>KK499767.1:3770688-4114015 GCA_000688715.1 Glossina pallidipes
TACTATACTATACTAGTACTATACTATACTATACTATACTATACTATACTATACTAGTACTATACTATACTATACTGTACTAGTAATATACTATAATATACTTTACTAGTACTATACTATACTATACTAGTACTATACTATACTGTACTATACTGTACTATACTATTCTAGTACTATACTATACTAGTACTATACTATACTATACTAGTACTACACTATACTATACTGTACTAGTACTATACTATACTAGTACTATATTATACTATACTGTACTAGTACTATACTATAGTAGTAGTAGTAGTAGTAGTAGTAGTAGTAGTAGTAGTAGTAGTAGGGCTACTGAACATATACTACTGTCTGTCTACGGAATAAAGCAGAATTTTTAAGAATTTGACTGAGATACATTTTCTAGATTTCGATTCCACATTCGATTATATACTTCAAATGCTATTAGTCCGACTCATTTACCTTAGTGGCGCCAAATCGCATTAACTTTCGTGCATAGATTTCGTCGAACGTGAAAGCAGAGGGGAAATATTCAGTTTTCGTAGTGATGGTAGCATCCGTAGATTGAAGGTCAATTGTTATTTCAATCGGGGAAGTTAAGTCTCGATAGTTTGACAATTTCTTTTACGAGTGCATTCGACACTCCTTTAGATAAAGCCTTTCATAACACGATTACTGTCGATGAAGTTTCGTCGCTCACAATTCGAAAGTGGGAGCGAAAGTTCGAACAGTCGAGGTGATGATGTGATGATGTGCTTTTAAATTGAACAACCGATTGGCGAAACGAAACAAAGGATAAGAAATAATAAACAAAGAAGGACTTCTGAACCCACTCTCATCGGTTACCAAGTAAGTGATCACGTTATCCATGCCGTTAGTTATGTAGAAGACAACGATATGACATTGATAGTGACAATGAAGCAACTCTTAAATAATAACATAACGTAGCAAGCAGAAGATGAGCGCAAAGCGACATTTTTCAGAATACGCTTTGAAAAATATTTCATTTCCATTACCGAGGCGGACTTTTCTTCTTTCATACAACATAAAAACTACAGTGCGAAGAAGCTGTATTTAGAAAATCTTAGGTACGAAATTTTTCAAACATGGCGGCACTAGTTACCAATTGTCTAAGGTGGACTGTCATAAAAGAAATCATGAGTCCAATGTGAGAAAACAACTTTTCGACAAACTCTTGGAGGTAATGATATATTCTTTTTGTAATGGCGTAGAATGCAATGAACCTCCATTTACGGAACGTTACGCAACTTTTGGCCAGCATGACACTGTAGAGGATGCTAATCGAAAAATTAAATAACGACTTTGATCAAATTAAGATCAAGGAGTAGTTTTTATTTTCTTAGGTCTGGAATAGATTTTGTGGAGCTAGTCATGTGAAATAAATTGGGAATCCCTTTCTGACCACCAACAAGCGCATTACGTTGGAAAGTTGGTATTAGCTGAGAATCATATGAATTTGTCAACAGTCGTCCTACATCCTACATCTAGATACATATATATCTATATTATATTACATTATCGGGAAATACGCTAAAAAACGCATTGGTGTTTGAGATTCTTATTCATTTTGTAGCCATTTTTGGTTTTGTAATGAGGCCGGGCGCAACCATACATTTGTTTGCTTGTTTCCTTTCGAGTAAGGTATCAACAAAATGCAGTTTTTGGGATTTTTTCATTTCTATTGATTGGTTTTTTCATTCTCACTTTTCGTTAGCGGCCTACAATCGGCAACTTCAGGCTTCATTGGTTTCGTATGACTTCAGCTATTGTACTGTTTGTATACTGCCGTACCAGCGCAAGGGGATATAATAATTTTGTTATTCGTTTTACTGCAATGAGATTTCGTCGTTTTTTAAAGAGCCGGATTGTTTGCCTTGATATTATTCGACTCATGCTTCCTTTATCGATTATGATATTTTATCGGTTGTCGGTGCTTAGCTGTGGTATTTAAAAAGTCGTTATAAAAGTTCGGTTATAAGAGCTCTTTCTATTATTCGTATACGAATGTAGAGTTAACTCCTTAATTAAGCGATCTAAGAGTATGCTCGAATTATATTGAGAATGGGGATGTGTGGGGTGGTGTTTGTAATTTATTGGTCATCGGGTATTCGTTAGAAACAATTTATTGCTAATGCATGCATCAACTATTGAAATTACTTCCCTCATGGAGTCCAGCTATTGCAGGTTTGGATATTTTGTCATATCGTTATGCCCTACATAGCTTGTGGCGAGGGTATGGTAACTTTGTGTGGATTTACACAAGAAAATTGCAGATAAACTTAGATCAATCGATTCAGAATTCTTGCCTGAAATCATTTAAGTGTCTGTCTGTCCGGTCAAATGAAAATCTAACGCCTATCCATGTATGCTTTCGTTCAATCTGTAGATGGCAACTATCAAGATATTTCGATGAAATTCGCTACGTCGACATGTTTTGGACCAAGAACGAAAATTGCTTGACGTGGATTGGATTGGATCGTTTGTACAACCACTTCGTATACAAAGTTCTAATTCGAAAAAGTGTTTATATTAAGTAAATTTTTGTAAAGTAGCTGTTTGGTATATTAAGTGAATGCGGAAAATTTTTATTGTGATGGGACGAGATTTTTGAATCCTCCCTCTTACGAAGCGATTCTATAAAAAAAAAATGAATCTTTAACGGCAACAAGGTCTAGATTTTAGTTTTTATAAATTTTTACAAAATATTTACAAGGTTCACGTATAAATTTATTCGGATGAATTGGGACTGCATTGGTCGATCTTTCGGACTTTTTTCTATACAAGAACGCCTCGGTACGGCAATATAAAGTATAGTTTTTCATATTTTATGGCAGATAAAGATGAAGAGCCGTACGGGGCGAAGTGGTATGGAGTACTTAATTACTTAATTTTAGGAAATTTTCCCCGAAGCTGTACATTCGCTTACTAGGTCGGATATGCAGATATAGTAATTTCTGTGATGGTCCATAATTTTGATAGAGGTTGCTTTGTCCATTAGTCTATTTTTACGTTGATTGATTTTTTATTCGAATTTTCACACTTTCCAGACTTCGAGATAGAAAACTAAAGTTTATCATAACACATATTGAATATAGTATCAGCGATTGAAGTTATCGAAGAAAGTGAATATTTTTATTGATATGAAATTTCGTTAAAAATTTGTATTTGCTTTAATTTAAAATTTTTTTAAAATTATATGAAAAACTATTTTTTTCCCCTTCTTTTTTCTATCATAGTTAAAGAAAAAAGAAAAACAAGAAGAAGAAGAAGAAAATCAAGGCTTTTTTCCCTTTTATATTTACATACCTTTTAGTTTAGTATAATCGGTTATGTCAGTGCTAGTCGTACATTAAAAATGAAGATGAGGCGAAAACGCAACAACAACAACATTCACAACATCATTTGCTTAGCCTGGGCTTTATTGTGTTGTTGATTATATTACATTTCGCGAGGAAGCAGTAATCCTTGATAATTATATATGAAAATGTTAGAAAAAAGGGCCTTTTTCGTTGAGTAATATTATATATGTTTAACCCAAGCGTAACTCAACCTGATGATGTTAACAAAAAATTTTTTAATATATCACTCTTTTGCTTGAAAAATAAACTGCAATTAAAATTGTCATGTATTTCTTTTTCTGCTTTTTTTCTGCTTTTTTCTTTGCCTTTCTAGCCATCATTACGAAAATATGCAGGAGCAGCAATATCAACAGCAAATGAGTTTATGAAAGATCTTTGTTTGTGCATACGGGCACGTATATGTATTTATTGTGCATAATTGAGTCACCTTCAAGTTCTTACATTAATAAATTCTTAACTGGTGCAGAAATTCCTGCGTTATTTTCCGTTTTCAATGCCTCAGTATTTGTGTCTTAAATTTTGTTTTTAATTTTGTTTAGTTTTTTGTTTTGATTTTTATCACAAGTTAAAGTTAAGGACAAACTTAATCCAAAATATCCCTGACATTGTATCGTCCTTTCTAGCTAATAAATACGAAATTTACAAATATAACAAATTTGCGCTCCTTCACGATCGATTTGTAGCCTTGTTAAGCATATAAAGTTTTCCTGATAGCGTTAATGTGTTCATGTTTTGCGTCTCGCCATCATCACCGACGTATGAGGTGCATATTCAGTTTCCAAAAAGGTTTACAACGCCCACAAGGAGACTTCGACGACTCCTAAAAGTATGCGTATTCTTAATCAGCATCAAATTCTGAATCGATATAAGCCTGTTCGTCTGTCCGTCTTTGTAATGTCTGTTGTAAACTTTCTCCTGGCTGCAAAAATCAAGGTATCGACTTTAAATTTAACGCAAACTTTAGACAAACAGTTCTCGCACGCAGGTCGGTATTTTTAAAATAGGCATGTGGGTGAAAGGATACGCCTATAGTATCTGAGAACATCTCTGTTTTAAAAAAAAAATCCAGTTGGTTTTTTAATCATCAAATGCAGCGGAAAAATAAACAAATTTTTGAAGGTAGTGGGATTCCCTAGCATTTGCACAGAAATGCAAAAAAAGTGACCACGCCTACCCAATATTATGGTATATCAAAATTTAATTATATTTTCAATACCTTTATAACGCGCAGAAACAAGCTTCAAACACCTCATAAAGTATAGAAATTCTTGGCCAGTGACAGTCCTTGAATGCACCTAAATATGTCCATCTGTCTGTTTGTGCAACCTTGTCGTATTTAGGATAAACATTTACCCGGTAGCGAAAATGAAGATATCGCGTAAAAATTTTGCAAAAGAATTTGCGATTGACCTAAACTTTTCAAAGGATACGCCTACATGCCTGAAAACAGAAAAAATCAACTGCGCCCGCTCCATATTAGAGAGCATGGGAATTTTGTTCTTTTACTTCTTTTGTCTTTCTTTGGGGTAAACGGTGATGGGTATAAAAGATTCGGTCCCGACCGAATTTTATTTTCTTACTTACTTTTTTTAGGCTCCTTAGGTTCCCAAGGTCTACGACTTAAATAAGGAACGAAAGAAATCTTAGGTGGGCAACAGTATTTTACGTTTATTGTAACGGCTTCGATAAGCACACAATTAAAACTCCTCTGAACCAATTCGTGTGAGTGCGTTCACTTCACAATGTTCCTGAGTCTGCGCGCAACAGCTCGCTACCGGTTTTGCAGAAATGTCGTAGGATATGGTGACAAGCTTAGAGGTGTTGGGTTCTTTCAACAATTTCTATATGGTAATTGTTTTCGGCCGGGAAAATGCCCAACACAAAGATTATTGAACCTATGGACAGATGGGCGTATAGACTACATTGAACGTATTGAGAATTTGGCACTAATTATGAGTATGTATATCCTCTTTAGGACCTTTCTGTAGTCGTCTTACGGGTGGTGGAAACGTTTTTGCAAAATTAATATAATCGCGCAGTGCTAAGTATAAAAGAAAAGCAACAGTAAGAAACAACATATAACGCGAAAAGTCACAGTTTATAAATAAGAAGAGTATAGCGTAAAATACCCTACATTCATGCTACACATCGTTATTCATATAACGAAATAAGCCATTGTATGGGAAGCGGTTGAAAGAGTGATCCAATCCGATCCAGACGGACAGATAGACAGATAAGGTTACATCGATTCAGGAAGTGATTTGATTCGATCGGTGCAACAAAAGGTGAGTGAGTCTACCTCAACTCCTTCTGGGTGTTGTATACAACTGCAGAAAACTTGATATACCTTTGCGCCACAAGTGGTGGCAGAGTATATAAAAACCAAATTTAAATAATTTCGCTTTTGATTGCTGAGTTAAGCATTCGTCATCATTGAGCGTACAATAAAATGTTTAGATTTGTTTTCGAATCTCTTGTATTCACTTAACAAAACATATTCAAGTACTTCAATGGATTCAAGTTGCTTACGATAGTCATTGCAAATATTTCGCGTGAATATTGTTATCAGAAGTCTGCATCAGTCATCTAACATTCCTTTTAAAGTTGGGGAAAGATTTAATTTAATCCCGTTCGTAAGGTCGACATAGGCTAGACAATTGTTTGTATGACGGCTTAAGCCTACAGTCTGGATGACTATTCGCCGTTACTATGGTAGGTACGTTTTAGAGAATGTTTTTTTTGGCTTTTTTTTTTTTGTTTTTTTTTTTTCATTTTTGACAATTTCTGTTATTGACCATTACGGAAGCCAAAAAAATTTAATCTCTCACGTTACAAGTAATCTCGTATCTTCTTTATCAAATGATGAGAGCGACACGTGATACCTTAAATTCTCATAAAACTTTTCAGATTTCCATTTAAATTCATTTGTATATATATATATATATATATATATATATATATATATATAAATGTTTGTCCTTTTGCTTATTTTATACCTATTTACATACGTATTTAAATACATCTGTTAACATATATGCGTATGTGTATAAGTGTGTATTTAGTGCAAAATGAGCATTTCCTTTTGTCCCAACAACTTTATTTACTTTTGCTTTTTTTGTTATTATTGCTGGTGCTCTTGTTATTGTTGTTATTGTTGTTATTGTTGTTGTTATTATTATTATTGTTGTTGGCATTCTTTTTTTTCTTTTTTGCTGCTATCTTTTTGGTAAGTGTAGGTGTAGACTTTCGTACGGGTGGATAGATTTTTGTACAAACATATCATGCTTTTCCACCGTTTCATGGTGTGTGAATATGAATTTGTATGAGTTTATTTTTTTCTTCGTAATTTATATTTAATGATGTGTAAATTTGTATGCGATTCATTTTTTTTTTTTTTTTCGTTCTTACGCTCACACTCACGCTATACCTATAACGAAACTAACGTCACAACGTGGTAACGGTTACGTATGCACATATGAATATATAAAGCGATATGTATGTATGGATATGTGCGTGTGTTCAAGTGGATATGTTGAAGATGACTTTTTTGTGTGAGTGTTGTTCTCTTGTTGTTTTGTTTGTAAATGTATTTGTGTCACAGCGTCATTTGGTTTTTTTTTTCCTTCTCTTCCGTATCCGTCCATTTAAATTCTTGTTGTTTTCTCTCTTTCTCTCTCTCTCTCTCTCTCTCCCTCTCTCTCTCGCTCTCTCTCTGTCTTTTCCTCTATTTCTTTCCTTCGTTCACCCAGCTCGCCACAAATGCTTTCATTCAGATATACAACGACAACAACGAAATCGTCTTTAGGTGAGCTTTTGTGGACGTTTGACCTGAAACCGTATTATATGCTGTACCGTTTGAAAGTTTGTCGTATACGAAATATTTTGTTTTCTAATTTTTGAGCTCATGTTTTGTGTGACGTGTTGCAACGTGTTTGGCTGTCTTGAAAAAAGAAAAAAAAAAAAAAAAGCAGAAAAAAAATATATAGAAACCTGAATATGCTTTAAAGCACACTTACATATAGGATTACTTTAACGCAACTGCTTGGCCCCTTTTTAATGGCAGCAGCTCTGATGAAAGTTGATTATTACTGTTCATTACGGAGCATGTTGAGCTATATAAAATTTTATTCACTCATTTCTCTTAGTTGTAATTTTACGGTTTTTCGTTCGCTTCTTTCCCTTGCTCTGTACTATAAGTGTACGTAACATTCTTCTTGTGCTTTAAAATGAATTAATTTTGTAGTGAACTAAATTCAATGTAAAGTCAGGAAAAGCAAAAACAATTGCATCCACACATCGCAAACAATGCTAAGTACATATTACAAAAACGAACTATGCTTTAGAATCGTTGCTCTACGCCTTAACATATGCAATGATTACTTTATATATTAAGCTATAATGTGGGTAGTAGTTTGCTGGATAAATGGGGAAAGAGTGAGAGAGAAAGAGAGAGAGAGGTAGAAAGATTAAGAAAAACCAGTGAGCGAGAGAGAGAGAGAGAGAGAGAGAGGGGAGGGAAATTATGTAGATATTGCGTCAATACATAATTTCCAGAGTTAAAAAGTTGTTTGTTCAGTAAATACTTCATACTAATTGATTGGCCGGTGTTGAGGTTATGTCCGAACTCTCTTGTCGACTGTAGGTTGAAATTAATCTTTGAGAAATTTTTGGGCGATTAAAACCCCTTTCGGGTTTTCGCCTGGGATGCAAAGCATACATACATAGCGCTTGCATATATACGTATATTGCGTTGTGTGTTTGCGAGGCGCTTCCACCTCCTCTGTGCATATGCAAAATACACGTTATTTGCTTATATGTTCGCAATACAATTTAACGTTGCATGATGGATTTCGTTAAACATTTTACCGAAAATGTCGGTCAAAATTTTAGATTGACTTTCTAACCTACGACACTCTAGACTTTCGTTATCGAATAATGCATAGACGCAATACATACTAGATTAGCAAAAACGAAATTTCGTTAAGAAATTTGAAAAAATTTTCAAAAGTTGAAATTTGTCAACTGAGTATATAATACGAATAACGGATGCCTACCAAATAAGTGATGGAAAAGGCTCCTGTGTTTACTTTTCTATTCCGCTGCTCTTGCCCACCCCTCCGTGCACTATCAATCTCTCTCACTCCCTCTCTCTCCCTTTCTTTCTTTTATACACTCAATTGACATGTGTATCAATATGACGGGAAGATAGGGTGATGGGCAGAACATCGGAATAACATACTTTGACAACCCAATGTAAAGCATGGAAAAGTTTTTGCCTCAATTAAACTCATTTAAACATAATACAATTTCATGGTAAACATTAAAAGTGTCTATGTGATTATATAAACAAACTTTATTTAAAAATTTTCGTTCACAAACGCCTGTGTTGTACTTTTAAAAAGTGTTTGGTTGTGTGAAAACTTTTATAATCTTTTAATTTTTATGTGCATTTTTTCCCTTCTTGTTTTTTTTTTGTATGCAAAAATCTCACCACACAGACATCATTGTCAAAGTTGCGAAGAATTTGCATGTGTTTAACAAATTTTCGACACAACAACTGTTTGCATATAAAAAATGTTTGGGTAGATAATGCATAGAAACAAGACATTAAAAGATATTAAAATAATAGCTAAACTTGCAAATATATGTAATGTTGAAATCAAAAAAGTCAGTGTTTCTTAAACGAGCCATTCTATCATCTCGCATTAGGATAAACGGAATTTTTAATTTTAATTATTACAACTAAACGTTAGGACAAATTCCCGAAGGTTTGGGCTTAGTCCATATCGAAAAATGCAGCTTCCATCAGCCAAGTGCGCTTAGTTCAATCTATTGCTCGCTTAATACAAAATCAATTAAAATCGCTTTATAGAGCAAAGCGGTTTTCAGCTTGTGTATGATTATCAGCTGATTGCAAGGAAGAGCAAAACATTTATTTACTCCTCACACTGCACACAAATTTAAAACCAAATTTGTGCTACTTATGTAGGAGTCTTATGGGCGAAGTTTTAGTTCGCTTTTGTTGTTTCGTACTTAAGAATGAAATTTTCTTAAACAAATATTTAAAATCCAATTTTAAATTAAAACTCTTATCAATATTTAGGCGAATGAGAAGACAAACAGTGTTGCTTCTTGCCTTGTTGTTTAGCCTGACGACAATGATAGCAAACAAAGTGATATTAGGTTAGTTGTTCTATTTAAAGTTTTACGGGCCTAACGGACGAACTCTGCTATCGGTGCTTATCAAGAATTTGTATATTTTATGAGATGATCGAGGCATATTACTTTGCTTTACCATTTTAGATGGGTACAGAAATGTTCTTCTGCTTTTACATGGGAAGCAAACATCACAGAGTATGGGTGTTTTAAATACCGACTTGCATCGCAATTGAAGCTGTGAAAATCATTAAATTGGCTAGCGGTCAGCTACGAAATAGATAGACAATCGTTGGCAAGATTCCGTGCAAAAAAACTCAGTTTTAAGGACAATGATTACTCTGATGATCGGTTTGTTGGAATTGGAGAGTAAACAGTCTACAATAAACTTCTAAAGTCTGGCGAAAGGGTCATATGATGAACGATCGTATGTGTTCGTCTGTCATTAGCAAAAGCAACCCAGGACTTGACCTTCAATTTTGGTTGTGAATTTCTTCCAATTGTGGATTTTTCTCCACAGCTGCCTTTCTGATTACCAATTGTTCAGATCGATGCAGTCATATTTAGAAGATTAACGGCACCTCAAAGCTTGAGATGTGCGAAAACATGTCGATGTCTACTTCGCGTCAAAATGGCGAAATTTCTACCGCGGGCGAAATTTCTACTACAAGCTTCTCGATAAGAGCCAAATACGATCGGGTTTTTTGTAAACCTAATGAATTTTGTTTACACATCGTTTCTTTTAAATGTAGATAGCAAAGGCTTCACTCCAAGCTACTCCTGCAGTAGTATCCTAAAGAGTAGTTCTGTTACTCTTGCTATTGCTGCTCCTGCTATTGGCACTAATATTGTCCAATATGGTACCAATATGAGGATCTGGAATATTCTAAAAACAAATACAGAAGAAAGTATGCCGCAGCATCGCCGCACGACAAAAATAGCGTATTAATGTATTAAAAGACTTGATAATATCATCCATCGAAAGATTTGGATACGAAAAATATTTCTCTATGACAAATGCAGCAGATGGATTGACTCTCACTATGCTTTCATCCAGAGTAGAAGCGCAGACGACTTGTGTAGTATTGTGCATATTGTATAAAATAAAATATGAACCGCGATCGTATTAATAATCGAATGAAAATCAAAACTTATATTGAAATTAATTTCATTTATGATATAATTATTATTATTATTATTATTATTAATTACGTGGGTAAGACGTACCGCGATCTAGAGGATCTAATGTACACTCGCACACTATCCATGAGTTTCAAATTTGACAAACTCTGGCTTTGTTATTATGTTTGTAAAGTCTCAAGCAAACTATCCTCAAAGAAAATCTTGAATATATCGCATGTAATATTTTAACTGTGCATGGCATACGGCATATGTTGTGATGCATAATATGTTTATATGACAGAAACCATTACGTTAATCTCTGTCATAGAATATCTTAAATAATATATACGCAAAATTAGAAGAAGAAGAAGAAAAAAAGAAAACTTTAAATACAATGAAATGACTTTGTATGGGAGAGCATTGGCTAGGAAAACGATCAACGAAAGAATGTTATATGAAAAATGAAACTTTTGCTTACATTTTGTTTTTTTTTTTTTTTTCTTTATCAGCTAAGGATCATTATCATGGAAATTACCTCGTTTACCAAAAAGATTATCTGTTAAGTTGTTTAAATCTTTTGTTTTTGTATTTTTTTTCTGTTTTTTCTTTTAGTTTATTTTATTGCAGCAATTATTTGCAATGGTTTGACAACTGACAGCAAAGTAGGAGGTAGTAAATATATATATATATATATGTGTGTGTATATACATTTATTTTTGTTGTTTGTACAAAATAACAACATTATCAGATCGTGTATAAAATGAACACTTAAATGCGAATGAATGAATAAGTGGCCAAACCACTCAGACGATACTTAACTGAATTTGGTTTTAATGTCAGCTGTTAGTTTTTTTTATTTTTTTTTTTTTGTTATTTTCAAGTAAAAGATGAAAACGAAAATAAGTAAAAGCAGTGGCAGGCCATGACCAACCGTTGACTATCCTACACCATTTCGCTTTGCACAGTTATTCATAAAACGACTTTTCAAAGCGAGATGTTATATGGGAAGTGATTGGGAAAAATGGTCCGATCCAAACCAATGTCAACAGCTTGCATACTTGGGACAACGCATGTCGGTATCCCAAATTTCTTCAAAATATATGAGTATATGCGATCTGTGGGTTGAAAATAAGAAAACAAGATGGACCGATGGAAAGAAAAGTTTAAATGAATTCAGTTTGGGTGTATTTCAAGTCCTTCCTGGGTGTCGCATACATTCGCACAAAGTTAATATACCTTTGTATGACATGTGTTTTAGTGTGGAAAAAAAAAAAAATGAAATAAAAAAGTGCTCAGAGTAAATGCAAGTTGATGGTTCCTTTAACATAATACATTATAATTGAAGTAATAAAATATTTGTGAGTATTTTATGATGATTTCAAGGGTCGTGCACGGCCATATGCCGTGATTGATTTATGTTCAGTCCAAAAATGAAAAATAAACAACTAAGAAAGTTAGTGACAAATTTTGGGTACTCACTGCCTTAAACGTATATTTGGCAGTCTTAGCAAGTGTGGAAATTCGCACACATAAGGTTCAGCGAAATTAAATTTGTTCTGTTCAAAGTTATCACAAATACCTACCGTACTTAAAATGTCATACCGTCCGTCTTATGATTTTTTTTTTCATGGGCTTTCTTTTGTTGACTTCAAAACTGCCTAAATTAATCAAAATTGAGAGAACAAAAAAAAAAAACATGATCGCGAGGTGGCGAAAGTGTTTATGGTCTAAAATATTGATTTTTCCAAACGTACATTTGAAGTCGCTTTACACCAAAATGCAATGCAAAAATCAAAATCACTACATAGTGATGCTACATAGTTACTAAACGAGCGCAGTTGTGGAAAACACATCACAGAAAATTTTAAAGGAAATACTATAATGCAGTTACTTAATGTATCTTAAAGGATGTCAGAAACTATTAGAAGAACCGAGTTGTGTGGCGAGATTACAGCTTCATGATGAACAAAAGCCCACGATCATGCTACTAAATTTTCATACTCTATATCAGTGAAAGGGCATGACTTGTTGTTTCTATTTATGTTAAATACACGTGGAACTTTGTATCCTAGCATAGGGAACGAGTAATGAGCAATGAACTCAGAAAGCAGTGATGTCATCGGTTCATATAACGCTGTAGACTTGTCCTTCATTAGATTTTGCTCATTTTCAAGTCGGGTATAAGGATCGGTGGATTCATTTTCACAAAAAGGGAAAATATTTAAAACAGACATTACGTAGACAGATAGACAGACACGCGACCAACAAACGAGAGGAGGGCTTGTTTACTGATTGTGAATATGTCTACTTTATAGCGTTGAAAACACTTTGCTATGTTTCCGTGGTGAGTATAAAAAAATTGTAGAAAAAATGGATCGACGATTACCTTTACAGTAAAATTCAATATATGGCCTTGTGCACCAAGAATTGAAGTCTGGTCTTCCCGTGCCGACAACTACACTATAACCGCATGGTATCTCGAATTATTTGTATTTATGGAGAAAATCTCTTTTAACTTTCGAGGGAAGGAATAAAAGTGAGTGATATGGTAATTGATAAGCTTGGAATAGAAAACTCTACCGCACTTGAGTTGATTAAGTTGTTAGTCGCCATCCTTTGCCTAATCGGCTACGCATGCGGACTTCAAGGTATATTTGCAAAAATCTTTTTCTTTGTGACATCACGTGAATCATATAAATTAAAAAAGAAATGAATCCCATTTTCAATGAGGATACAAGGAGTCAATTAACTAATTAGCATTTAAATATTCGAATCGCGAGCATCTTTCGTTTGACTTCAAATTTTAGCAGCCATTTATAAGCAATAAGCGCCATATCAGCTCGATGTCGTTTGTTTTTCGAATATTCATCTTAGCAAAAATGTATATAGGAAACTGATATTTGACTTCTCAGATGTTCGCAGACTTTGAACTTAAATTAATTAATTTAATGTTTTAATGTCTATGAAGGTGTATATAGGGGAGATCTTGATGACGACGCATCTTGATCATAGCAATGAAATTAAGTTTTTCTAGTAGCCCTCGACATTCTCTATGACATATCAAAAAACTAGAGTATATGCCTGAAAGTTGTTCTAACTCGATCTGTACATTGCAATCTTTCAGTGCTGGTACAGTAACTGCGCATGACAATCACCGGCACTAACATAGTTTTTGGTCTTGTGATCCTAATTAAATGTTGCGTTTGCTTGGTTTCTCACTTTTAATACTTATTTTTTTGGGTTTTTCTTTAACTCACTGCAAATCATACTTAGCGAAAAAATTTGGAGCAAAGACAAGAAACTAGAAAATGTGAGCTATCTTCTGGCTTATCTTCACTTCGGGGGTAAAGAATGATATATATGTATATATATATATGTATATATACATGCATACGTACTACGTAGTAACCACTACAACTTATTTCCTACCATTTCCCCCATTTATAATGTTTTTTTTTGATGTATCAAACCATTGGAAGGCACCCAGTAGTGGCTAGTGCAAGTCTTTCGCTCGCCTTTCAAAGACCACTTATACTCCTATCCTCTTCCCTGGAGCACGAATGTTTTGGTATAGCTCCATAGGAAGGGTAGCCGTTTACGCCCTACTTAAAAGCTTACGTTGACGCTTCTCGTTCCTCTGTTTTTTCATTACGTTTGCGGCGAACAGTCACTCCTACCGTCTTCCATATTTTTGGTTTGTGCAACATATTTGTCACGAGGTTGTCGGTGACAGAAAATTCTCCAATTTCCGTCTGTACTCTCTGTCGTTCGTTATGGTATTTCGGACAGACAAAGAACACATGTTCAGCATCTTCGCGGCGCTTGCAAAAACTACGGGTCCTTCTCTATTTTAAATCTATGTGAGTAAGCTATAAAACAACCACGGCTCTTATTAATTGTGTTAAATAGAAGTCAACCTCACCATTGTTGCCTATCGAACCAGAACCGCAGATCTGGCATGGGTCGGAGCGTTCATCTACTTCTATTCGCTCTTTTAATTCGTTCTGTTCCCTACTTTCCTGTAAAATCGTAGTTACAATTGTTGGCATTAGAATCACAAATAACTTCCTTCTTTTTCACTTATTAGCTTTCACTATTTCCTCTGGTAAAGAGATGGGTGCGATGTGTGGTTGATTCACGTGAAATTTGCTGCAATATAGGTTTGAAAAGGTTGTCGTCAAGGCCAGAAATTCTTTATAAATTGGTTCGTCCGTTAAAGACGAACTTCACCATATGCACTGCATATTTTTTCGGCTGTCGCCTTAGTACTTAGCCTTGTTTAAATTCCGAAAGCATCACATGACGAATGTGGAGCTTTCCACGTCATCTAAGGGTGTCAGACGATTAACTGAACTGTCATCGACTTAGTGAAAGCAAAAGTCCCTTCGTTTCGTTGGCTTATCGTCGCTAGACGCGAAAATTGATTCTACTTACGTGTATTGGAAGTTATTTATCATTTGATCGGTTAGATAGACTTCAACATAAAGCAACAAAAGCTTCTTTCTACTCGCGGTCAGCGGTAAGGCATTCCTCAATTTTCTATTGTTTTATTTGCCGTTTCGTTTACTGCTTATTCTTTACTTCTATCCTTATGTTCATGGTATAGTTTTGCGTGGATTTCTCAGTCTGATGTCGTACTTACTCAAGCGTTTACGTCCTCCACAGATATGTACGTTCGCTTATTTTCGCCATTAAGCATACAGAGAACGAAAAGTCGTTGCTTAATAATAGACTGTAACCTATTCGACTGTAATTGGCATCGCCAATTGGTTGTGTGTGGCATTCAATTGATTTCGGACGAATTTAACGCAAATTTTCATTTCTATGGTAGCGTATGCCAAACGTTGCTTTTCGATTTTGACTACAACCATCTAAACTTAATGCGGCACCCTACAGGAGGAGTGTAGGCTCACAATGAGGAACGATTTGTAGTTATTAAAAACGAAATAACGGTATTAGTGCACTATCACCTTTTAGAGTAGAACAACAAATGTCGGTCGTTAAACTACTATAAAAATACTTACTTACTAAATATATTTTAAACTAACGTTTAAAGTCTAATTAATTAATGAATTTGATGATTATGTTAAGTGTGATACACACATATCCACATAGACATTTTCAACACAAGAAATTGAAACTCGGCGAGTGTGTTGCAATGCAATGCAATGCAATAAATAAAAATTTCACTTATTTTACGAATTCAACAACAATGAGAGCCCGGAGCTTAAGTGGCACAAGAGTCTCAAAAACTGGTCTTGAATGCAAGAATTTGTAAGAAATAAAGTCAAAACCAAAATAATTTCAAAGCTATCTTAGAAAATAAGATAGAGTAGAAGATGAAAGAAAAGACAGATATTATTACCAAAGAAATATGTGCACATAGTTGTTGTCATAGACATAGTTGAAGTATTTGTTGTTAGCATTATTGTTGTTGACATCGTTAGCACATTGCTTAAGCATCTCCGGTAACATTTCAGTTCAACAATACTAATCACCTTCTGCCATGTTGTCGTCGTTGTTCAACACAAGAAATCTAATATTATATTCATTCGTTCGTTTTCTTTGCCGCTGTCGCATCAAAAAAAAAAAGAAGAGATTTCGATGAAAGCCAGCTTGGCGTGCATTATAACTTGACTTAGTTTTTTTTAAAAGCGGAAATATAAGTCTACAGCAAAAAAGAAGAGAAGAAAAGAAGAGAAATAGAGATAAAGAAAAAAAAAAAAGGGAAAAAAGGAAAAAAAAAAAAAAATAAAACTAAATACAGAAATGCTCCGGCAGTCCAAATGTTGTGATGTCCCAAGTGACGAGTTAATAGCAAGTGTTCATATGTTTATATATACACAGAAAAATCTACACACCTAAGCATATAGAGTTTGCAGTGTGATGAATGAAGTGCATTATAAATCGCATAAGGATTAGAGTAGTAACTACGGCTGCAAAGTCTATTATACGGTTAGTATTACAGCAGTTACTATGTCTACCAACAGTGAAAAGCAGTTCTTTGACTGCTACGAATAACTTATAATCCTTAAGGCCTGCAAGGTGCAAATTATAATGGTTGTTATAAAGTAGCAGCAGTAGCAGCAGTAGCAGCAGTAGCAGCATTAGCAGCCCTGCTCATTTACTCATGCGTTACTGCATTCATCTCTTTCAATCTGTATACAGCTCATTGTACATAGAACTTTCTATTTTCTATTAATAGAACGGCGAAGAGTAAGCGTAGCGAAGAGTGGCGAGAGAAAGCTTGCTTTCTTTTCTATCGTACACATACATAAATATTCTTTCTATTCATGCAGTCGCTTGTTTGTTTGCCACAAATTGCGAAAAATATGTATTTAGATGCTTTATACCTTTTTCTTATTTCAATAAGAAAAACTTATACATACACAATCTTAATACTTAATAGGATACGATAGTGACGAGAATAACTCATATTACGATAGCGTGCTTTGAAAATTTACAATCAAACTGAATTGATCTAATCATTGTATGATGATCTTGGCTTTTCATTGAAATGATGTGAACATGAATGGGATGCTCTCGTCTTAAATAATAAGTGATTTCAACAAGGAATTCATTTGACGTGACAACGGGGGGGAAGAATCGCTTCTATGATGAATTATATCAATGTAGGTGGCGATTGATTAGGTGCTGGCCGTTGCCAGATTTAACTGATTCGACATGATTCTGATTCTGACTCTGATTCTTCTAAATATATTTAAAGAGAAATTTTATGCTACCCAAAACTAGAGCTATTTAAATAACTTATATAAAACTATTGTATATTGTATTGTATTGCGCGTATAAATGTGAATTTATTGTTATGTAATGACAATTTTTGAAAAAAGAAAATTAATTTTTGCGACGAACGGAAACATTTATTAGCATTAAATCACTTTCTTTCCTGTCCTGATGAAGTTGAATAATGATAATAAAATAGCGAAATTTTCCAAAGCGTACTCTTTGCCTTTAGGTATATGATTGTACCTTACATCACTTTACGCATATATACGACATCCACAAAGATTTGAAGTAGGCCCGTCTTCTCTATGCCAAGCGATTTTAAATAATTTCCTGAATCGATTCAAGCATGTCGGTCTATCTGTCCGCCTATTCTTTTGATCTTCATTGAAGCATTTTTGAATCAAAAACGCTAAGTAATAGTAAATAGTGTTTTGACATACTAAACTGATGTGAAAAATATAGATCGAATGGGCCAACTATTTGAGTCGACTCTCATATAATCGCTCCTACGAAATGTAAGCTCTTTTATGTAAAAGCGAAATTTAATTTTTAATATTTTATGAGGAAAATTGGTAATAGTAACTTGACATAAAAATAATCTTTACCAAGTTTGAACTATGTGAGTCAATATTTTGGATTTCACCCTATATGTGAAAAGTCGGCTCTGATAAGACAACAAAGTAAAGTTCTACAAAAATAAAAAATTGTATTACGCGAAGTTGTGTAGGGTACTTAACGCCCATTCTTGCTATATTACAATAATTTGTATAAAGGAAGGAGTTTTATGCGAAAGTGGGCGTTTTGCGTTGCCTCCCTCATTTATATGTATATGTGATTTCAACATAAGATCAATCGGAAATTCTTTGACTTCGTATATCTATTGAATAACGTGTCGGCTCAATGCTGTATTGTGTAACTGAAAACCATACTTGCCTATTTCGACTTATTTATGTATAGGATTTTTTTTTTTTTTTTTTTTTTTTTGGTTATTGTAGACAAACCTTTGATTCGTATAATATATTTAAGGAAGATAAGCGAAACGCTCTATAACTTCTATCTATCTTAAATTAGGAAGTAAACCGAAATGATTACTTTTTTGCCTAAGTGAACATGGAGATGAATTAGACCAACATTACGGGAGTAAAGATTATCTTTCAAAGGGCAAAGGCGTAGCCAAGCAGTCACATTTAACTTGATTTTACCGGTCACAGGTTATATGTGTTTTAGGAAATCTTCGTTGCATACTTTCATGCGTTGTAAGCATTCGAAAAACGTAATGTACATCCTGCGACGATGGGTATAAATAAGAGATAAAGATAAAGATATGTATATGTATATATGTAGCACGATTTATTTACCAGGATGTCCTAATAAATGTCATGAAAAAGTTATTTAAGGGATTTTGTTCAACACAATTTCCAAGTAATACAAATAACGTAATGTATTTACATTTTTGCACAGCGCTTTACTGTCAAATTACATATCAAATCGAAAATCATCGAAAGGATAGTTTTGCTGTTCGGATGCAGTGCATGCATTTTTTGTGAAAACAAAACTAATTACACAACCAAAACGTTATTCAACTGTCTAGATATGATGAACTCTTGGTTTCTATTTACCAACGTTTGACCACAGACATTTGCACGAGTCGATACATGATGCCCGCTTTGTTCTGAATTATGCATAATACTGTCCTTGTCGAAATCCGACACCTTATTATGTCACACTCAACTATGGTAATGTGAGTGAGAGGTGATCGATGCAACAAGAGACTATAATAAAACCAAAAATTTCATTTTAAATCGTATTAGAATAATTCAAGTAAGAAAGAAACATCATTTTATAAAAAATAAAAGCGGTTTCGAGTTCAGCGCTAGAATTTGATTTAGAAGGCGTCGAAAATTGAAAGTCTATTTTGATCCCTTAAAGTCGAGCACCTGAAATACTTTTATCAAGATTCCTGCAAATGAGAACCTAAAACACGTTGCGGGATTTTGTGGTTTTTGGAAGAACAAAAACCTTCCCAAGATCACAGTTTTCGGTTTCTATAGGCGCACGTAACCACGCACCGCTATACATTTTAATTCTATGTACAAATATGTTCTATAACCGATTTGAGGGACTAAATAAATGAAACGGATTGTGTTTAAAGCAGCTGGAAACTAGGATATGAGCTGAAGGACTTTCTATGTGATAAAAATTTTCTTATTCATTTAATTAAGTGGAACTGGAAATCAAAGGTTGTAAATGTGCCTTTATTCGTGTAACTGATTATCTTTTATCATATTGAAAGTTAATAAAGGACACTGCAAGGATGCTTTCAAAGATCAGCAAAGGCTATGCAAATATGTTGTTTAGTTTCCAAAACTACCTACAAGATGTTACTAAGTTTGTTGAAGGATATATCTCTCTGCTGTGTTGCAATCAAATATCGCATACAAGCTGGTGGTTGATGGCGTTGATCGCATTGGCTTTATAGAATTTTTAATTTTATTTATTCCGAAAATCGTTAAGTCAAGCGTAGGACAACAACTTATGCAGCGACTAAAGTAAATAAATCTTCAATTAAAATATTGTCCAATCTAAAGTTTTCCACTTTAACGTATCGATTGCAATTACAGGAATTTGTCAGAGTGGTGTAGAGCACTTGCAAATAAACAAATATTCAAGCGTCTTTTGCTCAAAGCTTACTAACATTTACTGGTAGTGATAGAAAACTAACTTATGCCTTATATAGGCAAATGTGTATTTGTACGTGCGTGCGTACAATGCTAATAAAATATCTGCTTAGCTACTGTTTATAAGAAAAGCAGAAAAGAAACGATTTTAAGCGCCTTAACAAATCAACTCCTTTAGGAAAGAAATATTGCATTGAAAGGGAAATAAATTAAATTTTCTACATCTTCGAATAGAATGAACGACATAAAAGCCACATACACTCACATATACACACAGTTAATCCGCTCTCTTCTTTTTTACTCTACGTATTATGTGGTAATAATTTACGTCACGTTTACCGAGAGAAATCTCTTTCGCTCAATATTATGCGGGTAGAGAAAAAAAAAAAAAAATGTTATTTTTACTTATACTTGATACGGTTCACGTCTGCATGTGCGAAAATTAATTTTGTAATTCTTTTTGTATGGGTTTTTGGAAATTTTTTATCAAATTTTATCAACATTTCATTAGCGTAAGATTTGAAAACTATGGGACTGTAGCACTGTTAACGCCATTAACTAGAATTCATTTTCGACTTTCGACTTCTTCTGCTATATGTACGCACCAGAGAAACGCGAGAAACGCTCTCTCAAAGCTGTCATATCGGGCGTTACCAAAATAGCGGCGCCCTCTAAGAGAAAACAGCTGTAAGAACTGAACCACGGAACAGCTGAACCAATCCACCAAAAATTTCAAATTTGTGAAAGTTTAGTAAATTAATTCATTTTGCTTCGCCTATCAGTTCTGCAGAATGAAGCTTTCCATGCTCCATCATTATTGATAAAGCGCCAACGATCGATAAATAGTAAAAACGCATCAGAATATCTCCTCACCAACAGGTTTAATCCATTCTACTCAACAAATCAAAGAAAGAGGTAAGTAAGTAAAACGTTGTTAGATTTTGTTATTAAAAAAAAAAAAAAATTGAATAAGTGTTTGAGACATGTATATGTGTATATACATACAACAGGGGGAGTGGTTGCTTCGCTCCCCTCACGTTATTTGGCAGGA
This sequence comes from Glossina pallidipes, assembly GCA_000688715.1. Classification (NCBI taxonomy): domain Eukaryota; kingdom Metazoa; phylum Arthropoda; class Insecta; order Diptera; family Glossinidae; genus Glossina; species Glossina pallidipes. The sequence goes on from KK499767.1 coordinate 3,791,829, forward strand.
GGGGCACATCGCGATGGCGGGGGGGGAAGGGGGGAGAAGGAATGTTGTGAGACGTAGATGGGCTCTGCGGAACGCTTCAAATCCTCTTACTTTACCCAAAAATGTGTAAGTAAATGTTTTTACATATTTGTCAACAAAGTAAATTAAAATAAACACATCGTTACATGCAGATTTTTGCAAAAGTTTCGCGTGTTGCATGAGGCTTTTGAACCCATTTTAGAAAAACTTGATGCGTGTAACTTCTTGCTTTGCTCGTGTCGCGTTGTTTGTACAACAAACGATTATTGAAGTATTCCTAACATTTAATGAAGCGATTGGATGCGTAGACAGAATCCTTATGAAGAACGTGCCATAAAACGAAAAGGCAAGCAAGCGTAGGCTGAATGGCGGTGCGTTAATCTATATTGCATATAACGTTTTGCGTATACACATAAAAATATTTTATTCGTAAAGTTAGTGACCACATGAAATTTATGGTAGTAAACCTTTGATTTACTGGATTACGGCGAAACTTATTATCGCGAATGAGGAAATAATAACCGGTATAGCTCCAGCACTTTCAAACCGAATTGTATTGATTAAAAGGTGTAAAGATGTAAAGAATAAATCCGCTTTAAAATGTTGTGTGAAAATTACAAAGTTTTCGGTTTTACTAACATAATGCAAAATTTAAGGTTTAATGTCCAGGTATGCCGTCTACATGATACATAGTCAGGCCCCGGGAAATAGCAATAGAAATAGAAATCACACTTTGCACTGGTGCTCGCTTTAAAAATGAAATCATACCGATTCACAAACATTGCGGTAACCACGACGCGAATTCGCAAATAATCCAAGATTTCCAAATATTTTTATTTGTAACTTACGACCTTTAGCCGATAATGATGTAAAGTCATATGTAAATAAAGTCCATAGCTATGTAAACGTTTCATGCAACCATTCAACCATTGATTTATTTACCAAAATACCATTACACATGCATATGTATTTAACTAAGTGATGGGTAAACAAGATTCATTTCAAAGTTATTCGGTTTTGTTACATGTTTTTTTATATTTTTTTTTTTATATTTAATAACTTAATAACATTACAAATTAAATATTCATACAGATAAGTATTAACATGTATTATATAATTTAAAAGAATGTTAAGTAACATATTTATAGGAAATTACTAAAGGGTTTTAATTATTGTAAATATATTTGCATTGTTTAGAAAACGTTTAGCTTAGCATAAATTATCTAAGAAACGGAAGTATTTAATGCTTTATGCATATATCTAAAAAAAATAAAAAAAATAAAAAATGCTCTTAAAAAATCAAACAAACAAATATGACCAGAATTTGAGGTTAGAACGAATTTTGGTTACTTTGTTAAGCTACGATTTGATATCTTAAATGGATTTATGAAATGTTTTCTATTTTCACTCCGATTATTGAAATGCCAAGACATTCGGATTGCCATAATCCGAAAACCATATCGAAGAAGTGCAAGGTATAGGTCAAGACGGGGTATTCGACATTTTCGGAGATCGAAAAATTGATAACAGAGGTAACGTAGCAAAAACACTTGTACCAAGGCCTGTGTTAATTTGGATAGATATAGAATCGTGAGTCAGAATAGAATCGAAATAGAAGCAAAAAGGATGAAAATAGAACAAGAAATGAAAAAAAAAATTAATAGATAAAGAAACGTGAATAGCTTTAAAGCAGGCATACTAGAAAACTAAACTAAAATTATAAAATAACGAGTGAATTGAATCGCAATCGACTCAATGTAATTAAAATAAGACAACATTTTGAAGCAGAATAGGACTCTAATAGTAAAAGTTTGGAATAAAACTAAAATAGAATCGCAATAAAATTGGAAAACAAACGCGTTAGAATTGTAATTATGTTCGGATAGAATGCGCACGGAAAAGTTATAGAACGAGAGTGGAACAAGAACAAGAATAAAACTAGCGTGAGGTGAAAAAAAAACAAAAATAGAGGAGGGAAAAACTTTCTGATGTTTCACCCAATAGGTCGCTTTAGAGTCCTGTGATAATACTATTCACAACAGGGGAAAACATGGTCACCTATGTTGTTCACTCAGTTGTATGTAAATGCGTTTTGAAAATGAGCCAAAAACGTGAACGAATTCGCTTATTTAATAATCTCACTAAATGTGACTAAAACGATAACAATTCGCAAGGTTTATAGTGACATATGGTGGGGGGCATATGCCGAAAGTGCAATGTGCAAATAGTTTGGTTCATCGAACTTTTGTCGATGAAATGCTTCAAAGCATTGTGCAATGCCCGTATATTTTTTCCTATAACATTGCTGAGGAACTAGACATTGATTTGAAGGTCTTGCATAGGACTGGGTTGGAAAGGAATTAGGGTTTGACTAGCACTTGTTGAAACGAAAAGAAAACGAATCATTTTTGAGAAGATTGGTAACCAACGAACGTTGAAAAGTAGGTCGCATACAACAATTATGTGGAAATTGTGGTTCAAAGCGTGGATAAAGGCCGGGTAGGGTAATACTTTGTGTTTGAATCAATTAAAAATTAATCGTTCATTAGAAACTACTTCGACCTGGCCAGACAAATAATTCGATTCTTTCCTTCTTTCTATTCAGTACCTGTCAATAAGGCAATTAAAGCGTGTAATAAAAATGGGAAATTAAGGTATAGCGTCAAGATGTCGTTTTGCTAATTCATAGAATCCCTTTGAATCACTTAAAGAATGCTCGAATGCATAAAAGTTAAGTTAAGTTTAGCTAAGGTAGGAGGTAACTGATGTTATATCGTATTAGATAATACTGTGACTTCTCTCCACGTTGAAGTTGTCTCTTCAAATCTTACTCAAGACCGTAAATTATTCTTGGATAGTCAGGAAACGGTTGCGAATAAAACGGACAAAATAAACAAACGCAATGCATGCTCAGCTATAGGGAGATGAAAAGTTGTGGTTAACGAGAGATACTTTTTTATCCACTTTTTTTTTTTTTTGTTAATAAATGTCCAGTTTTATGTAAAAATCTTTTAAAATTTATGCATAGACATAATAAGTTATCAAGGAATCGATAAAAGTCGTATATTCCACATTCAAGTGACAACTCAATGCATATATATACATATATATATATATATAGATGTGTATATATGTATGTATATATATTTATTTATTTATTTATAGGCATCGAAAACAGACATACGTCTGCTTAGACGCTCTTTGTCTATGAACATAAATCATTTGAATTAAGAGATGCATTCAGATGTCATAAACGGAAATTAAATATTTGTTCTAAACATTTATGAACACAAATCAATATTAATAATAATCTGGTAGTAATTTATAATCACATACATTGACCTAAGTGCAGAGACATACGCACATATGTACATACATGCATATATATATACATACACACAAATACATAAACATAGAGACAAGTAAACAAGCATACACAGGCACATACATAGATATAACAATAAACCGGACAATTTTGCAATGAAATTTTATAGAAATTCCTGCAAAATGTCTGCATTTGTTGTGCTATGCATATTATGGTTACAGGTGTTATTTCCGTCCTTGTATTGGAAATTGTTTTTTTTGCTTTTTTACGGGATTGGATGGCTGTGTGTACTTGTTTTATATTTGAAAACGAAATTATCTCAATACACACACACACACACACACACACACATATGAATATATATATATATATATTTAATCCCATGATTCATCATAAATTTTAATAAAACTCTCAAAATTTTATTTTCTATTTTATTTCGTTACACATCAATGCAGGCTAAAGATATATTCGATTTATTTTTGTGTTTGTAACGCATGGCATAACTAACAAAAATAACGAAACACATATCAAAAATAATATTCAAGTGTTTATTAAGTAAAGCTAATCGTGTCCGAATGTGAATTTTGCCATCATTTTATTGATTTTCATAAATTAAGTTCACGAATAAGTTTGATATCAATCGAAATTATTCAGAAAGCAGCAAAAACTTTAAAATGATGAGAGATTTAAATAATTTTTATGAAATGCCATAAGTATCAAGCTTGGTCTTACAAGGTCTTGAGAGATTTGCAATTATCGTACACACCAGTCGAAAGCCATCGAGTCGTGAACGAGAAAAAATGACAACAAATTTTCCAATCATCTTTCAAAATATATATGGAACCATTTAAGTAACGCATTTGCTTCGTCTATTTTGCAGTGAAATTCGTTATGATTAGGATTCGCTTCCTTTGCATTGTAACAAAAAAAAAAAAATTCTTCTGTTCTTCTTGAGTATTCTTTCCGAGTTGATATTCTAGAATTATCTCTGTTGAATCCAAAGCGAAAAAAAGTGTCAACATCGTTCCTGTCTTTGCGAGCTTCAATTTATTCGAAACAATATTTTTCGCTGTATAGTTCGCTATGTTCTAAAATTAGCACCGATCAGACGCAAAAAATAAAGAGAGACATTCATCGCGAAGGCTTTAATTTCAAGGGAATTTAGCATAGCATCTTGTGATTGGCAAAGAGATGGATTTAATATGTGTGCTGATGGGGGCAATGATATCCTTTCATCGGCTTAGCTCGAATCGGCGCAATAATTTCTTCTAATCGAATATTTTTCTTTACATGCCTCTCTAAATAAGAAATGAGAAGAGATCATTAAAATTGAAGAACGATCGATAAGTAACTATATATTGATATCCGATCTCATTTAATATTTTTTATATTAAGTATAAGTATAAGCAACTGTGATACCTACAGTTATTATGTTGTAATGGAAGTGCGCTTGAGTTTCAGTAGATTACTTCATCCGAGTTGAATTGGTTGAGTTATCGAAATTCGTTTTAAGACATGCTATGTAGCTTCTCGATTTGTTAATAAATATCAAAGTTCAATATGTTTATTGTGTTTTACTTCACACATATGTATATATATATATATATCGTTTTAATTTATTGTCATATTAAATACAATATAAAGTAATAGTTGTTGTTGTTGTTATTGTTGTCTTGGTGGTTACGCATCATAAGAGACTATAATTAATTTATGGCTAGATTAAGCTGACAATATTGTACGTATACGAATTTTAAACTATGGGAAATCAAGAATTTATTTATTATAAACCGAGTCATAAAAATTGAATTAAAAATTGCAATAAAGAATACTTGGGCTCGCACATTCTCGCTATTCTATGCGATCTAATAAAAAAAAAAAAAAATTAAAAAATTAATATTAAATTACATTTTAGGAAATCGAATGAAAACATATGTATAGTTAGTGTTGCAGCTTTCCTTTAAATTAGCTTTTCATAGCCGACATAGCGTGAAATATAAGATAATAAGTAGGATTTTCAATCTGATATAATACCTTTATCTAATTACGTAGATCAAATTTACTTAAAATTGTTAAAATTTCTATCATAACTCTGTTATGATTCATTCGAATGAAGCACCAAACACTTATGCGCATATATATATATGTATAGTAAGCATGTGTACCTCGTAAAAGCGTTACATTGCTTACGTGCTGTTTACTGGTAAGTGCAAAAGCAAAAGTTTTTAATTGTTTTGGCATGTTTTTCACGTTTCAGGAATTTGCTGAAAGCTTGTTTTTTTCTTCTTCTTTTTTTTTCACAGTAATTACCGCCCACACCATCATACGTCAGACTTACAACATTGAAATGAAATCATTTTATTGCTTTAAACGGCAGCATAAATATGTAAACTAATATATATATATATATATATATGTATGTATGTATATATGTGTATATGTTTATCGTGAAAGTAACGTTATAAATGCTTGATGCATATGTAATTAACGATATATGTATATATATATATATGTATATATAAATGTTTGAAAGATAATAAATTCCGCAATAATGTGCATTTACTGACAATTTAATGGACTTAATATAATATAAGAATGTATTAAATTATTTCAAGAAGATTAAATAGATATATGAAAATTGAAGGGAGATATTTCACTCTTGTGTAAGATGCATTACGCTATACGCTGCAACACTTGCGAAATTAGCTTTTATGAAAAACTTTTAAGCGATTCTTTAATAAAATTGAAAATAAAAAAAAAAACGATTCATTGTTACTCATATACTTTTTTGTATTTTCACTGGCAGCGAGTTCGACTCGTACCCATCCCGAGATCAACAAGGACAACTCATCAAACCGCAACAAGCTCAATATCTTATCAATTATAATTTGGTAGGATGTCTAGAATCCAAAAGATGTTTTTAAGAGTTTTCCGTGAGTATCCGCCACGTAAGCCAAATCTTAGGGCGTCCTAGAGCAATAATCGACGCCCCCAAGAAGTAGGACAATCTCTATTGAAGGAGGCTCTCCTATTGCTGGGGTGCCAAATGAGAAAAAGGGTGTGAGCCAATTTTCGCCAGATTGGTCTACGTCGAGGCTTATCTACCACCTCGTTGTTTAATGGGACCACGAAATTTCGGGGGGTAACCGCAGCCAGCACGATAGCGGTAGCCGTGACCAAAAATCAGGCAAGAACACATTCATCTTGGAAGTCCGATGGGAAGTGCATCGTCTTGCCCAGAGCAATCCGATTGTGTGCAAGCAAGTTGAGTAAATAACTCATGTGAGAAAAGCTTCCCTTGTAACCTAATCTCCATCCGTCGAACGATAATTTGACGGCCATCCTGCACCATTTGATTAACTTGACCGATTGTTTTCTCAGTAACAGCGGTACTACAATTGTTGACCTTCACGAACGTTCATTGTCGCCCATGCTGGTGTGGCCACATTTCAATTAAGTTTGCCAAAATATCTCCGCGATAACTTAGAATGCATTCAGCTAACCTTTCATCTTGTGTAGGTGCACTTTTTTCAAAACCAAAACCTCGGTGATGGTCCGTAACTCATTTTTTTCCATTTTCGCAAAACGTTAACCTCGACTGCTATCCAAACATTTTAGAGAACACATTAGATTTTCAATCTCTTTTAAAGGAAGACACATGCGTTTTTTTCTAAGAATACTAACGTGCATTCGATAACACATAATGTATGTAATATAATATATTTAACATATGTAATATATAATATGACATAACGTGGATGTTAGTTAATTTCTACAATCATTGTATTTGTTGAAAGTGCGTTTCCATGTTCACTGGAAGTACAACAATTTTTTCAACTTTAAATGAAAGCAAGTCAGAAAATTGCATTCGATCGTGACCGAATCTTTTATACCCATCACCGACAGATGGACAGATGGACGGACGAACAGATGGACATGCTTAGTTGCATTCTGGATTTGTAACTGGCCAAGATTTTATATAATTTAGGGGGTTTTTGAAGATTGCTTCAGCGCCATCTGGAAGAACACCTTACAATAGCTTTATTGAGTTTAAATGCGTTTGTATAAATAACGTTAAGTAACGTTAATCTACGGTTTATTATACCGATCGATTCAGAATCACTTTTTCAATCCATCTCAATTTATCTATTCGTCTGTGCGTCTTAGTTTCTAATGTTCAACTTGTTTGGACCCATCGAAAATGGTTTGGATCGGATCATTATTTCGATCACTTCCTATATAACACATTAGTCTGAAAAGTCTTTTATATGAATATCTATATTAAGCAAAGTGATGAGGTATTTAATATTTATGCATAATGTTTCCCACTTCTAGAATGCGGGCTATCTTGACGGGCTATCTTCATTTCGGTAAATTTTTTATTGGAAACGTTCAACATTTTTTTTTGTCATGTTATAAAAGATCAAAGCATCTATCATAAAATGTCTTATTTACCCGTAACGTAATGCAACGGGGGTGATATATTCACTTTGTCAAAACGTTTGAAACCTCATAAGCGTACATACTTAATCTTACGAAATCAGTACGAAATTCTGAATCGATCTAAGCATATCCGCTTGACCGTCTGTGCAGAGATTCCGTTGGTCTCTAGTAAAGATTCTCTTGGTCGTAGAAATGCAATTAACAGCATACAACATGCCCGCAGTGCAGTATAAAGTAATAGCATTTCTGTTTTCAAATGCAACATAATCGGGATTTTCGGTCCTGACAAAATAATGGGGCATCGAAATTCCTTCACATTTCGATTATCATTAAAGGTACCGGGCATAGATAATTCGCCCATTGCTGAATATAATTTATTATTATTGCTTGCTATAAATTAAATGTTTTCTCTACACCGTGTTGTGAATCCAAGAAAGAAAAAAGACACTCGTATCTATAGGTAAAGAAAGTAATCAAAGTTTCAAGGTTTCGCTTTGGGCTTTAGAATTTTTCCTCTCTTACACGTAATTATCATAATTGCTCAGCCATTTGTTATAATAAAGTTGGGGTGTTAAGTTTCATTCAATCACACCTACACACAAACACACACACACACACACACACACACACACAGATACACATTATCACGCAGCTAATGCCGACGACCCATCATTTGGCATAGGGATAACGTAAAATTGTAATAATACTTTTCCGAGCTCTGCCTTCGTAATTTACCTAACGGCCAACAATAAGTTTTGGTTTTTTCTTTTTTGCTCCCTTACGTACAACGTTCATCTTTTAGCTTAGCATGTGATGTTTGATTTGTCTAACTTTTCTTTTTTTTTTTTACCTTGTTTGTGCTTTCTGTGTACGTATTATGCTAACACGTCGGTCAATAATTCCCGGCAGTGATGCATTGAAACCATTTTTAACAAAAAATTCATACTATTTTTAGAAAGCGCCAGCAGGCAAACAACGCCTGGCAAATTTCCATGTCATTTCGTTAACTTTTTAAAGGGTTACAGGACTAAGTTTGTTTGTTTGTTTGTTTTTCTTTTCATTTTTTTTTTTTTTCAAGTTTACTGTTTGAATTAAACATTGCCTTGTGATGGATGGATAAAAACGGCATTGAATGTATTTCGATATTGCACTGCTCCAGATTTCATGTCAGCGAAAAAGATTTGGATCGAATTATATAGCGAAGGGTATTTTACTATTTATTTAGCCCAAATTCTTTTATAAAGAACGTCTCGAAATGTTAAAGTACCGCTGGACTGATTGTCTCATATACGAAGCAGATTAAGTTGGCAAGCAAAGACGCATTTTGCAAAGGAAAAAATTAAATTTTTTGTTTATAATGAGTGCCGGAACTTACCAATGCATTATGCTATGCAAAATGCATAGCATTCTTGTTACATTTGTGTTACTCTTTATATCCGTCACACAGACGTTGGTGATACAATAATTTTTTATTCTATTTGCAACACCTACAAATATTCATTGAAGACTTTACACAGCCTCTGGATTTTAAACTTTGCTCATATTTTGTATGGGTTCGGTTATGCGCCTTGATTGTGCGACTTGCGTTTCCGTTAATGAACGGTGGCTGAAAGTTGAAGCTCGAAAACAACCTCATAAAAAACAGTTTTCGATCTTTCGAATTTCGTAAGGAACTAAACATCTGAACTTTTCAAAATTGAGTTATGTGATGAAAAGCTGAAATTTAGATCGGATAGTGTTTGTAGAGAGGGTGTGATAAGCTTTCATCTTGGTTTGTAATTTGAAAAGCCGTGCAAGTCGTGTGCATCGGTCGAAATTCAACAAGCAAACTAGGTCTTGGCGTTGGCTGTGTATCCGTTGGGCCAGATGCAGGCCATAAAATGCTAATTAAAATCGAAATAAAATTGATTGAAGTCCACTTATTTCCATATCTAAAGAGACCTGTACTTGGACTCGTCCTTGGAGGCCATTCTTTTATTTAATGAAGATATTTTCGAAGATTTATGGATTTTGCAGATCAATACATGAACGAATGCTTTTTGTTTCGCAACCCGTAAACTCCCGATCTCATCTGCTCAGGACCTGAATTTTCGCTCGGGTTGATAATTTATCGAAACGAATATACTGATATATGTATGTATACTACGACTCCTAGATGAATGAACGTATGATAGAAGAACAAGCAGATGATATAGATCTTTGGTTGCGATCATTAAGAATACAGATAACTTTTGCAGGTTGCTTTATAGCGTCTTGAGAATATATCTTTCTCCTGTAATCCTGATGCAATATAAGAATGGAATATATTTCAAAGCGTTTTTTTATTTGGCCCCTCGCGTGTTTTTTCCAAACTATATCGAATCGATTAAATTCGTCCAATAAGGATGTTATAGCGACATGATGGGTATCTAGTAATCGTTTTGTGTCGCAGAAAATTCTCTTTTACTTGTTTTCATTGTTATTTTTGTATGGCTGCTCTTGTTGCAGTTATTTTTGTATGTTGCTAAATGAGTTTGTTTTGTTTGTTCGGTTATTTGTTGTCGAGATACGGTTGTCGTCGTGGTCGTTCACGGTGGCAGCCAGTATCCTGTCTGTAAATTATGGTTATTAATTCTGGCTGAATGCGTTAACAAGTTGACGTTAATGGCCTCAATTGAATTGAATTGTCACTTTAGTTATTTTCTCTCAGTTTTTCGTTATCTTTTTTTTTTGCTTTCAAGCATCTCAGCATTAGCTGACAGGGCATTAAGGTATTTAATGGTAATTTTGAAAAAACACACATTTTATGTTTGTGTCTACAAAAAAGAAAATTTGAATATTATAACCGTACGAGTGTGAATCTATTATAAATTAATTCCTTTAAAAATTTTTACGCTTTTATAATAAGAACAGAGGCTCTACCCGATGTATAGGACGCTGCTCATCGAAAAATTTCGAAAATTTTACATATTCTGAATAGGAGGAGAATAGTTTCAACTCTAGTTGCCTTTCTGTCCTGGACAAAGTTGAACTCGCGATTACGACATCAAAGTTCCCAAAATTCTTCCGTTCCGTTAAAGAAAATCAAAAATTCTAGCAAGAAAAGAAATCTATTTCTGGCTCAGTAAAAATAATATTTTTTTAATTTTTTCTTCAACCCAAGCGGTTTTTTTATACGCCACAACATTTGCAGAATAGGGATTATGGAGGTGTATATGTAACACCCGGAAGGAGTAAAAATAAACCCAATTTTTATTACATTAATCGATTGAGAACTATTTTCTCAATCGATATAAGTTCTTCTGTCCGTCTGCCAGTTCATCCAATGTATTTTCATGTTTACTTATTGAACCACTTTGGTACGAAGTTTGGTACAGCGAAGTGTTGGGGTTCAAGGGTGAAAACTATTGGAGATTAGTTGGACTGCATTATTTGTACGACTACTTGGCATATAAGGTTCTATTTTGAAAAAGTTGTTATACAAAAAAATGTATTTATATTCAAGATTTCTGGACGAAAATCTCCGATATGGAAGGTTTGAATGGAATGGAAACATTTCTTTAAATCATCTCTTTCCTCTTCAATAGTTTGAAATGTAAATTTTCTGTGATAAGCTTGGACTACATGTGGACTACAATTTTTCGGACATCTTCCTACCCAAGAATGTCCTTACACGGCAACATAAGGTATATATAACTCTCACGAATGTGATTATCTCATTATCTTTTCTTCCATTCCAAAAACAAAAAAACTTGTCAAGTAAGCTCTTTTTTTTTATTTGCTTACAGTGGCGTTAATTTAATATTCGTTAAGATAAACGGAATTAATTTGAGCATATTCCGTTCATTGAGTGCTTCGTGTATTGTGCGTTTGTTAGAACATTCATCTCACCATTTCAGGATAATAGATTTCCTTTTAACATCCTAACTAACGAAATTTTCCATACTAACTATATATTTATTATTACCAAAGGACATCCTATTAGACATGCATTGCCTGTAAAAAAGACTACAGAGTCTATAGAGTTTTTCCACTTTCCACGCATTCCACGCAAGAGAATTTTGCATTTGAAATACTCTTAGGTTATATAACCTTTAAGAACTTTAAATTTTCTTATTTTTCTAGACCCACTTGCAGTTGATCCCTCCCTCAATCGTGGAAAAGATTATATATCTGAAGGAAAAGCGGCATTATCAAAACGTCTCCCACACAAAATTAAAGATCGAAACAGACCGTAAGTTTCCAACTGTCCATCTGTCTCCGTAAGGAATTCTGCGCATGTATTTCTTCAGTGTAATCGTTTGCGGAGTGTTTGGTGACTTGAAAGTGATTCCGCCCATTACTACCGAACTAGCTAGCTTTACAATAGCGTATGCGTTTACCCGTTACGACCTCCGAAGTTTTTATGCTATTATAATATTTCTTTACACAAATACGGCGATATTTATATATACACAACTAGTTAACGTGGGGTCTATATGGCTTTATCTCGTGGTGTTAAGAAGAATACAAGGACTTTCGAATTTCGTTACAAAAAAGTTGCAAAACGATTAAATTTTCAAGGAAATAAACTTTTGACTATACCTATATACACATATACACCTTTATTATATTGCGCCCAAACAATTCGTCAAAGTACCTTGAAAATTGCCATTTGCAAATTCAACGAATAAATAAATGAGGAAAAATTAAAGGGATACGTGTCCAGGCGGATAAACATGACTTAATCAATTTAGAAAATGATTCTGAATTGGAATCTGATTCAAAATCATTCATTTGAACCGATTGGTGCAATAAAAGCTGAATCTATCCCACGCCGTCCTATGTATTACATATGTCCGTATAAATTTAATACACACTTAGCATAAGTGGTTGTAAGCCGTTTTTAATTTGAAAAATCTGTCATCTATGTTTTAGAAACAATGTTTTAAAGATCGTCTACGTCAGTCGTCTTTTCGAGTAATACACTATCTACGCCTTAGTGAAAAGCAAAAACTTTTTCAGTTAGGAAATATTTCGATCTAAGTCGAATATAACTGTTTTCTTGGCTTTTCCTGCATTTGCGTGTTTAAACAATGGCATGAATTTTAAATAACTTTTCCTGCTCTTCTTCTTCCTTTTTTTTATTATTTTTTTTTTTGGACAAATTCAAACAAATCATAATTTGGAATTTTATCCAATAGTATCTTTTAAAAGAAAAAGTTAAAAAAAAAAAAAAAAACGCATATACAATACCGTCTCTCGGTCCCTGAACATAAACATTTACATTGAATTTATGCGCCGGCAAACAGACACAATACAAAATGTAAAGCCAAAGCAATGCTATGCAAGCAAAAGTGAAGGCAAAAGAAGAAAACAATGTATTAACTGTAAGAGAGTTAACAAACGTGAAAAATCCTTAAAGTAAACCGGTTGCATGCTTAGCTTTCACTTAAACAAATTCTCAAAACGCTAAAGATATTGTGGGATTTTCCCTATGCGTCATTGCAATTCATAGCGAATGGTATGGAAATGGAATTGCTTTGTGGTCAAAATGTTAGCGTAAAATTCAAGCGCAAATTAAAATTTAATATCATCAGTGTGTAGAGCGGCAAACAAGTGAAACATTAATTAAAGTCATACGCTGCTCTTCCTCTTTGTATGCTATATATAAATGCTCGCAGCTTACTAGCAAACAAAAAAAAAAAGAAAAAGGAAAAAAAAGAAAATAAAAGAAGAGAGATCTCTAAACGATGAAAGAAAAGGAGTCGAGTCGAGAAGCGCCAAGCGCACGGAGAAATTGTTATGAAAATCATCATAATAAAAATTATTCACTTGTAAAGTTTGTTATTCGTTTTAAGGTTTTTTGCTATGCCTGTGTTCCACTGCTGCTTTTATGCTAACCAATGCCAGAGACATACTCAAATTTTTATTCCGTTTGCAATGTAAATAATTTTCTTCTTTTATTTTTTTTTATCGCTTTTTAACAATTTTTGATCAAAAATACGCTGAAATTATATACTAAATGAATTATTTGCAAAACTTAAGTTTACTTATAATCTTCCGCGGAAATACGAATTAACTAAATTCCAAATGAACAGAATGTGGTTTTCAAATCGATCGCTTTGCTGACGTATGAAATGGCCTTCAAGTCAAATTCATCTCAGCTGAGGTAAGCTTAAAACACTTATATTAATGTTTTATTGCAATTTGTAAATATTTGTGTTTGCTCTTTTTTTCTTTTGTAATGCGGTTTTTACTTTCGGTTAAGTTGTTGAGATTTTTTGCGTTGAAATTTACTAAATGCATATGCGTGAAATTTGACGGACTTTGGAAATCTCGTAAATAGAAATGTAGATAGATAAAGAGAAAGACGGACCGACGGATATCGATAAAAAGAATGAAAAGTCTACACTTAAAACTAAAAATGATCGATCGGACTTTGAACATCTCGTAAATTGAAATGTAGATAGATAAAGAGAAAGACGGACCGACGGATATCGATAACAAGAATGAAAAGCCTACATTTGAAACTGAAAATGATCGATAATAAGACAATTTGTAGACGGATCAATAATACAGATGATGTTAGTAAAATCTGAATGCAGCGAATGGTTGAAAATAGCTGCCGTTAAATTTCATGAACATTAAATGCGGAAATAGTCAAAGATGATCGATGGTTGGATGTGGAGACGGTGATATATGCAGCCGCGTATAAGTATAGCGAACGGCAAAAGCAATTGTCTGCGGTAAACTTCATTGACAAGGTGGCGGTTAGATGTGAGCTCTGCTGAACCGCAGAAATATTAAACGATTAGACGATGAGACGATGAGACAATGGAACGATATGGCGATGGGTGGCAGAAACGTAAATGAGGTACGATTAAATAACGGTTGGCCGTAGCCACAAGACACAGGACACAGGCATGGGTAGTCGAAGATGTGGCTACGAGGTCTTACATATTCATATTATTTACCGTACAAATGTTTTCACAAATTTAATATACCGTCACAGATTTAAACATATTTACAATGACGCCCTGAAAATCATTAGTAAGAGTAGTAGAATCTAGGTGGTGTTCTATCCAAGATATACCTTAAGGTGTTTATAACTTTCTTATAATTTCGCTTTTGCCCTCTGCAAACTCATTCACACTTACGTGTTGTGAAGCAACAAATGTTTATGTATCATTTTGCCTTAAGGCGACCATGTATGTCATGTATGTATACATATGAATATAAAATTTGCTTTATACATTTTTTGTATTCTCTATATGTATGTATGTAAGTAGTTTCATCTCTATTCACTGTTCTTATTCAACCTTCTCCATGTTACAGTTAAATCTACAAGAAGAATAAGTTTTCAGCTTCTGTGGAGTAAAGTATTGTTATTCCTTTATATTGCTGTAGTCTCGCTTTATTTAAATATTGCTTCACTTTTTTCTTACATAAACGTGAAGCATTGTATGTTAAATGATTACGGACACAAGTTATAGTTTCAATGTTTGCTTTGCTTAAGCGATGAGGTGACATAGGTTTTCACCTGTATTTGATCAGAAAATAGTGTTACGAAGCACTTTTCAAAAATTTCCTAATACGCTTTCTATATACCCTACACCAGTTGTGATAAGGATACATTTACTTTATGGGAACTTATGCAATACGTAGGTGGACATGGAATGGATCCAATTTTTATTATATCAATAGATTCAGAATCGATGAAGCATGTCTGTCCGTTTATGGCTTAATGTCACATCATGTCTTTTTGTGTTTACTCCGTAGATGGCGTATTTTTAAGATATTTATATGAAATTTGGTACAAGGACGAATGCTATTGCATACATAATACATGAGATCAGAACATTTTATGATTTATGCTTTCAATTTAAGCCCACCCTTTCAAAAACTCGTCAAAATGTTCACTTTTAATATTTCTTAGCCATAAGCGATGAAAATCAACCTTTTCGCGTACTTAATGAAACCGAAAAACTTGAACAAGATCGGGGGACTTTTTTCCAATTTTTTCCTTTATAAAAGCTCATGGAAAAAATGAGTCTTTGAATGACAGCAAATTTTTTAGTATTAGTCAAGGGATTATGAAAATTGCTATCAATAATGTTTCGAAGCTCTCCTTGAGAATAACATGAGATGTGGTAATGTAAGGCAGAAAGTAGTCGGTTTTGCCAAATTGTTAATGTTTAACTTGTTACATATAGAGATTTTACAGTGTAATAAGAGAGAAAAAAGATGTGACATTAAGTACTATAACTGAGTGATTGGTATACCTAGAGATCGTGCGCAGATATCTTGGAAGAATTTTTCAGATGAAGATTTTGATACATGTCACGCGACACCTTCACCTTCACACCATCGAGGCATCATCTAACAGCAATTGATATATGATTTAACGATTCGACGCATTTAGCGTCCCTGGTCAAGCAAGAGCTACTCATCGTCTTGTTCTTTATTGAGGAGAACCATCCCCTATTGATTCAGTCTCTAGAATGCGTACAGGCTTTTTTCTTCTTCCCTCTTCAAAAAGGAAGTTCCATAGAAGGTGAAATTGCAGTGAGCGAGATCATATTTTATTCGAGTTACAGAGTTGCGAATGTTTGGGTCTGACAGATACATACGTCTTTCAATTTTCATTAAAATTTTGTTACAGTTACTATCGAAGTGTGGGTTTTCAAGATGGATAAAATACGTGAAGAGCAGAGTATTGGCTATCAATAAGGGCGAGTCTCACGTTATACATTTGGATTTGAAAATTTGTTCGGCAACAAATTGGTCATTAGTCAAGGCCAAGTCTGAATTTTTTTAATTAATTAGTGGGCATCGGGTTGTGGAATATGCCGAAGTAAAGTACACACCACGACATGGAACTCGATGCTTAAGATATGTCCTGCGAAGACATAGGTCACATTCCTCTTTGTGTTGGAGAAAATTAACAACTCTAGCATTGCGGCTTCTATCAAATTCATCTACGAAATAGTTGTAAAAGTGATCTAAAGATTATTGACGAATAAAGAGTCGAAATTTAGTAGACAAAGGACCTAATTGTAGATAGCAGATCTGCTCATTAGTAGACATACGAAGAATCAAATTCTCTGCACAGATCAAATGTCAAATAATATATCACGCAATAAGGTCGTAGGATGACATGACGCTGCTGATGACAAATACAAACGGACGTAACTTGTACACTATTAGACGGAATTTCATCAGCTTTTGATACATTTCCTCCGAAGGTTGTTACTATCTAAACAGTCATCCTACGTCCATATGTCCTCCCACGAACTTGTTGAGTGATCTGTTGCATACACAAGTAAAATAGAATATAATTGAACATGCAAGATATGTCCGACGACCAAACCAATGTAAAAAGAGAATAAAAAAAAGGGAAAAAGGGCTCCGAAAATAACTTCCAAACAAACAATTAAAAGAACAGACACGAGAAACACTTTCTTAACATTTTTGGGTAAATATTTATCTTTCCAATGCAGTCAACATAACCAAAATATCGATTTTTTTTTAGCAGACATGAAATTTTGCACTGCAGAGATAGCAGAGATTTTTGCTTTCTTGCTTTAAGGCGAATCTGTTATCGAAACGAGCATTTCTGCTAGCGTAGAACTCGAATTCATTTTTCTTTCATTCATAGCTTAGCATAGCTTAGCTCTATCGAACATAGCAGACCCGCTATGGATGATTTTTTAGTCAAGCTTGGGGTCTTTTTTGCTATCACAGCAGCTTCTCTACAATCCAGAACTGGAACCTAAATTTGCAAACCATTGAATACTTGAAGAGGTAACTTTTGTCGAGTTTAGCCTTTCGTAAGTAAGTTCGAGAAAATCATTCGCAATTTTGTGCTCACAAGTTGCCATTAACCTTTAACCACGAGCATTATATACTTATTTCTAGTGAAGTGATACAAATTAAAATGGATGCGTATCATCCTCATTTCGAGAACTGGACCAAATAAAAAAATAACTTTTTTTTCGAGTTTTGCATATCTTATAAATTGATCTCTTCAAAGCTCGAAAATTGAAAAGGGTCAAATTGACGTATTCGGTAGTTCCAGTGTTAAGACAATTTCATAGCATTTTTGCTTACATAACATTCTTCTCTTTTCGTTCAGGCGAATCAAACAGTCTTGATTGATACTTTTCAACACCTCGCTAATAACTCGTTCATTGTTTGTATTTACAATCATATCATCAATCTTTTTGACTTGATATCGTTTTACTTTTCTTTTTCTTTGCTGGCTTTCGTTATTCAATAGATGCAAGATTGGCATGTCAACTATTCTGATGATTTTGCCATAATAATGTTTAGATAAAATTTTATAAAAATTTCCCGCCATAATCTCCTGTGCATGCTTGTATAAGATCATTAACGAGATTTATTTTTCATCATAAATATAATTAACTTTATTTTCCGCTCTTCTTACTTCACCCACCCACTATGCGATGTAAATTAGACGCGATTATTGTTCATTCGATGTATTGCAAAATGCTTTAGACTTTAAATGCATTACTAGAAAACTTCTGTGGATTCTAAAACGTTGAGCTTTCAGGATGAATATTGAAATAGCTTTTCTTAACGAAGTTCTAAATTCGTTTCGATGCGTTTAGGGAGAACCAAATATTTTTTCGTTACTTTGTTTTGTTTACTTTCAATCAAAAAAATAAAATTCATTGCCAATAGAGTAAAAACAAAAGATCGTCATTCCTTATATAGGGGCGAATTATTGGCCAAATGTTTAGTAATAAACGAATACTTATTCGACGTAGAGCGTGTAGGGGAACACTGGACTAATCACAATTTCTTCATATATTGTAAGAGAAAAACCAATAGTTTACTTGAATAGCGCAGCGGATATGTGGATAAATAAGTAAAAAATGTAGACGAAAATGTTGTCAAATTATCTGGCCTGAGGGATATGCGAGTCACACAAGAAGTAACGTATAAGTACATCGTGATTGTATAAGTACATCGATTAAGCTTTCACTTTCTGTTTGTTTGTGTCTTTGTTGAAGTTTCCCTATAAAAAGTAAGTTGATTCCAAGTTTTTGCTTTTCTCCATTATTCCGCAAATCAGTTCATTGACAACACTTAGAAACGTTGAACAAACACTAAGAAAGCAAGTGAAAAAAGATCTATTATGTGAGGAATTGTGAAATGAACATTTGCGAAATAGTTAGCTAACACCACTGTCGTAATAAAAACATTTATTGCAATGTAGAATAATTTTTTTTAAAAACAAAGTTGTCGGGATTTGTGTCAAACAGACTGAATTTGCGGAAAACGTGATTTTTTGTTTCTAATTCGAAGGATGGTGATGCTGTGTCGTTGCGGTAGATGAACAATATACGCGTTAGGATATTCAAACTCCAAACAATCGTTGCGTAAACTAGGCGAACGGTTAATATCGATAAAAAAGCTAAACATCCGTGCCGGTCTAACTTGGGAGACCAGCTAGACGCAGCGCATTGTGCGTTGTTTCATTCAATTTATTTTCTTCTTTTTTTTTAAATGGCCAATCATACAGGGGATATCGCCTATACGTGCAACACGGTGACGGTCGCAAAGAAATGGGGAAAGAGAAAGAAAAGAAAGTAGTCGACTGTAGCCTAATGGATGTGTGACCAATCGGTAGTGTTATGCTTTCTCTGCAGCTACGACTCTACTCCGCTGATATTTAAGCTTGCGAATACTGACTTGGTAGTTGCGGCTGTTATCTAATCATTACTAAAGAAAGCTACCGACAATAAGCGATATACTGGACAATGGAAAAGCGGGTGCAATATGCCTTAAAGCGCAAGACCGACAGTTTTCAACATGACGATATTCGACTGCGTATAGTAAAACTAACCTAGGAAAAGCTAGCATAAGTAACTTGGCTGACCATATCACCCTCATCGCTGTTGTCAGTGGACGTTAATGCCTTTGATTAACATTAGTCACAACGGATGACGATTCGAGCAAGGCTTCCATTCTTATTACGCTGCCCAAAATATGGTTCTTTCTTTTGCATTTAGCCTTAAATGGCAAGGTGTCTTGCCTGTTTGGAAATCACACACAGCTTAAAAAATAAGCGAAGTACTGGACAGTGATGGACAATGTAGATGTCTTGACGTCTTTAATTTCTCATGGATCAACTGCGCACCTAATATATGCATATACGAAAAAAAGATAGAGAGTGGCTGGTAGGTAAAGGAGAGGAGTGCTCGAGAAATATCTGACGAAACCTCTTATATTTCTCAGTTAGTTTTATATAATAAGTAGCCAGAAAACGACCGCTTAATCAAATTCTTTTCAAGCGACATTAAATCTTTTGCTATATGAAATTACTTGCAATTATCGATTATTACCGTGGATGGTATTAAGGTTTGCTTCGACTATCTACTTTTTTCTCGATTTGTGAGATCTCAAAGCCAAAGACCCCCAAACCTCGCTTTCATCTGATCTCTCTGGTCTCTTTCTCTTGCACTCCTGGAGGTGTCTCCCAATATTACACGAAAAATGAAGGACACATGCGTTCAACCAAAAATGCGCCGTACTTTAAGTAAAAAATTTTTTATTATTTTATTGACGTAATCTTTACATTCCTTAATTAAAACAAAAACCAAAAAATGCATCACTAAGTGGCGCAGCAAGCAATCCATCTCTTCTTTGCCTTTATCTATCAGCAATTTTCTTTGTAGAAAGCAAGGAAAAGAACCTCTCAATTATATTTATTAAGAATTAATATTTTTCTTTTTGTTTAATTTGCAGTTAAGCACTAAGTATACAAAGATTTCTTCCCTACCAGCATTTCGTACACAAGAGATATGGGTCGGCATTTGCATGAGTACGGGGAAGAGAGAAGAAAATGAAGCGTTACAGGTTATGAAATATGAAAGAATTGCTTTTTTAGGAAATTTGTACAAGTTTTCAAACATTTACTTTATAATGAGGCAAAGGTATTAGTGCGGAATATTTTGTTATTATTTGCTTCTCTTTTGTGGTTTTATGCAACTTGAAGTGCAGATAATTTTCCTCTTTGCAACATTGCGTAATATTCATATTAGATGGAATTCTATTGTTGTGTCTATTAATACTTTCGCACAAAATTTCCGGTTTCGATTTTTTTTACCATATCTGAATACATTTCTGTACGATATCAAGAAAGGCGTGTGCCTAGCTTTCCTTTTTATTGATTAAAACATTCCCTACGATAGCCTAGGATAGTATGAAAAGGATGTATGGTGGGAAGAGGGCTTATGGAGACGGGGAGGGTGGAAGGCGAAACGAAACGATCGCATATAATTTGAAAATTGAGCGTTCCATTGTTTACGAAATATTACGAAATATATAGAGCTTGGATATCAATCATAATCAATGGCCAATGCGATCACTTTGAGAACCTTGGCAATGTATAAATGCTGAGGACATAGGGAATTATGCATAAACGCAATACATACGACTTTATCGTCTTATGTGCTTAAATCTTTTATTACTTAATTAGTGCAGTTTAGAAAGATTTCATTGAAATGTTGTTTGATGTTCGTTTTAAGCGTTCTTCAGATTCAGTAAACGATAAACGATAAACTTTAACCATATTGTCATTACAGAAAAAAAAAAAAAATTATAATAAATAAATAAATTAATAAAAGAAAAATAAAAATAAAAATAAAACCTATTTTGTTTTATTATCTAACAAAAACAGTTTTCCGTTAGATAACTTTATAAACTTGATGATAAACTCTTAACAGCAAATGATTATAAAAATTGTTGTTGCTTGTTGCAGACAGCAGTAAAAACTCTAATATGTCGTCTAGTTAGACATAAAGAGAGAGAGAAAAAAAGTTTACTGCATTATCTAACTAAATATTTGTGTAGTTTAGATTGTTGTTGTGGTTGTGGTTGTTTACTTTTAATCATACGTTTACTTTCAATCATGGTTGTAAGTTAAACTTTATTCAAAGCATAAGGTTGAGTGAACTAACTGCATTTCCTGTTATTAGTTAGACTTTTTGTTCTTGTTGTTGTTGTTGCTGTCGTTGCTGTTATTGTTCGTAATACGTTGCTATGAGCTGCGAGCTTATAAGCTTTTATATAAAGTACGGTCTTTAAGTATACTCTTGCTTCCCAAACGAATTTATTCTGTGCCTGCTTAAAGTTACGAAGTTACAAAGGCACACAAATTCACATATGGCCAAGCGTATGCTCATAGTCAGGAAGAGACAAAGTTATAGACAGTAAAGGAGCAATATTTTATTGCCAACATATAAGTGATGCAGCAAAAGTTTTCTTCGCCTTAAAGTTTTATAGACATAAGATCCTTGTAGTCACTGTAATGCTGTAGCAAAGAAGGGAGAATAAGTTATTTAATAACAAAAATCTTTTTAGTTTAGGTTTTCTCTTCCTCTTTCTCCTTCTCTTCCTTTTTTTATTTATTTATTTATTTATTTTTTTTTTGATTTTAATTAAAACTCATACATGAGTATAAGGGATACTATTGTACATAGTTAAGATCCTAAGTTACCAATCCATCTACACGATTTCGTGTTTAGTTTTATGATTAATTTTATAAGTTTCCATTATGTTTACAAGCAGCACAATATGCTTACATTAAATGTTAAGCAGAGAAGAAACAGAGTTTAGCTTAACCCTTAATAAAACTTTTCTCGCATATCCGTCTGCGTAATGTAAATTTCTTAATAGAAAATTAAATAACCGTAATGGATACATTTCTTCCGATTAATTTTCTTTCACCACTACTAGTACAGTTTTTATATATGTACTAATTATTAGTTAAACTTAACTTCTTCTATGCGCGTTAATAAGTGATCTTGGGCGGGAAATCGACTGTTACGTCCTCATCGTTAGATGGGGTCCTCGACATTTTCTATTGTCTTGCTGTAACTACAACAGCAGATATAATTGAAAAAATGCAGTTTGTTAACGAAAAAATACGACGAGAGAGTCACTCACTGGCAGTTACGCTTTGATTTTGTTCGCTTAAAAAAAAGAAGACGCTACGTACCGTTGTGTCCCCAACAAACAAGTCTTTCTTGATTATAAAAGATTCCATATAATATGTTGGTTTTTTGACTTATTAACCAGCCGAGGAAGATTTTCACCCTCGAGAGAAATTTCACTACGTAAAGCGTCATCTTTGCCGATACTGTTGACAGTCCATGCACCGAAAATTTCAGTTCGTCACGGCCTCAAAAGAATACATAAAAAAGATGCTCAGTTTCTGAAAAGATTGCATTTAATAAACCAGTCTATCAACAGCACTCAGCCGCAATGGTGTTCCGGAATTCAAATAAATTCGTGCATTTTTTATGGAATTTGTTACAGCACTTGTGATAAAGTTATATTAAGTTGTATGTAGATGTAGATGAGATAGACTCGCCTTTATGTTATTTTTCTTTTTTCTTATTGATTAGCTAAGAATGTTCCGTACATACGTGCTTACATAGGACGGTGGTCGGGATAGATTCCACATAGCGTGGGGTGGCGGGGGAGGCGGGGGAGGGAGGAGTAGTATTTAATAGCAATAGACCACTGCAGTTTGATAGTTCCAAATACGGTTCCAGCTAAGATACGGAACAAGGACTCACGGCAGTGCGTTGTGTGATTTATAGGTAATTCTACCGCGAATCTGTTAAAGGACTTGATTGGCGCACACCCTAATTCCAATGGACTTTGTACATTTCTAAACGTAAGTTTAATCTTTGCCGTATTCATCCTACATTTGGTTTTTTGAATAATTCTGACCGCACCCTGTCAATTCTATTGATAAATGTATTAAGCACTTAGCCAAGAACGTATCAAATCTTTAGCACGTACAATGAAATTACTTTCATTCACTCATTAAATGGAAACTTAATAAAAGAATATCTCGGAAGTATATACGTGAAACAAAAAAAAAAAAAAAAAAAAAAAAAAAAAAAAAAAAATGAAAATGTACGTAGCATAAAGGCTCTCTCTTTGTAAGGCTCTCATTAAACTAAGTATAACTTTTTTATTTTCTCGTTATAAGAATACATTAAATATTTTCCTTTTCTTGGTGAGGTTTTTTGCAGTTTTTAACTATCATCAAGGTGGTACGCGTAATAACGCTTTCCACGTCCTCTATCAAAACAAATGCGATCACTGATTTCAAGCGCTTACATCAATGTTGGTTACGTCGCGAATTCGAGAAAGAAATAGTAGTCGTATAAAGCGATGAACGTTGTCTTGGGTACACATTAAGTGCATATACCTCAGGCTTTAAGTGTAAAAAAATTCCCAAAAAAAAAATTAATTAATTCTCGTGATGGTATGCACGAAATACTCTCATCTCAAGCCAATTAAAACTTCTCACTCATTCTCTTTTACTATAGTGTGCGTTCGTTTTTAATTTACTACACCGTATTTTCTGCTAGATTCTATTTTCTTAATTATTAAAAATAAAAATAAATAAAAAACAAAATGCAAGATGTTTTTACGTATATATCAATTCAACGGTCGTGGGTTAAAAAAAAAAAAAAAAGGGTTTTTAATAATAATAATAATAAAAAAAAAAAAAAAAAAAAAAAAAAAAAACGCCCTCAGTTATATTACTGCTTAAGAAAATATTTTGAAGTGAACGAAAACAAAACGGATTTCCATAATATTATTATCATTTATCGTTCTGTCTTCATTGTCATTTTATTAAAAACTTAAGATATCACTTGTTGGGTCATTTTATGTTACATCCACGAATACATATGTATATATGTAGATATATGTATATATGTATATATACGTATACGTATACTAGGTACTTGCATGTATTTCGATCATTTTTTTACTTGGAAAAGGCATTTCTTTGAGAGATGCTTGTCCAATATATGTTAATTAAAATGTTTTCCATCATTTTCTGCAACGTTTTCCCATCCCTCTGCAATCATGGCGATACCGTGTCGAAAGAAGGACATTAGTGTGGCAGTGATCCAGTCGTGGATCCATTTTCGTGTTTTTTGAGTACTGCGAAACCGCGTGCCAGCCAAACCATGCTGCATCGGTCTGAGCAAGTGGTAATCAGGAGGCGCTATGTTTGGTGAGTACGATGGATGCGGTAGAATTTCCCATCCGAACTGCAACAGTGTGCCATTGACAACACTTACAATATTTGGCCGTCATTGTCATGCAAGAAGATGACCTTGCGCTTGTTAACCGCTATTGCTGGTCCGTTTTACAATAGTACATCGTTCAATTTGTTCAAGCGGCGATGGCAGACACATGCCATTCGGTTTTAGCAGCTCGTAATACACCACGCCCTGCTGATCCCACCACATACACAGCAAAACTTAATGGCCATGAACATTGCACTTCGATGTCAATGTGGAGAGCGATCCAGGACTAACCCATGACTTGTTGCTGTTGGGATTGTCGTAGTAGATAAACTTTTCATTGTTAGTCACAATACGCCCCAGAAAACTCTTCTTTTTTTCCTTGGAAAGCAATGGAACGGCGATGTTGAAATGGTTCAATCAATTCATATGATAGCCTGTTTCTCTCCTTTTGGATCTTTCGCATCGTATTTTAACGTTTAGAAAGAGTTGATTCAGCAACTGCTGAACTGTTCGAATACTTCTTTGAGACTTTGAAGTGGGTTTTCGTTCAATGAGTCTTGCAACTCGTTGTCTTCGAACTTTTTGGTCCTCCACGCCGGTCTTTGTTATTGACACCAAAATCCTGACTTTAAAACCGTTGAAACCAAAACTGATAATAAGGATGTGATGGAGCAGCATCACCATAAGATTCTGAAAGTGTTTGATGGGCTTCGGCAGCAGATTTCTTCAAGTCAACCAACAAAAGAGTATTTACTGAACAATTCAATAACACTAAGTGAAAAACTATAGTTGCGTACGTTGATACTACGTAATGCTTTATCATTGTTACCAATAGATATTGCTGATCAAAACACATGCAAGCGCCCATTATCTATATATATATATATATATATATATACGCATATATAAATATATTTATTCATATGAACAAACTCATGTATGTTTATGCATGTGCGCATACATATAAATATATGTATATATGTCTGTGTGTGTTTTTGTGTGTTTTCTGGTTTTTTCTTATTCTTATTCTTGTTTTATACATACATACGGTGAGAACATCTATCCATGCATACATTCTTTTACCAAAAGGCAAATGCATAAGTAGAACGCATTAAACTTTAAGTGCAAGCACCTTGGTTCGAGGATATACGTTTAACGAACTATTTTTAATTGAACTAACAAAAGCAACGACTACAGGCTCTAAAATACTACATAAATTTATTCATATATATATTATTCATGTTCATATATTTATATGTAGCATTACTTCATAATTTCTCAGTCAGCTATTGACAACATCATCGAAAACGTACTATATGCTCGTCGGCAAAAATATACCATATTTCCCATCACTTTGATAAGTATGTGTTTTGACAATTCATTCTCGGCAGTGTCACGAAGTATGTCATGTTTATACTCCATGTTGTCGTTATGATTAAACGTTTGATTAACTAAAGCGATTTGTTTGCAAAAAAAAAAAAATAAAAAAAATAAAAATGTTCTCAAACTTACTATGATTAGATGCAGATACCGCGTTACGGCAAATATCATTAAAATTGAATATTTACTAATAAAAAAGAAGGCGAAGAAATATTTTATTACCGAAACCATTATAAGTCGTGAGCCACTATGTTCCTAACTTGGAGACAACATGGGGACTCCGTGCCGAGATGGAAATGTATTTTCTGAAATTATCGACGAAAGCACTCGAAAATCCCTTTCGCATCTCCTAACTAATTCGACAGCGAATTTCCATAACGACTTTTGGGTTCTCGTTATCGAAAAACTGTTAGCGAGTAATGAGTTAATGGCAATCGCTAGCGTATGAATAATTGCTCGATATCGAGTGGAAAATTTCGTATCTTTTGTCATGAATAAAAAATGCGCTAGCGAGCTTCACGTTCAAAGAAAAAGTCAAGCAACATTTTTTCATTAAAATTAGTTGACTTATAACGACTACGTAGTCTCGGATATTGAAAAATTTTGTGGTAAAAACAATGAAGCCAAATAAATAATTTGTATTCTTTTACCTGTCAGTGCCATAACATTTAAAAAGGTTTATATGAATAAGGAATTAACGATAAAATATCTGGGAACGATAAAAAATGGAAAAACAAAATCTAGACTAGAAAGTGCTGAAGAAGTGTTTTAGAAAGGGAATGCTGTTTGTTTGTCCGCGTACATACATAGGCAAATTTGATATGGAAATTATAAATATCACGTTAGCCAATCAGAATAAAATAATTATTTATTTATTTCAACTTACAGTAATATAAGAAGTCTTTCTCTACTCTAATAAACATCTATTATATACAAAAGCAAATTTCTGAATATTATGCGCACATACATAAAAAATTATAGTAAAAATTAGAATACAACTTATAATGTGAGTATAATAAAAACAAATAGGAAAATTATATTCGGTTGTGACCGCATCTTTTATACCCATCATCGCGACTCTAGAAGAAAGTAGAAGAACTCAAGTTTCTTACTCTATAATATTGCTTGGGCGCGGTCAGACTAAAAATCAAAATTTATGTGCTGTATGAGTAGCAAGCAAAAAAGACGGAGAGTTAACGTGTTCACCGTTTTTGCTATATATCAAGGTGTGGGTTTGGTAGGCGTGTTCTTTTCGCAAACGATATCTGCATTTTTGCGAATGGTAGAATGAATACCACAGATATTATACAGTTAGGCAGACGGACAGATGGACAGATGGACAGACGGACATGTTAAGGTGCATTCCAATTTTGAAACTGTCCAAGAATTTGCATACTTTATGGGGTTTTGAAGGTTGCGTCTGCAAATTATAAAAGTTTGAGTAGGCATCGCCGATTTTTTCCATGTTTGTACAGGTGTTATAACACCGCCCGTAGAATATATATTGCAATTTTTGTAGATTTACATACTGTGGCGGATTCTTTTCGAAAAACAGAGATGTTCTCAGTGTACATGTCCTTCCAACGATTTGATCCATTCTGAATACCAACGTGCGTGCAAAAACTTTCAATGTTTTCGCGAAATTTCAAGACGGTAGCTTCATATATGCCTCCAGGAGAATGTTTATTACAAACATTACATAGATGGACAGACGGACAGACGGAAATGCTTAAATCAATTCAGGATGCGATGCTGTTCAAGAATATATACATTGTGGGATCTGTGATGCTGCCTTCTGGGCGTTGCAAACGTTTTGATAAAAGGAATATACCCCCCGTCCTTCGGTGATGGGTATAAAGATGTAAACAACTTGACATAAAGGCATTTGTGACGCATAAAGTAGAAACAGTTGCTTTTGCATGCATATAACAGTCTTAGCAATTGTAAGAGCTTGTTGTATAAAATGATGTGCAGTGCCGCATACGTGACAATGAAATCTTACAATTTACTAATTAAAATTAATTAACATTTTTACGAAATATTATTTGAATTGAAAACAATTTTGGTCAAATTCCCTTTCCTTTCAATTTTCAATCTTTCAAAAACATGAATGATTATAAATGTTTTCGTTCTTCTCCGCATACCTATATAAAATCTTTCCTGTATAAAGATGAAATTAATTGGAAATTCTTAAATTCTTAGATGAGAAAAGTTTTTAGTTTAAAATAATTGAAAAATATTTTAAATGTTTTTTATAAAAGTTTAACGCTCACTTATATCCATTTTGCATCCTGTTGCACTTAAGCACTTGTTTACTTAAGCACATATAGTGTTTTGTGTCAATGTACATTGCAAAGTCTTGTGTGCGTGCGCGTGTGCGTGTGCGTGTGCATGTGTCCGATATATTGTATATATATGTATTTATTTTATCGAATTTCACACTTTAATATAAGAGTCGAAGATCACATAAAATGAACATTTATTTGTCTATTTATTTATGTGAAATTGTGATGTAAGATTTTATATAAGCAAATAATAATAGATGTCCTCATTAATCTTTGAACAAATGCTTTGAACAAAAGCTTTGAAAAACTTCGCATTCATACGGACCGACTTCTTTATGTGTTCGAGCGGCCATCCGTCCGAGATGCTGGTCTTTGTCTTGTTTCGGATTCGATTAAAAATGCTTGATCAGGCTAACAGATTGTAAAGAATAGGTTGACAAGCAAATGTGAATGTAATCGGGGATTCAAGTTTTGCACGTTTAAGGTCAGGTAGGCAAACGAATGAACATAGTCAGGTATTCAATATTTGCAAATTTTAGGATTTTAACAATTGTTGGGTAAACGAAAGGATAAAATAAAAATATTGATGGTACGCTAATCAAGAACTTATAGGTTTATATCGAGACCGTATTCACATTTGATAGAGGAACACCATGACGAGCAAGTGTACTTCCTGAAGCATTGTAAGTATAGCTCACCTAATACCACCATATCTTTTGCGCGCATTTCATGACAAAAAATGCTTGACATTCGACGTTACGTCTCCGACTAGGATCGCAATAAGAAAATAAACTGTTAACCTAACCGCCATAGGCTTTAGAAATGGAGAGAGAGTCACATCAGTATTTGTTTTTGCATTTACCAGCTAACATAAACGCAGCGCAACCAATGCCGATCTCGCGCCATTTGTGTCCATAAACGAATAAATAAATTTTATTGAAATATTAAGAATGAAAAGAACAGTTATTTCATTTATATTTAAGTAAATTCACTTGATTATGAAAAATCATTTTAAATTATAAGCCAATGCCAAGGTTGAATGTGGTAGCCCTTCGTATCAATTGAAAGCAAAAACCAAACAGAAATGTTGCTTGCGGTCTCTAAACCGAAACGGAAATTGTATAATGAATGAACTGTACAACTATGCGAGGAGTAGAACGGGAAAAAATGAGAAACTACGACATGCATAAACTTTACTTACCATGCACTTGAATTTGTAAATTTCTATATAAATATAACGAGAAAAGTGTATTAAGTCAATTGATGGAAACAAAAGCCATAAAAACTTGTTGAGTGGGAGACAATTGGTGAAAACAATTACTCGCTGTATAACACCTAATAAAAAGGGAATAAAAAAATTTTTTAATTTTCACTTTTAGACGAACTTCGCATGCCCTTATCGCATGTAAAAGGTTAAGTGTGAAATGTTTTCTTTTGACTTTCATATTATTATCGTTCCATTCTTCCGTGTTCGATATATTTCCGAAAAGTCTTTCTTTAGTCCAGGTTGTTGCGGAGAAAAGCGAAAATGCATTCTCAAAAGAGAAACATTTCTTCATCTTAAAAGTTAGATAAACAAGCCAAACGACTCGATGAGTATAACCGTAATCTGATAATACATATATTTTCTGACGCGTTTTTTCAGACAACATGTTACTTTCATTATTAGCTAATATTAGGAAAAACAAGACACAACGTTGAAAAGAAATGAACGAAAATATCAAATAAATATTTATCCTCACTCACTTAACGGTAAATAAGAAGAAAAAAGAAATAAGAAAAAGAAAAAAAGAAGGAAAAGAGAAAGTGAAAAAAAATGTATGAAAAGTTCTTATAACTTCGGAGCACATTTATTCACCTCATCATTTATTATTAGGTCGAGGAAAGCTTTCATATAATATCCGGATTTTTTGATTTATTTATTTTCTACTTTTTTTTTTGTTTAATTTCCTTCCACTTTTATAAGTTAATATAAAAAGGAAAACTTCTTTCTATCTTCGCTTTTATTCCTTTTCTGTTATGCTTTCTCCGACGAATGAATGAGATCTTTAGAAATTTTTCTTACTTGTCTATCTATGTTTGCGTAATACTTTAGATAACTTTAAACAAAGATTCCCAACTGAAGTCATTGCAGTGAAGAAGATGTGAAAGGCTTCTTGACATAATTCCGTTTATTTTTCGTTTTCTACGCATTATGAAAAGAAAATTTATTTTCTTTCTTATCGTTATTTATGTTCCAAAGTTTTCTTATATTTTTTTTTTGCTCTCTCTTTCTCTACCTCTCTCTTTCTTTCTTTCTTTCTTTCTTCTTTCTTTCATTCCCTCTTCCTTTCTCACGCGATTTGTCTCTCACTCACGCTTTTGCTATTTCTCTTTTCCTCGTTCCTAAGCTGATTTAGAAACATTTCCGCGTATCGTTTTTAAAATAGAAATAATTTAAATAAACGAAGAATGTTTTATAAAAGTCGAACAAAAAAAGCCGTATACGCTTTACGGCAAAACATGAATATTCACGATCTAAAGACCACCACAATTCGGGAGGAAAATGAAATCGGGGCATACATCTCATAGCAGAGTACATGAGAGAGAATGTAAGGCATGCCTTACAACAATTTTCTCATTGAATTCGTATGGCATCACACACATAATACAACATATAAATGCATGGCTGAAATTAGAATTTGGATCGATTTATCTATGTCTGTCTGTCCGTCATCAGTACTCGCTTCACAAGATATACATTTGCTGCTCATCTTATCTGAGATGATAGTAACACAAAATATTGTAATCTCGCTACACTTCTTCCCCTATACCCTATCATACATTACACTAAATTTCCAAATATAAAATATATTGTTAATCAAAGGACAACTCTAAGTCTGTTAATTAATGCCCATCATTTCGTTTGTCTGTACGTCATAATTCGGGAATGGCTTAAATCAAATTTTCAAAGAAGTGTATTTCTTCACCCATGAATACGCTCGGATAAAATTTCCAAAAAAAAATTTCAAATAAATTTTCGTAAAACTATCTTACATGCCGATACTTGTGTTTATCGCGTATAGGATTAGCCAGGCAGATGAAAAGCCCATAATTAATGCTAAATGAATATACAGTAGATTGCCATTACCAGCAATTCTTGTATGTACTTTGTTTTTAATTTTCAGGTACAAAAATTAAACTCAAAGAGTAATAGAGAAAAAAAAAAATTAAAATTATATTAAGGTAAGTAATGTGGAAGAAGAAGCTGATGGACGGAAAGAGAATTTAAGGATTAGATGATTAAAGCCAACATCACCTGGACAGAAAGTGAAAGAACAATAAATGAATGAAGGAGTACACATGCCGTACACATATCGTTATTATCCTTTAAATTTACTCTTCCGATCGTCAACATACCTTAGGGTACGAGAGATAGTTCTACTTTAGAGAATACATATATATTAATAGATCTGTAAATAGTGAAGGAGAGAGGAAGACGATTATAAAAAATTTTGTAAAAATTGAAAATTCGATACCTAACGTAGACAGCAAATATTTTCATATCTCGTTCCTCGGTTTTTATTAATAAATAATGCAATCACCACATCCAATAAAAGAAATCCTAACAGGCACGGCCTGTCGTAACCTAACCGTATCTCGTGCATTATTTTTAAATTTCATTAACCGACTCAAATCCAATTTAGTTTGAAAGCACAATTATTGAAAAACTGTCAAAAAGAAACCTCTTAACTGTGCTCGGTATTCGTAACGTCTTTTTTCTTGCTCCACTTGAATGAAATCTTGATAAGAAATTGCGATCGTGGCATGTGACTGCCGTGTACCTTAGTAGTCAGCATACCTGGTAGTTCATAAAAGACACTCCAGGCTCGACGCCTGATTCGGTACATAGTCATTGGTATTTACTACATATGAGAATGCGTTTGATAATTCGTTAATATAGCTTAGCATTTCGTAAGGGATAAGCACTTTCCGGGCCTTTTCTTTTATTGCTTGATTGACACACACACACACACATTCTTCGTCAAAAGGGCAATCGTTCACGTATGTCCGCCTCCCTTGTCGATTTTACGACTTTCAAACTTTATCTGAAGAAAAAATCGTATTCTCAAATTTTCCCCCATTGCTCTCGTCAAGTCAATTGTGAAATCAGTAAAAATGGTCCTTAACTCTCTCGGCAACTATTAACAAAACTCATAATCTTTTCTCTTCATAAACTATGGCTTCAAAAGTGAACAATGATTGCTTTATATCTGCTAATAAATGTCCCATTTCAAGTTTTGAAATCTGGCAAATTTGAAAAGTGCAAGCACATAAGGCGTAAACGCAGCATTTTATATATAGGTATGCCTTTTAGTCTATATATAGTTCATTGGAATTACTTACGATATGGAATAGATGTATGAAATGAATCGAGGGATCGATTTAAACTGTCGATTGGGAAGTCGGTTAGAATGTCCATAAGATACAGATTACCGAAGGATGAGGGACATATTCATTTTGTCAAAACGTTTGCAACGCCTAGAAGGCAACTTCAGAGACTACACAAAGTATATATATTCTTGGCCATCTGTGCGTCCATCCATCTGTCCGTCGGTATAATGTCTCCCGGCCCCAAGAATGAAGCTATCGAATTTAAATTTCGCAAAAACATTGATTGTTCTTCCATGCAGATTAGTATTGGAAACGGATCAAACCGGTCGAAGGACACGCCTACACTATCATCTAAACTGAGAACACCCCTGTTTTTCAAAAGACATAAAAAAATTGGTTTTTTACTCATTTCTCGTCAACCACAACAGGTAAATCTATAAAAATCTGAAGGCATATTGTTTGGGTGATTCGGTAGCATTTGTACAAAAATGGGAGAAATTGACTACGCGTATCCAATATTATAGTGTATAAAAATGAGTTTTTTTTTTTAACATCTTTATAACGAGTAGAAACAAACTTCAAAAACCCATAGTATATAAATTATTTTCCAAGTTTCAAATTCAGAATGAACCTAAGTATGTACGTCCATTCATCTGTCCATCTGTCCAACTATGTAGTATCCATGGGAAATATTTTCCCAAAGAACATGTCAAAGGACACGTCCACACACGTCTACGCGATAAAAACTGATAACACTTGGATGCTCGTGTTTTTTGCTCGTTACTCATAAACTTTGTAAATTTCCACTTTTATCCTGAAAACAAACAGAACCAGCCACCTGCATCGAATGTTATAGAGTATGAAAATTTAATGTTTATCCTTTTGCATAGTCTTTCTTCGGATAATGGGGATCGGTATAAAAGATGCGGTCACAAGTGAATATAATTTTCTTAATTGTTTCAATATCAAGGAAATACTGGTACGCAGGCATGAAATGAATTCTGCGGAAGGAGTAATGTGCCTTCTATTATCAACCAAGGGTAGCGTCAACTATTGCATAATATATGCTGTGTTAAGTAAAGAGCGATAAATTATTACCACAATACAATTGTTTTTAATTACGAAAACTGGTTTGTAGTTTTCAAAAATAAATTTTATACTAAAATGTACTGAAGCAATTGACAAATGCAAAATTTTGAAGTCTTCAATACGAGTTGACTTGAACGATGAAAAGAGAACATATTATATTTGCTACGTCATCTTTGATTTATTGTTAATGTTATTATTTTCGTTCATTCTTAGTGTTAAGTAAATGCAAACCCGTGATCAATCTGTGGTAAGCTATAACGATTGTCAACTAAGGTAACTATTAGCTTATCTTTATCGTGCGGCGTAATTCTAATGATGATAGACTGACAGACGGACAACGCTAAATTGGTTCCGGGATTAATATTAGTCGTACAAGCTAATGGTTTTAGTTTTGCAATTACTTGCAAAGTTTGAAAATACTGAAGAGCTGATGAGCTAAAGAGAACTTTTATTTTCAATTTAATTTGGAGCATAAGGAGTGTTGTACAGCGGTATAACGTAAGCGTCATGGTAAACAAGTGAAACTAATTTTTTTTTTTTTTTTTTGGCTACCGAAGGAAACGAGTTCAATACCTCTTCTATGTTTTTGTTCATGTTATCAACAAGCAGCCTGGTTTTACTTTATGGCAGCTTACACATAAGCATTGTAATGAATCAGTGATTGGTTCTATTATTACAATTACGTGTGTGTGTGTAAGTGTGAATACTTATTGGGGTCAATATACGAATTATGTTATCAACTTTTTTCCTAAGAGTATGTTACGTTTTTTTTTTTGTTTTTTTGTTTTCGTTTACAATTTATATGAACGAACGTGTTGTAGCATACTCACGTTTCAAGTGATGTGAATACAAACACACAAATATATACTTATGGTATATGCGCTCTTCTGCGAAAAGAGCAATTGAAATTGCTTTCTTGTATTGAGTGCATTCATCATCATGTTTATCAGTAGCATCTTTTCAAATCACACACAAACATGCGTACATACGTACATACATGTACTATATGTACATAACAGCCATTCGTATGCATCGTTATTGCTGCAGTAGTAGTAGTAGTAGTAGTAGTACTAGTACTAGTACTAGTAGTAGTAGTAGTAGTAATAGTAGTAGTAGTAGTAGTAGTTTTGAAACTAAAAATTTTCTTACAAAAAAGTTTTCTGTTGTATTCTTTTTGTTTTGTGTCTTGTGTAATGTAGCAAAAAATTGGAAAATAATCAGGACAAGTCAAGTGTTATAAGAATCTTATAAGAAAATCGTTTCAATAGACGAAGAAAGGCCAAATTATTTTCTTGTTTGTTTGCCGGTAAGTTGTGCCAATTTGTGTTTTAATTTAAGTCTTTTCAGAAACAAGTATCTTAAGTACAAAAGCGAAATATTTTTGTTGTTCAATTTTTAATTATGTTAATGCCATGTGTATGGATGACTTTATTCTTTTGCTTTTGCATTATATACTTTGCCTCTTTCCGACTGATATTATATGCCTTATCTTGAATTTTTTTTCTTTTTTTCAATTTTTTTCTTTTTTCTATTATTATTACTTTTTTTCTTTTCTTTTTTTTTTTTTCTATTTGCAATTTTTTCTATGACAAGCACTTGAGTCATTGTAAAATTTCTTCAAAAAGATATCTTCTACTTTTCTCCAGTTTAATGCATTTAAACTCTTGACGTTTGCGACATTTGCAAGTTTATGAGCATGTCGCAGTGCACTATAGCTACTTGTATTGTTAGTGCTATTGCTGGTGATGCCGCTGATGCTGCTATTGCTGTTGCTGTTTTCCTTTACATATTGCGGGTTTTTCGTCTTCCACATCATATCCTCTTGTTATAGTTTGTGGTATTATTGTCGCATCAACGAAGGGAAAACACAAGAAGTGTACAATACTCAGAAATGATAAGAGTTATTGAAAATTGAGTATGTATGTATGCGTGTATATATATTGATGTCAACGATGGTAATGGTAGCTGTTTGATTTTTTATTTTTGTTTTTTTTTTTTTTTTTTTTTTTTGGTGCGGCTGTCGCTACGTAATTGTGATAATCTCATATATATTTTTTCTAGGTGCTGCTAGCGATGAAAGAAAATAGAATGACAGGAAAGTGTTTGCTCAATTTGAATATTAACTGGCATAAGCTACTTTAAGGAAATTGACACTATTTTTTTGAGTTCATCGATGGAAAACTTAAAATCTTAATACCAAATTTAAGTGAATGCGTTTTTAAGCCTCGTTGAAGGAAATCGTATTATTTTAAATAAAATATATAAAATTTAAAAACAAAATGTTATCTTCTTTTAACGTTTAAGATTATATCAAGTTATGTCTTAGTTTTTTTCCCATATTTATCCGTTCTCCTAAAATATAAACAAAAATTCGTGAAATAATTCCCAATTAAAACCTGTAACGTCTCGTATTATATTTGCAAAACTAAAACACTAAATACTTATCCCAGATATGAAATATAGATTACAAAAGAGAAATAGGTAGGCGAAAAAGTCTATGATCCGTTTTCATGATGATAGACTTTTGACTCTCCAATGAAATTACTCTTCTCTGAAGGTTTTAAGCGGTTTTAAGACAATTCAAGCAGGAGGAGAACATTTCCGTACCTTACACCGCTTGTGGTAGAAGGGTGTATTAAGTTTGTGCGGATGTGCATGCAAAAGCCGGAAGAAGCTCGATATACTAACATGTTTTGGTTCAAGGAAGAACGCTATCGAAAATGTTTCGGGTCGGAACACTTCTAATATTCATTGTGGTATGACATAATCTTAAAAAGAAAACATTAGTTTGTTAATAATAAAAAAAAATGGTGAATATGTAATCGATTTTCGGAGGAAGGAACGTTTGAAGGTGAATATAAAAGCGATATATGGTGATCGTATATCGAAATGTCTTTGTATTTTCGCAATTCTCTCGCACTCCTACCCTGTTGCACGTATGCGGGACAGCCCTTGGTCATGTGTAAATAGAAAAGAAATGTCATGTTTTTTTTCGCTCTCTTTGATATTAAGAGAAAAAAAGGAGACTAATCGCGTTGAAAAGTACGAGAAAGATTTCGTCGAATCACCCAGTAAAAAAGTTTATCTAGATGAATATAGCGTAGAGAAAAACCGCACAAAAAAAAAAGATCGTATAAAAGCAGTAGATAGTAGAATAGCATAAGAATTTTAAAAAAAATTCGCATAAAACTATTTAAGGTCTCCATAGATAAATTCCCGCATAAAATTGGTGCTCGGCCGTAGATCAAATCGGAAGTCAATTTTATCAAATGCACGTTGTAACCGCTCGCATACAACACGGATACACAGACATACAAATAAACTCACAATTTCAGGGTCTCTGAAGCTTCCTTTCGGGTCATACAAATATTTTGGAAACAAACAAAATGAGTATACCGCCCTCTTACAGTGGCGGGTATAGAAAGAGTAGTTATATTCAATTAAAAAGTAAATCTGGTCACCTTAATACAATTGTAACTATTTTTGGTCAAGTGTATTGTAGATGTGCTTATAGTATTTTCATTAGTTTAAGCAAACTGCAGGCGCCGTGATTCGCAACGAATATTAAACTAAAGTTAATATCAACCAGTTAGTATGATTGATGTTTTCTCGGAAGCAAATTCAGATAATAGAAACAACTGTTTGCACCGCTTGTGTTTTTTTTTTTTTTGTTTGCTCTTTCTATGTATTGTATTGCGAATGTATTGAGCGTTTATATAGAAGCGCTGACGTTGTGTTTCGGAGAGAAATTTAAAATTTGAAAACCAATAGCATTATTCGTTGTATTACCGGTTTGTGCGAAAAGCATGGCCCTGTTTTGTCATTTCCATTTCGTTTATTACCTTTGTCTGGAAGCAACGGATGATTTACAATATAGGAAGAATTGAATACCATACCACATATCGTGTGCCCCAGAAAATGAACGCAATGAAAGTTTGCACTTGCGGTATAAATGCTGCGATATAACAGGAATTCAAATGAAAAAAAATTGTTTGCCTTTTTTTGCCTTGTTTTTTTTTCTTTTTTGCAAATCCATTAAAAACATAACCGCACTAAGATGCGTGAGGCACATAAACATGCAAGCATGTATGAGAAACCGCACAGAGAATGAATTTACACGAATGTACTGTTGAATGATTTATAAGCGGTTGACACATTGCCAAACGTCATTGATGATGGTGGCAATTTTGTGTATTGTATGTATTATACGCGCATACATTTATATATACATATATATATATAGTACTATATACGCACATAGGTATGCGTATAAACATGTACAACAAATAGGATGACAATTGACATAAATACACTTGTCAATATGTAAGCAACTGTGTAAGTAAACATTGTCATATAAAAGGCTATGTTGTTGAGAGAGAATCGCTGCTTATTATATGAACACTGAAAGTTGGAATAACAGTAATAATAATAGCCTTCGATAATAGTTGTTGGAGAAAAACAGCCTTTGTTGAGAGATATTTACAATTTAAATGACATTTTTATATTATAAACTTGTGAAATGTGTGCACATACATACATTAATTTGGTCAACGCGTTTGTCGTAATAAAAGTAAAATATGCACACCAGAGCTTTCATAAACACAAAAAAGCTTTTCATCAGCGAACATTCTAAATTAACTTATCCATCAACAATTTATCCGATTGTTTTGTCCGTTGGTCAGGCCATTTCACCATTTGTCGACCGTTTGATTACGTGTTCATTTGTCCCCATTCATTATCCATGAATACTTCTGGTGGTCATTCTTTCGTATACTCATTCTGTCTGTTCGTCCTTTCGTCTGCCAATTTGTATGGTCGTTTGCATTTCGGTCTATCTATCTATAGGATCGTCGATGCAACTGTCTATTTGTCAATCTCTTGTTCTGTCTGTCCGTCCTCCTGTTTCTTGCACCACTCACTAGGCCATCCATATCTCCATCCGTATTTTTACCCGCCCCCTTTTCGATGCGTCTGTCTCTTCGTCTGCTGCTTCAATGTTCGTTCTCTTTTTTTGTTATGCATCCGTCCGGTTGCCTATTCCATTGTTTGCTTTCCCCTCTCTGTTTCTCCGATCGTCAATCTTATATTTCATTTTTTTTGTCTGTGTGTTTACATGTCGGCTGTTTCATCGGGCTGGTTATGCACCTCTACGTCTATACATCCATTTACCGCTCACCCATCCATCTTTCTATTTCTTTAATAGCCAACCGTGTCTCCATCTATTTCTCTTCAAGTATCGAATTAGAGAAAACCGAATATTGTAAAAAGCAATAAAGTGAAACTTTATGATTGCAGGTGTACTTGCTAGCGCTATTTAAAGTGGGATCGTGAGTACGAGGCTCATGGATTTTACTTTAAAATTGTTGGGTGTCAGCGATTCGTTTTCAGGCGAATAAGAGTTTCATAGAAATCTGCATCCATACCAACAGCAGCAGGAAAAAAATCTTTGAAATTATGTGTTGAGAAAGACAAATGCATGAATTGTAATATATTTTGGTGCCTATATATATATATGTATATATATATATATATATATGTATATAATGTTTTTTTGTCACATTTAAATTACTACAGCAACAACAGCAATAACGACTATGACAAGAGAATTTTGCGGTAAGCAAGGATTCTTTCCATGTGCGTGTGTATATACGCACGTTATTACAGTGACTGTAAACTATTTGGCTGCGCAGACAAACATTGAAAGCATATAAAACTGATATGCTCAACATGTATATACTCGTACATAAAATTGCCTGTAAATCCTTGTCATGCAAAATGGTCGGTCGCTTAAATTGCATTTCTGTTGGCTACAGAGAGGCGATGAGGATGGCAAAAGGTCAGCGGATTTTCCACAAAGTTATAAACACATTTCATATCCTCACGTTTCCGTTCTCGCTTTCATTCTTTTGCTTAATGTGGCGTTTAAGTGGTTTTTCTTATTTTTATTTTATTTTTTTTCATATGGATATATGTATATATATATATATATATATATATATATTTTATTTATTTATTTCTCTACATTTTTGTACGTAGTTATAAATATGTTTGTCATCGTTGTTGCATAAAAATTGACGGTTTACATATGTATTTATAGAAAACAATTCATTTAGTCTTTGTATATATTTATTTGTATAGCATGCATAGTGTGTATGACGTTATATATGCAAATGTGAGTTAACGTTTCATTCCAGTTTGAGATCATTTTTACAAAATATTTTTAACCTAGACATTTACGCACTGGATTGGCAAGAAAGAAATTTTAAGTTTTAATAAATTTGTTTTTGTTTGTCATCATAATAAAAAATGTTGGAAAAATGTCGGCGAGATTCTTATAAGTTATCCATCGGTGATTAATTTCGATAGGCAATCTACAACAGCTTGTCGCGTTATATACAGCGTGGTTTCGATATCTTCATTTTCGGTAGAATACCACAGTACTACAGATACAATACAGTTGGGCAGACGGACATGCTTAAGCGCATTCGAAATTTGAAGCTGACCAAGAACTCATATACTTTATGGGGTTTTCGAAGCTCGTTTCCTTGTGCCTTGTAAAGGTACTCAAAAAAAAAAAAAAATAAAAATTTCATACGCTATAATATTAGGTTAGGTGCGGTAAATTTTTTCCATTTTTCCACAGGTACTACAGCATCGGTCATAGAATATGTGTTCAACTTTTTGTATATTTAGTAATTGACGAATAATAAAAAACAAACCAATGTTTTATTCCTTTTGCAGGAAAGAGGTATTCTCGGTTTACTTGATATGGTAGGCGTGTCCGTTGGATCGATTTGGACCATTTTCAATATCAACTTTCATGCAAGAACTTTTAATGTTTTTGCTGAATTTGACGTCGATAGCTTCACTTTTGTGGTCAGGGAAATGTTTAGAGCACACATTACACAAACAGATGAACGGACGGACTTGCCTAAAACGATTTAGAATTTGATGCTGATATAATTTGTGGGGTCTGTGATGCTTCCTTCTGGCTGTTGCGAACGTTTGGACAAAAT
Organism: Glossina pallidipes; assembly: GCA_000688715.1. Lineage (NCBI taxonomy): Eukaryota > Metazoa > Arthropoda > Insecta > Diptera > Glossinidae > Glossina > Glossina pallidipes. Next base: position 3,832,807 of record KK499767.1, read on the forward strand.
GAATATACCCCTTATTCTTCGGTGATGGGTATAAAAATAAAAGTCATTCGATAATCACGAATGCAGCAAATTTTTTATTGCATAATCAGGTCAAGAAAAGAATGCGGGACGCATCATTAGTGACATGAATATTATGGTTGCTTATCTTATATTGCATTTATGAAATTATGCTGATTAACTACTTTATCAATCGATGTTAATGAGTACATATATTACAAATACCGGAGATAAAAAGAAGCTCCCAACAATAAATGTTAAAAAGGTGATGGTTAGCTTGGCCAGGGTCGGAAAATTGGGAGAATTTATTCAAAATTCTGATAGATGTCTCCTTAACAAAAATCTATATTATTTTTAAAAATTGCAGTTCCTCGAATGTCGATAGTCAAAATTTCATATTATGTCGAGCCTTTATTTACCAGTCACAGGAGCTGTAGAGTAAATGGCAAAAGCCGAATTTCATGGGTTGGTTCGTTGACCAATACCGTTTAAGCTCAGCATTGTCTTAAAAAGGATTGTGACAATTCTTCGCCGCTAAAAGCAACAACTTGTTGGTAGTTTTTTCATTTCAAAAGACGTTGTGTGAACAGTGATAAGGTTGAGCACAGTTGACACTGAAAAGAAATGGTTAAGCCAGCAATTACGAAAAAAGTTTGAAAATTATTCTCGTTAATCGAAAAATGCAGTTGCAAGAGGTAACCGACATCCTAAAAACATCACTTTTCGCATGACGATGTCTTTAAATTGAAAATCGCATTTAATCGTAATGGAAAAAATCTATCAATATGTTGCTGACTCGAAATGCTGCTTGGAGTTTTTAAATGCAGGAAATGATTTACGATACTCCTGAAACAAATTAATAATGCACTGAGAAGGAGCTGGTGGAAGGCTTTCGAAGCAGATAAAAACCGAGTAGGTCTGGTCTATGTATTTTGAAAAGCTCATGGTATTCTATTTACCAATTCTCTTGAAAAGGGAAGAAGAAATGAATAGCAAATAGTAGATGGGAGTTGAAACAGAAAGTTGCTAAAGGACCCGGCCTTCAATGGCCAAGAAAAGACTGTTTTTTCATCAAGGCGACGTACCATGTCACGGGCCGATGGCTATAAGCGTAAAATTTGCATTAAATAAAAGTCATATTGCTGCTGCTCACCCATCATGTCCTCCAGATCTGGGCTTTGTCGAATCAATTATTATCTGTTCGCAAATCGCAATCGGTGTTACATGATCAGATCACTGGGGAAACTGAAGCGTATTTTGAGTTTCTTGGCAAATCTTTCTACGGAAATTATATTTCGGAGACATAAAAGTGATTGTTATATGCGTGAAGGAGATTATGTTGGAGAATAAAGTGAACTTTTTGGAAAAAATTACTATTAATTTGTCCCGAGACTTATTGACCACCGTGTTATATGCATAGTCCCTTCAAACCGTTCAACCTTGTAGTTATGAACAATTTCAATAATTTAAAGTGAACAGAGAAGAACAGACAATCAGATTACCACTGGTAACATTTTTTCTTACCTAATCCCGGGACTTATTGTGTAATGAGTTTTCATAATTGTTTTTAACAGAGATTTGTGATGATGATCGGGCGGCATGAGTGCAGTAGGCAAAAAAAAATGCTAAATTTATTAGGGATTTTGAAATATTTCCACAAAAATAGTAGGTATTTATTAACACCGAACAAAAAAGGCAAACGAAAAAATTAAAAAGACTTTATCCTGGCTATGGACTAATTAAATTGTATACTAAGAGCAAAAGAACTTTTTATAAAATAAAAGAAAATTTTATTTTGCCATGAAAAGAAAAAATTAGTATGACTGTGACTTGCAATGACAATGACAATGTCAATGCATTATTCATTATTTTTCACGCATTTTGGCACTAACAGACAGACAAAAGGACAGGCAGACAGATTGACTGAGTGACTAAAGTAAAAAGAAAAAAAAAAAAAAACAACCAACTAACAAACTGACAGATAGACAGTCTGATGTACACACTTCATCAGGCACATGCATGGCATATGTGTGCATGCATGGATACATTTTGTTCACTCACACAACTATCTACTTACTAGACAACCTTTTATTTTTTTATTTTAATTGAGTTCTGTTTGGCATAATGATGACAAAATGACAAAAGCCAACAAATGGTATGAGAGTTAACCAAACACCTTCATTATTACCGCATAAAATGATGAAGTTACAAAAATAAAAAAATAAAAAACGAAAAACAGAAAAACAGAAAAAAGAAAATATAAAAAATAGTAATAAGTTAAGCAGAAGAATACAAAAGGAGAGAAGTAAAAAAGTTATATGCACACATAATTGTAATAATGTGAAAAACTCCAACCGAACCGCAAAATGGTAAATTCATTGTTGACAATATACTCAAACTCCAAACGGTAAATAAAGACAAAAACAACAATTTAAAGCAGCAGGAAAAAGGAAAAACTGAACCAAGCTATGCACTGAGATGCAAAGTGCAGAAAAAACAAAGATTTCCTACACACACCATGCAATGAACGAGAAGCCAATGAAGGAAACAGCATGAGGGATTAACCCGCAAAAAGGAATATCTTAACAACAACAAAAAAACAAAAAAATGTAATAAAAAAAAAGAAGAAAGTATATTGAAAAAGCAAGCGAAAAAACAAAGTTTATTTATGCAAAAAGCTTTTAATTAAACTTTTAAACATTTATTAATAAAACAACCACAGTTCCGATTGCTGGGACATTGATTATTTGGCATAGCTGGCTATGTATTAACATCCGCTTAGTAATGTAAGCGCTTCTTTAAAATACGTTTGGCATTTGTCATCCAGAGGAACTCAAGATTGAAATATGGTTAATGAATAATAAAAAGCTTGCAGTATATCATAGTAGGAAATCAGTTATTAAGTCTGTAGAATGCTTCGGACACAGACCAAGCAACAAATTAGTAAAGTCTGAAGTGTCTCTAATATGCTATTGCACTGCTACTACTACTACCACTACTACTATTAAGGCCCGAGCTTTATTCCCTTTTTCTCTGAAGCCGAAACTCAAACTCAACTGCACGACATCGGTCGGTGGGGTTTATAGCTTAGTATGAGGTAAAAGAGCAAATATTGTTTATGTACATTCAACATGAAGGTAAGAACGAAAGGAATGACGGAAGCGACGTCTGCAAGTACATATTTCCGTAGACGGGCAACGCGATAAGGTTGTAGTGAATACATGGCTTGGTGGACGGTGACATGGAACAACGAAGGATGAACAGTCACCGTAGTATCTAGTGCTTTATAGGGTAAGTGGACTTTATATAAACTCAACTGTTATTCTAACAATCGATTCATATTAGTTTTCTGAATCCATTTAACCATATTTGTCTGTCTTATATTAGGCGCCATGGTTTCGGGTATTTAGTGGTCGTCCAGACGCGAGTATAACATTTAATTCGTTTTACGTTGACGATGTTGTTCGCATTGATAGGAAGAATTAATGGATATTATAATGAGTCAAAACTTAATTGTTTTTTTTCCTCAATACCTTTATAATGCACAGAAACAAGCTTCAAAAGCCCCATAAACTATATAAGTTCTTGCCCAATTTCAAGTTCGGAATGCACCTAAGCAAGTCCATCTATTCATGTGACCGTCTGTCCCTCTGTCGAGCTATGTAATAACTATAGTAAACCTTTCTCCGTTAGTGCTAAAGATAAAGATATCGCCTATAAATTTGGAAAAGAAATTGGAAGTGAGCTAAATTTTTCAACGACACGCATACAACGCTCGCACGTCTGACAAAACCTTTTATTATGAAAATAGGAAAAATCAATCGTGCCATTTCATATTGTAGAGCAAGAATATTTAGTTCTTTTACTTGTTTTATCTTTTTTAGGATAACGCTGAAGGGTATAAAAGGTTCGGTCACGAGCGAATATAATTTTCTTACTTGTTTATTTGTACTGGCAGATGAAGAACATTGTATTGGCGACGTATATATTTTTTAGAGTTTTTACTCATTACTGAATGTTACGAACGAAACAACATAGTTAGTACATCACCATACTCTAGTGAAGAGTATAACGATAATCGGCTTTCAATTGGTTTTTGTACAAAAGTTACCAACATAATGAAGTAGTGCTCGTTCATTATTAGAAGCTTGAATTAATTTTCCTGCGGGTATTTATGCTGACCTATCTGAGTGTGTTCATCATAAAGTTACAAACATTGTAACTCGTTTTATTTTTTATTTCTTTAATTTTTTTTTTTTTTTTTTTTTTGGCATACACGAGAGGGCTTTCTAAGAGCAGAGTACACATACTTCAACTTTTCACGATACGTATATATATATAAATACATATATATATTTTTTTCTTTTTTTTTGAAATTTTGCATTTCTTTCTCCGCTGTTTGTTTTGTAAGATATACCCAAAATGTCGCCAGCAAAAAAGGAACAAAAAACGGAAAATTGAAAAGAAACACAACATACTTTACGACAAGTGACAGTTTCAAAAATGCTGGCAAATCTAAACCTTTAATAGGTAGGAAAAAACAGATGATATGTTTGACAAGTAGTGAGTGACATATTCACTAAAAACTCACAGAACCAATAAATCTTTGTTCATAAAATACTTTAAACCTTTAAAGGAAAACTTTTATTTTGTACACCAATAGCGGGAAGCAAAGATTATTCAACTTTGCTATATATAAATACATATGCAAAATGTACACACCAATGTATATGTGATGTATATGTGTGGGAATATTTTGCATGCATTTATATAACTTAATGCTTAAAGGCATTGAACTCCAAAAAGGTTATGATGCGGTTTGTGTACCTATGCGACAAAGCAATTAACCTCAGTAACATTTGAATCACTTACTTATTTGATATATACAGTTGTGCACAATACATATAAATACGTGAATGCAAACATATTATATAGGTATATATACGCGTACGCGATGTCGCATATCAACTGTTATAATGTGAACTTTTTTTTTATTACCCATCAGCGAAGGATTGCGGGGTATATTCATTTTGTTAACCCGTTTGCAACGCCCAAAAAGATGCTTCAGAGATTCCAGGATGTATACATATTGTTGATCATCATCAAAGTCTAAATCGAGTTTAGCATGTCCCTCTGTCCATCCATCCATCTCTCCCTCTGTTGTAAGAATTCTGCTGGTAGCAAAAATTAAACTATCGACTTTAACTTTGGCAGGAATATTGAAAATTAGAAATGGACCAAATCGGTTGAAGGACACGGTTACACGATTACCGCGTATACTGAGAACATCTCTGTTTTTCAAAAGGAATAAAAAATTAACTTTTTTGCTCATTACTCATAAACTATTGCAGATAAATGTGCAAAAATTTGAAGAGCGTGCTGTGGTATCTGTACAAAAATGGAAACGTCAACCATGCCTATTTAATTTTATAGTGTGTCATAACTGAAATTTTTTTTTTTCAAACCTTTTATATAACGCATAAAAGCAAACTTCAAAAGTCCCATAAATTGCATAAGTTCTTGGCCAGTTTCTAGGTCGGAATGCGCCTAAGCATATCCGTCCATTCAGCTGTCCATCTGTCCGTCTGCACACACTTGTGCAGTCATGTAGCATCTGCAGTAAATATCCTCCGAAAATGACGATATCGCCTACAAACTTGCAAACGAATTTCAGAACGATCCAAACCAGTCGGATACACCGCCCACACGACTATGCAAAAGAAAGTGTAAATACCTTTTGGGTTTTACGCTTGTTACTTTCAAAGCAGTATGTATGTGTTCATCATATAAATTTCTTTACTTTTATACTGAAAATAGAAAAAAACTCAACCGCGCCCACCCAACGTTATAAAAAATTAAACTTTAGTTCTCTTTAGTTCACTTTTTTTAAATCTTGTTCAGGGTAATGGCGATGGGTTTCGAAAATTCGGTCATGATTGAATATAATTTTCTTGCTTGTTCGTTTTTACAATCAAACAGCACATGAAAAAATGTTAGTCATGCGAACGTATGAACACAAACACTTAAAAATTAATTCAAAATAAAATAAAAAATTGTGAAAAATATTGTTGATGATGATGAAAAGTTAATTTAGTTAAATGGAATTATATAATTTGTTTTTCCGGGCGGTATTTTTTTTATGATTTCTGCAATTGTTTTTTTCCATGCAAATTAATTTAATTTGCTGGACGTGCTAAAGGCTGCAAATGTGTTATTTTTTTGAAATAAATACCGACATTGCATATAAATAATTACATGCAAGTTATTGATTTTTTCATCTTTTCATAACATTTGACAATACGTACTGGGGGGAGGATGAACGAATGATTTTTATACAATTGGAAAAAACAAGTTATGTTATGAGTTGAATACATTTAAGAAATGGGTAAGAGAACTCAACTCATTGGCTTCAACTTTCGTTTGCAAAAATTTGTTTCCATCAGCAATCGAACTGCCATGTAATCTATGTTTAGGATGGGTGCGAGAGCATTGTAATGTTTCCAATACCTTGACAAAGAGTAAGTAGGGCGTAGGGCGTAGGTATATTACTGTTGTAATGGTATTAAAATGGCTTTGGAAAAGTTTGCCGGCAATAAATGGCTACAAGAAACTATTTGATCACATATTTAACGAATTCGTTTCCAATGAATAGGAGAGAGACTAGTGCTTGCCTGGCAATTCCTCTAAGGGAAGAATTAGGACCTTCACAATTCACCGATACACAGTGTTATCTACTAATATTTTGAGATTGTTTTTAAGATTGCACATGGAAGTTATAACGATCGAATAGTCAAGTGTAGTAGTTATGGGAATTCATGCAAGAGGTCTCAAATCGGACCGGCATTCCCTGAGAGTGGTAGCGAACTCTAACTGCACTTGGTTGTTTACAGCATGGAATATATTTATAAGTAGATATACTCTACAAACTAAAGAGATAGTTGAACGAGTACAAGTGACAAGCGAATATCAAATGTCTGTCGTCCGTACTAGGGTCATGTAATCATAATAATATAAAAGCAAAATTGTAGTTAATTCTAACTTCAGCAACGACAAGAACATCTATAAGCAAAGCAATAATCTTAGGTCAGCAACGTCAACAAAGGCAGCCGTAAGCAGACAATTAACAAACAATTTATCAAAATAGCATCCAAAGCAGCAACAACTAAAGCTACTACTGGGAATTGATAGGACATGAAAAAGGAAAAACTTAAGCTAAAATCTAAATTACCTAAGAAAATAATGCATATAAAGTAATGTTTGGGAAAAGAAAGGATTTTAGTACTTAGATCCCTTTACTATTTGCTCTTCCTGCATAACAAAAAAGATACACTACTGCAATACCTTGCATGGTATGTGAGAGTGAGTTGCTGAAATTACCTAACGTTGTTAAATGGTTCAAGATGATAATGACATATTAAATCATATGTTCGTTGCAGGCTTAGCACATTCCAATGCTGCAATATACAATTTTACATAAAAGGAATTGTTTACGTGTAAACAACACTAGTCGACACGAATTACGACAACAGATAGTGCAACAAATATTGGGAATAATCAAAAAGTTAAGGAAACGTTATGCAAAACATATTTTCGGTTGAAATTCTACAGCAATAGATTTGTCTCTGTCGTGCTATCTCACGTAGAGAGAACCACAATCAACAATTATTGTCGAGCCAGAGACAGCAAACAAGCACCTATATATACCGCAATACGAGAATGGATCGTCATTTAGATTTCGGAACAATCAAATATATAGTTGCAAATAGACGAGCTTGCATATGCGTACAAATATATGCGTTTAATATCGCACAAAATATGCAATAGCTGAGCATAACGCAATAGACGAGATGTGACAAAAGCAGTCCAATTAAAGCACAATAGTCTCAACGAGGCAATGGAGATAATTCTTTAGTTATAACCTCAAAGAAACAGCAGGTGCTAATAACAAGCACAGTAACTTTAACAGCAACAAAAATTCCATGAATTCTGATAATCAAGTGATTCGTTTGTATGATTTCATTAAAACGATATTTAAAGCACTTCAAAATGAAAGAATATATTGCTTGAAGAGAAAATATTTCCATTTTGTAAAAGTTTTATCATATTTTTTTTTACATATAAAAGAAGAAAATTGCGGGATTGTTAGTTATGCAAAATGAAGCGGTTGAAGCGGTTTATTTTATTTGGTTAGCCGCCCAGAGAATATACCGTACATATATGCCGAGAGGTGATGGTGGTTAGGAAAGATTATGCGTCGACAAAGGCAGAAAAAGGGAGTACTGTTTGCCTATGTTTAACATGAAACTGGGAACATCTGGAGGGAGAAGATACTGCTGAAGGCAGATAGTTGTAAGAGTGGGCAGCACGGTTGAAGAACGCGCAACCGCGCAAGAATACCATGCGGTGTAGGGATGAATGAAGGCGCTATAGGATGAGTGAGTGAGAACGGTCAACTAAGAAATTAAGGGGTGGACAGATGTGTAAGACAATCGCCCTAGAACTACCTACTACCTACGGCCCACCGACGTACAAAAAATTTAAGGATGCTAGACGTACTCTCGTTATCTATGAGCATTTGATGTTCCAGTACGTCCAGGCAATACCTAAAATCGGTTGCGGTTACGTTGTTCTTATATCGTTTTAAAAACTTCAGCTCTTGACCACGTCTTTTGACGCTTTGGTTCTTTGTTCTGTCCAATGGGCATCATCTTGCATTCTTATACCCAGAATATCGAATGCTGTGGATTTTTCTCACTTTCACAGTCTCATAAGAGACCGCAATCGGCCATATTTTGATAAGTTTTTGATTAAGTGAGTCACTCATGATGCAACGTTCACCTTGTATTTCAGTGCTGTAAGGTCTTTTAATGCACGTATGACGTGCATTTATTCACAAATGAATGTATGTGGTTTTCTTTCAAGCATACTGGGACGTTAATTAATAACGCAAAGACGCAGAGGGAAGCAACAGAGCTTTGTCTTATTCTTGCTTTTAGGAAAAATCATTCAAGGCAAGAAGCTATACATGAATCGAACGAAGAACTGGGTTTAGAAGTACAAATCATCAATAATATAGCACGATTAACTACGCATGCAGCATGAACTATCGTCCGTCGGTCTATCCTTTTTCTTACAATTACTTAGAGTTAAAATTTGGCAATTCGTCTTAAATGATTTTCCGTGAATTAGTTTAGTTTCAACGATCTATTGAATGACGTATAAGATCCACAGCCAAAGCTGGTAAACTGCTGCTGGAAGTTGGAAATTAAACATTCAGTGCTAGGTGCTAGAATGGTTTCCGTAGGCTGCGCCAGGGTAAGCTCTTCTTTGGCAGCGCAATTTAGGAATAAACAAACCTCGCTGATTGCTTTCGAATTTTACGTAATTTTAAAACGCAACATCATTGACAGAATGATATGCTAAGTAGGTATGTGTCGCTAGCTCAACGATGTCGACTCGCTAGACAATGGAAACAATTAATTCAATTGATATGCTTTCGATATCATTACGTGCGTACGGATGCCTAAGAAGTTAATTAAATGAATTTATTTATGCTTGTATTTCATTTATTGCAACAATAAATTATGCTATTATTTGTGGATAACTAACTGACACATATTGTTAGTTTATTTACGTACACCATTCGCAATATTCTAATTAAGTTATGCACATACGTGCAGTAATGTGCACGTTTCATTCCTTTAAAATTGTCCATTTTCAGTGGGTTACACCCTATACCATTTAAGGTAATAAGACTTTACCCCCGTTTGTGATAAGACCTTAAGGTTACATGAAGATTGTGCAAATGTATGCAGCATCTAAAGGATACTAATACAGATTCATTGTGTATTGTATCAGTCGATTCAAAATAATTTCGATGATGTAAGTAAATATGTCCGTCTAGCGATTTTGTGTCTATCTATACAATTTTATATTCAACTTACAGTTCGAAATTTTCGAGATATTTTGATGAAATTTGTTATGCTGGCATGTTTCGATGCCAGCGAACGGTGTGAATCGGGCCATTTTTATTATCGCTCTCTACTCTTATAGTGAAAAAGTCATTGCGTAAACAATAAGAGATCTCCTCAAACATAGTGTAATGTACTGCTACTTTGATTGGGATGGGATTATGTTTTAGAAATATAAATCGTATAGAAAACAGATCTTTATATCACGACGAATTTTAATTTTGAGTATTTTGTGATGATATTTGGCACTCAGGTACAAAAAAGTTATTTCACGTACTACTTGTTCAAAAAGCAATGCTTATACTGTTATACTTCCTAACATTTAATAAATTCTCAAGTCGGGATTATAGCAGGCAAGATGGTGTAGAGTGATTAGTGACCGATGTTGTCAGATCAAAATGTTTTGGCTTGATTTACAATCCTATTCAAAGTGCAATCCTTGGTAAATGTGCGAACGTTAAGATCCATTGTTTTGCATTCATGTGCAGATCTGAAGCAAAACCCTGCCATAGGTCAAGTCGGCAGCACATCAGATACCCGGAGCGTAACATACTACTATTAAGTCAAGCAGTTCATCTCTATACTTGAAGAAAGTATTCATCGCTAAGTGTGTAGGTGTAGTTTGAAAATGGTCTGATAGACAGTGTAACATATTTACAACCCATTTTTCTTTTTAAAAGGGAAAAAGGTTTCTGGGTTCCGCCAGAAACGGATCAATTTCCTAAAAGTAATTTGTGAAATTTTTTGTTACTATACGCGGGACCACTCGCTACTCAAGTAGCTCGAATGAAGACTTTCCACGATTCCAATCGGCAAATATCGAACGCAATTTCCATGCCTCCCATTAGTTGGTTGTGGAGAGGGTATCAAAGTATTTATTCAAGCTATAACTACTTTCTCCATAAACAACAAAAGTCTCGGCTTATATCGAACATCGCGTTTGTCTTGTAAAGTTATCGAAATATCTTATTCTATCGTATTTGTTACATTATTTTATTTGGAGATATTTGTTGTTGTGAATAATGTGAATATAATCTAGATGAACTTTGTTGTAACTGAAGCTCAGAGAAAAAAAATAATTGTCCATTGAACTTTGTATGGAATAGATTTTTAAGACGTAAATGCTTTCTGTCTTTTAATTTTGAATGCATAAAACGAGTCTCGAGACAATGCTGTGGAAGCATATGAACCTGTACGACTTGTAAGAGGAAAACTCTTGGTCTTTTCACTTAAGATACAAATTTACTTAGGTTTCTTTCCTTTTTTTATACCCATTGCTTCCTGTTTTTAAAAGACAGATGTTGGTAAAGATGTGGTGGGGGAAAAGAAGAATCTCATCAAGAACTGTGCTAGGGATATGTGATAAGTTGAAAAATTTTTGTACAAACTTCCATTTAACTGAATTTAATTCACGTTAGTGTAACGTATAGTAGTCTCTTGAAGATTTGAGTAATTTATTATTGCTACGGTTCATTATTATTCTATTGTTTGCATATTTCGTCACTTGTTCACGTTTCATTATTCATCATTTTTAACATGGCTGTGTACTGACGTACACAGAACATTTGTTTAATAATTGAAAATTTCCATAATTTTTGTAACTTATTTGCTTTGCCATATGTTTTCTTAGCACAAAAATGTGTAAAAAGTTTGACGACAAGCGAAGAACATTTCAAGAAAAATTTTCTTTCTCCAGGTTAGTTACTTTGTAAAGAAACTATATACACATTCTCAAGGTTCTTATAAATAGATTAATATATTAAAGTATTTTTTTTTTTTTATTTTGTATAACTTTTTATCATATTTTTTATCATATACGAAATGTATGCGAATGATTTCACTTTGTTTACATTTACTATTGCAGTAAATAAGCAAGTAATAACATTATCATCGCGTAACGATGACCATTAGATACCCTACACCACTTATATACATTCTTAGTCGATTTCATGGCAGCACAAGAAAAATTATATATATTGCAATAGATTTTGCTGGTGTAGAAGGGATTGCTTTTCATGAGAATCTCTATAGATGGAGTCGTCTAAATAATAGACCTCTGTGATCCCAATTGTCTATGGTTATTTTTTTTTTTTGCTAAATTACTACTATTTCACGACTTTCGTCAGAACATATTAAAAATTAGACCATCTTCTAAAGAGATTTACTATACATGAAGACCCTTACATGACGTTCAAATTTCGCCCACTTAATTTTTTACTTTTGTAAACCCGGATTCCCCATGAAATATTGAAAATTGGATTTTTTTTATTAATTCAAGAATCATTTTTCGTAGGAACAGTTATGCGAAAGCAGGTACAAGAAATAGTCCGTCTCTCTGAATGTTTAGAAGACAGAAGATACTATTACTCAGCGATATTATTCGAAAAATTTTGTTATATAATATGTTATATGAGGAATGGTTGAAAAAGTGGTTCGATCAAGTCTATTTTCAATAGCTTTCGCCTTGGGCTAAAGTACACCATTGTATCCATAGTCATTACAATATCTCGAAAATTGTGGCTTGATGATTGAACACAAAAATATATGCACAGACGTCAAACGGACAAACAGGCGCACAGACAGACAAGAAAATGAATCTGAATCGATTTAAAAAAAGGTTGTTACATGGGATCACATAAATAGCCTACACAACCCTACATCTATTGACTTTTTAAAATAGGGTGTTATATATGGCAATTGTTCGAAAAAGTGCTCTGATCCGAATCATTTTCAACAATGTTCGTCCTTAGCCCAAAGCAAGTCGATGTGTCAAATTCAATCAAAATATGTCGTAAAGTGTGGCGTGTGGATTGACAGAAAAAAAAAAAAGCGAGAGTCAGAAAGACGGATGGACAAGCTCATATCGGCGAGAAAGTGACACTGAATCAGTATTAAAAGGTAGGCCTATCTCAAGTCCTTGTGCGCATTGTATACATCCGCGCGAGCTTAGTACACCCTTGTACCACAATTAGTGTAGGGTGTAATATAATATATATATATACCTATATAATACTTAATTTATACGAATATTTAATTAAATTGAATATAGATGATGAAGTTCAACGCAATACACCCAATTCTCTTTTTACACGATTTTTTTTACACGAATTTGATTTAAGACGAGTTCAAAAGAAAAAAATTTTTTTTTTACACGAATTATTTTGTTTTAACACGATTTATATTTATGAATTTCAGATATAATTCCCTTTTTCCAAAGTACAAGTTATTTTTTGAAAAATATTTAATGAATTAAAATGTGTAAAAACGAAATAAATTAAGTGAACTCGAACAAGAACTTTTTAATATTGTTTACACCTAATTCTCTTTTTACACGAGTTTTTTTTACACGTATTTTTTGGTAACGTATCTATCGTGTAAAAAAAGAATTAGGTGTACTTTATCATTAATAAAGCTGGAAAAAATATTTAGTCTCAACTCCCAATTAGGGTTTGGAAATAAATTTATATATAAAAATATATTATAACTTGTATAAATTGTTTAAAAAGGATATAGAATTTAGATTAAATATAAATCAATTGGGATGCAATTAAGAGCGCGTTCAGCATGTGCCTGCTGTAAACAAATATGAACACATCTGCAAGTGCGAAGAGCAGAACCAAAAAAAAAGCAAAAAAAATATCAATAACAACAAATATTTGCAACTATACTGCAAAAAATGGTCGATATTGTAAGTATTAAACACCCTTGATTAGCAATCTCAATTAAGTGGGTTCAGTTACAACGATTTCACATAATCGCTTGAATCATCTATTGAGAATAAATAACAAAAACCACTAAATTGTTGAAAAAAAAAAAAACGGGGAAGGGACAAAAGAGGTCATAATTAGCCCTACATTGAGCCAACCGAAAGGGAAGGAAATCCTAGATATTTTTGAGCATTAAATAAGTTTTAATGTAAAGCTTATTCTAAGAGGCCAACTTCTACGTTCCACACTTGGTAAATTGTTTAGAGGTAAACGATGTTAATAGTAAGAAATTGTCAATGAATACTTCGATCATTCTATAATGACTTAAAAATGAGAATTAGAAGACTAAGTAATTGGCGGGCATCCAACTGAGGACACGAGTTATAAACTTAGTTATAAAGTTCTTTACATACGCGTCGCGAAAATCTTTCGACCATCTTTTAACCTGAACCTAGCTACAACTGATTTAGAGACAATTCCCCATCAAGCACGACACCAAGTTTATGAAACGACGGAATCGCCTCAAAAGGCTGTCTATTTAAATTATAATTGAAAGTAATAGCAGAAATGTACTGAGAGATGAATTTTTTACATTTCCCTACACCACTCAATTAACAAAAGTGAATGGGATTCAAGAATACGTGCCAACCATCTAAGTTGAGCGAAAAGTTAAAAGGTTTGATGTCATCCGTATGCACTCGAACTAATAAACAAACGAAGAGCAAAGAGCGAAAATATTTCGCTTGCGGAACCCCAGATTTCACCAATAGATGACTTAAAGAAATCTCTTCCTGTATGATTCTTAACAAATATAAACTACACCCAGGCCCTGTTTAAAATCAATTGTTCTCACCATAAAGGTAAGTAGTTTATAATTAAATTTATCAAACGTCCTACTGAGAATAGCTAACGGTATCCCCACATGCTTGGGTAGAATATCATTATTCGAAACACTTTGGAAACCCGTTAGAAATGATCTGCGGCTCGGATGTTGTTATATTGTCAAGGGGTATTTGCGATGATAATCCAGAAACTTCTTCTGCTTTTTAAGTTAACCGAGTTTAAGGGATCGTTTCAAGGTTCGATATCAGTTTTTGTCAATAGTCTGAGTAACACTTAAATATGTTTGCTTGGCAACTATATAAGAAGCAAAAATAACTGGACAATCGGTTTTCTTAAAGTTTTTGCTAAGGTTCCCTAGGAATAATGTTGATCAAGTTTAAAGATACACAATGCGGAAATATTGAATTAATTGTATCATAAATGAAAGTCATATCTCGATTCTGGATCAATAGTATGCGAGTCTCAACTTAAAAGTCCCAATTGCCTTAAGACAGAGAAACAATTTTTATTAAAAAATTTATAAATAAAAACATTTAAAATTGATATTAAACTTGATCTCGTAATCAAAAGTTTCACGAAAATTGCAAGAAGAAGCTTAACTTCTTTCGTAACAAAAAAATATATATGTAAACTTTACAAACTGCAATTAAATTTGATATATGTTTACGCATGTTATGCTTTAGTTCAGGTATTTTCTTCCACGTTTGTAAAGATTTTCGATCTACTGAAACATGTTGAAGTTAATAACTGTTATCGTTAATGAAAATATATTAGACTTAATAATAAAATAGTTACAAAACTGTGGAGAGTGAATATAGCTGAATGAAAATATACGCCAAAGGTGGCCAGAATCTAGTTTTATGGTTGCAATAATATAAAAGTGTTTAGGGAAAAAGTTTTGAGAGATTTTTTGCCTCCCTTTTTAAATACGGTTTTCTTTTATTCAAAATGAGTTTTATTTAAGTAAATAAAGGCAACTTTCTGTCTACTATACGGTCGCGTTCGCAGTAGAATTGCAAATAGGGCTAGGAGTAGAAAGAGAAATGAGAGTAGAAATAGAACAATAGATGTCCCGACAGCGCTGCCCACGCCGACTGCGCTGCCTATGCCAGCTGCGCTGCCGACAGCGACAGCGCAAGAACAAAACCCACAACTACAAAACCACAGCTACAAAGCCACAACTAGAAATCCACAATTGCAAGACATCACATACAAAACCACAACTGCAACGCCGTACCTAGGAAACAACAACTACAAAACTACAACTACAACACACGTCACACCTCTTTGTTGTCGTTCTCGTGCAGGTGTCGCAGTCGCTAGCGCGGTCGTAAATAAGAGTAGGAGATAAAAATAGAAATAAAAGGATAGACGCCGCTGCCTACGGCCACTGCGCTGCTTGTCACGGAATCTCGGTCGGGACATCTATTGCTCTATTCCTATTTCTGTCAGTACTACTATTTCTATTTCCATTTCTACTTCGGCTGCTATTCCTATCTGCAGATGGAATAAACATCGCAGTCATAGTCGCAATAGAATTAGAAATAGGAAAAGTAATAGAAGTGGAGGTAGAAACAAGAGTAGAAATAGAAATGGAAAAGAATAATTTTAATATTTTTCGCATATCTATAGTGTGTCAAATAATATTTGATTTGATCCACAGATGCTTAGATGCTTGCTCATTCGGGAAGATAACGCGATCTGATACGAAAAAGACTTAATCCGTTCAAGAGTATTTAGCACAAAAGCAGATTTTTACCCTTCTAAAAAATAAGGGAAATTGAGTAAAGAAGAGATAATTATGGAAAGTGACTTCTCAAAACTTCATCTTAAATGCTCCATGCAAATCATCCATTCACTAACTGCTTCGGCGTACTAATAAGTTTAATTTAGCCGCCTACAGCTAACAGATTTCAAGCGATTTTCCAATCTATCGTTCATTTGAAATGAATTTGATTATAGGGTTTTTTTTAAACAATCAAAAGCAATATTTGGATTTAAGTTAAGCTTAAATCATATTCCTGGCAAATTAATACAAACTAATATTTGTCAGTGAATGGTTGTAAATTGAAATGGTACCTTAGAGATGGGTCGCAAAAATATGCACTAATGCAATGCAAATAACACTAACGTCAATAATAAATTTCAGTTTATCAATACTTGCTCATGTAAATGTCAGTACGCTTATGTACGTATTTACAGGATCATCCATTTTGTGGCTCCGCAAGTAAATGTAAATCATACACACTTCTGATTAAGATTTGGATCAAATATTTTTTTAATATATTGTTTGGATCTTGCCGTCATTTGCGAGATACAATGCATACATAGTTGTTCAGCGTACAGAAATTATTAAAACCGTTGATGAAACTCATCTATAGTTAAATGGCTTCGCAAATAAGGATTATTATGCTTGTGGTGTAAAGTAAGCACATCTGATGTTCATACAAAAATAAATTTTGATTGTGATTTGTGGGCTGGAAATGTTATCTTCGTACGTGGGAATGACATTGCACTTATCTTCTCTGCAGAAAGCTACCGAAACATGTTCATTGGCGTGCAGTAAATGATTTCGACTTGGATGATTCGATAGAAGGCTACAGCTGGCCATACATTTCGTGACAAAACCAATGTATTGGGAGAAAAGTTCAATGATCGAAATGCCTAAGTGAGCTTACCACAAATACCTTCCTACTTTGGGGTTATGTTGGCGCATTATTTTACTGCAACAAACTGCACGAACTCGCAATAACTTTATTCATCAAGATTATTCATGTTAGTGGAGAAATGAAAGCCGATTTATATGGAAAAGCGGGAGAAATCGTTGTTCCAGGATTGAGGTTTTACAGAAGTCCATTTTTGAACAAAAATACTGCGAGCCAATGTTGAAAGAAAAGAGAAATTCATATTGATACTCTATAGAGTTTAGTTTGATTACAAATTAATGGAATGCACTTATGTGATGACCTTTTAGAATTCATTTTATTTATTTAATAAATTTAATATTATATAATTAATCCAATGTGGATTTATTTATATATTTATCGAAATAAGCTTTCAGTTTCTAATTAATTTAAACATCTCTTCAAAATTTTTTTTCGCTTTTATGTAAAGCCTGCTCCGGGTCATTACACATTTTTCATAATTTTATCTTTTATTATTTGTTGTTATTCGTTCATATATATATAAAATCATATATATTCGATTTAATTACAATTTATGCTTTCGGTACACATAAATATGACATCTACACACATCCATATATACTTTTAAAAATAATATATAAAATATATATTTACTGTGAATACAATTTTTGGAAAAAATGTAGGCAATCGTTTCCACTTTAGCGAGTCTACCGTGTCACCAACTAGGTGTGATGGAGAATTTTAATGGAAAAGAAATTACTCTGCTTTATCTTTTTGAATAGCGAATGCTTCAAATCAACTAATTATGCTTACTAGAGTTTGGCGTTAATCATTTCATCTGATTTCCACAGCTGAAAATAGATCACACGCTTCTGGTCCCATTAAATGCAGAGTATCGGCTCATTGCCAAAGCGATTTAGTCTTGCGGTCGATAGGACCGGCACGTTTGGGTTTAGCTTATACATGCATGTTCAACAAATAAAAAGTCCCCGTATTTCCCTAAGGTAATACTTTAAAGATTCCTTGTTGGTTACGTACTTAGAAAGTGTCTAGGTTTAAAACACACCACAGGAAGTTTTATTTTGATTTTAGGGCAAATATAGAACTGGCGAAGAGATTAAATGAATTTTGAATTCATTTAATTTCTTCATATAATGAAAATATTTATAAAATTTGAAAGATCTAACCCCTAATCTTATGCAATTTGAATTCTCATGCTGCCGAGCCAAAAATTTCGAAGTCTCGGGCAATAAGACCTTTAGTGTAAAGTGCAATAAGTGACGTCTATGTTCACTACAGTCATCGTTTGTGCCAAACTAGTCTTTCGTTGCCGCCAAAAGTTAACTTCCTTATACTTCACTTACGTCTACTTTAAGTATAGTTTGTATTCGATTGCCTAAGAAAAGTCTTTCGTGGTCATAAATATTGAACGTTTCTTCCAGCGTAGTCTTGTCAAAATATTTGCATATACAGCACATCCCGAAAAATGTCATTCTATCTGTTGACTTTTTCGACTCGCTTCATAATTGCGGTCAACGACTATGTCGTCTTCCTCTGCGTAAATAGCGCGGCTCGACGTCTTGACCACTTATTTGATACTCTGCTCCCAATGAATGTATTTTGACAAGCCTTCCTTTCCGCGCCACTTGTACAGGCAAGAGATTAAAAAATTTTCATGTCTCTGTCTGACTGTGTTTGCTTATGAATTATGTATTCATTACGTCCAATAGAAGGTTTGTGCAAAAAGCTTAGGTGAAATTATGGCTCATAACCTAAGCAGACTTTGTAAACTTTATTTGTTTTCAATAAATCGCATCACAGCACATATCATGTCTTGTGTTTTCTTTAACTTTCAAATCTTAGGAAGATGCCGCTATGATTACTGTATAGTCTAATGGTACAATGCCTGCTCTTACGGTTGAGCACCCACTGTACTTCGCTCAGTGATATGTTTCCTTCGCTGTTGTTGAAGCTTTTCAAGCCTGCTGCGCTTTTGGCTTTTCTTTTATACCAAAATGTTAAGTTTTCCTTTTACTTGAAAAAAAAAATTCGTTTGGTCCGTAATCTTGTCGTGGCCACTCAATCAATCCTTTATGTCGGATGGAAAATCTGAACGGATTGTTTAGACCATGCAATGGAAATCGTAAATCTTGTCATTTGTTTTAAAATCTGCCTACGAATTCAAGTAGGAGTGAGTGTATCTTTCTCTGAGACAACATATTAACCTTGAACGTGGACGTGCAAACTTATATGACATAAGTCTGATAATTTATATTTTTAACATATCTGGGAAATTGATTCCTCATGTCGCCAACTTATGCCAGTTTTCAAAGTCAAAATCGCTATTAACTTGAGAATTATTGTGCGAAATTTGACAGTGCCTTTCAAACTTTTGCGCCTTTGATTGCTCGAAAAACATTAAGGAATAACACTTAGGGCTAAAATGTGTAAGACTCGCCGATATTTGCGAGTATTACAAATGGAGTTGCAAGGTGACGATATTCGATATATGAGATTTAACACAATTTCAGTTTAAGTAAGAAACGTTTCGTTAAGAGGGAATTGATTCGCGCAGTTGGAGTGTTAAGGAAAACGGTGTTTGCTTTCCGAATACTTACAACGAACATAACTGAACGGTACGGGTGCAACGGTAACTGTAAATTGAAGAGAATAACTAGTTATGACAGTTATGTCGTAGCTATAAACAAGTGCGTGTTATAGCCACAAACTAAGTTAGCGCTTTCCAAAATGTTAATGATTAACATTTAGATGGCTATTTAAAAGAAATTCTAGTGAATATATTTCAATGAAATGTGTGTATACGAACATTTACTGCTTCCGTAGAGGTATCAATGTAATGATGTATGCTTTAAAATGGATTAAAGTGCAAATGAGAAGCATTCGTTTGCTTTAAAAGCCAGATAAGATTTTAATTATTTTTATGTATGTTTTCGAAGGAAAAATTAATTATACATTTACATAATTAATGTTTCAGTTAGTCGAGGATACTCCGATAAAGTTTTCTATATCACAATTTTATACATATATATTTTATATATATATTTATATATATAATATATTTTATATTTATATTTATATATTAGTTCTATGAAAGGAATCTTGTTTCAATTTTATATAAAATAGTTTTACTAAAAAGCAAAAGATATAATAAGCTTGCTATTGGTTTAGTTGCACGTTGAAATGCGATATGCTGGAGCATTGCAAAGAGCTCCTATTGGTTTCTTTTTAAAGCTTTATCTAGGAAAAGTGCGACTTTTTGCAACGTCAGTTTATCGAACGGGCCCCGTACTGATCTCTAGGAGAAAATGTTTAAAACATCTCAATATTTACGTTGATCAAAAATATAGGTGTCTTTGCAAGGTTTCTGTTGCCTCTGAGGTAATCTTAAAAAAGGACTTACTTCAGAATTATCATTAGATGTTCGACAGTGCAGTTTTTTTTTCTAGCATTTTAAGCGTGCGCGGCTTTGGTGGAAATCCGTGCTGGGAATATTCAGTTCTACGAATTATTTTCAGAACTAGACGACCACCAGCTGGGACATTTATCTCGTGCGTGAGAACGTTACATAATCGATAAATCGGCAAATTTCTCTCAATCAGCTGCAATATTCTGTTCACTATTTATAATGTAAGGAAAGTGGCAATAGGAGATTTCAATATATTCTTACTTTTTCTTCTATCCATAATCGTTTCAGACAACTACCGTGCCCACAAGTAAAGCCGACATGCCTCCTAAGTGGTTTTGTCAAATAAGGAATTTTTAAAGATCGAAAAGTGACATTTACGTAAACAAGTTAAAAAAGAAAATTCAATAAATTGGTAATAAGTTGAATAAATTTGCTGGCTAATACCTAAAGAATACAACAAATATGCCATTTTTATATCCAAAAGGAAATGATATTACTATCTGCAGTGGCCAAAAGCGATGACATGAAATTTGGGAGAAACCAACGGATATATTTATAATTTCTTGACCATCCACGTCCATTTATCTAGCCATCGGTTTGTTGAAATCATCGGTAGGGCCGGTATGTCTACGCACTCCAGTATCCGTCCCTATACGTATATAGATATGACAGCAGTATCTGATTGATTATAAAGTTTACATGTAAGCTCTCATAATGTACAAACACATCGATAGCCATTGAATGCAGGCCAAAGAAAAGATGTACTTTCACTTACTTGCCATAATGCTTAATTGATACTATCTTGGTATGTTTAGGGTATCATGTTGAAAAACGTGTTTGGAAATAAAATTTATTCCCAATTTGTCGATATTTTCATGGCAAAATATTGAAGAAACTTTGTTAAAAGTTTTAAACTCTCTCTCTCTCTCTCTCTCTCTCTCTCTCTTTCTCTCTGTCTCCCTTTCCCTTCTTTCATGTCTTTCGGAACATCACTTTATTATACGTACGTATAGATGACAGGATCCCCTGAGTAATTGGTTATAGTAAAATAATAAAAAACAATTTCAGTCTGCTGTAAGCAGAATTATGCCGCCCGATAAAGATAATTGCCGAGAATGAGGGAAACAAATGAATTCCACCTCTTTATGCTATTGTCCATATATCATTAGGATCACCGTTCGCTACCATAGAGCATAAGTTTTCCACATTATTTCTTAATTGCAACAAAACTTTGCTTAAAAAAATAGTGACTATTACTTGGTAATGTGCTCTTCATCATTTCCTTTATTCATCTGTTAAGACCTTACAAGTTCTTGAATAGCTTTTTCGCAAGAAAGGGCGCGATTTCTTGTGTCAAAGGAATTCGCGCTTGGTTTCTTCCGTCAATCATAAACAAATCATTTACACCGAACGAAGAAGTCGAAAACTTCAAGGTGTACAGCCAGCGGAATACGACAAATGCTTTAGAATTCTATATATTCGCAGTAGCGGTTAACCGATATGCATACCAACATCAAAATGGTGGTTAAGATAAACAAATTGGGAGCAATGTACACAAAAAAATTTTCAGTTTTCACAAATCCGTACAAAATTCTGTAAACTTGTTGCAAAACATGATCTACGATATGTATACTACGATGAATGTTTCTTGTACTGACTGAAGAGATATTTGTAAGCAGGCAGCGCTGTAAATTCCATACCGAACACAACTCCTTTTTTTTTTATGTATTATCTGTACGTTAGCCTATGTTAGCTTAATTCCTGAGTGCGCCTAAGACTTTATGAAAATCGCTTAGTTCACTTCTGTATAGATTTCTAAGTACCTTGCAGAAATTCAAATTTCATCTACGTTACACAAATATACACGGACACTAACCATTAAGGGCCACAGAACTTCTCACTCTGTTATGCCTCCAACATACGTAACGTTTCCCTTGTTCCTGCATACAGTAGGTGCTTGACAAAGGAAGCATCGCTTTTCCAGAAAAGCACATTCTGTTGATCGCTGCTTGAGCTAGATATGTACAGGCCTTACAGGACACTCTGTCACATCTATATGGTAATTGGCGGCCTGGAGATTGAGCTCCAATATTGTAAGTAACTTATAAGTGATCTTTTCCTTTTTTAATGAAAAATCGGCGATTTTCGCTTGATATAACATCGCGTAATTTCTGCATAATCAAAAAATCAATTAAGAACAGCATAAGCCATAAAAGATATAAAATATATTTTGCAAATCGTTTTCTTAACGCAGCTCGAGGGCTGTGCTATTAGGATGCTTATGCTACCTCATGCATTAGAAAACTATTTTGAAAAGATATATTTTCGTAACGATGGGGTATCCGAGATTCGTTTCAAGGAGTGAAACATTCTCGCACATCTATTTATATGTAAACCATTCTATTTCACTATATCTATATCTAGTACTAATTTAATGCAAGAGTAATACGATATTTACACTCACTGTGTATATGTGTATGTGCGCTTTGCATATAAAAATTAATAGACGAAATTTTATAATTGGAAAACATCATTAAAATATATATTTAAAGTGTTCGTCGAATGCTTTTAATAATTATAGGAAATAATGACCCTTTAAAAAGCTTCTAAAATAAAATTGAATGAGTGAAATATGAAAGGAAAAGGAAAGAAAAAGTTTTCCGTTATTTGACCTTTTAATGGTAACATTTTTCAATGTTTTAAACGAATATAATCCGATGTATAAAGTAAGTGAACTGAGGAGCTCTCAGAGTTCCATAGCTGATCACGAGAATCATTTCCCAAATACGGAAAAATAAATTATGCAAAGCATTTTATCCTGTAGATGGCTGCTGAAAGCAGTTGATATCTTTTACGGCCATTAAAACGTACTCTCGATTGGCTAGCTGGCGAATTTACAACAAGGAAAACACTTTATGATTTTCATATATATTCGCTTGAATTGGGCTTGTTAGAGTGGAATGCCTTTATGTCGAATAGAATTTCTTTACCTCGTTTTTCTTTCGTTTGCAAGATTTTCAAATTGTTATAAAAGTGTTCACAAAAACAAAAAAAAAAAAAAATATGGTCGCTTCAATTATTATCATATACTTTTTATATCCCAGAAAATATTTGTAAGCCAACGTAAAATTTTAACGCTTCTATGATTTTCTTTGGGACGAGCAGTTTATTTTCTTTACCACTTGTTTTTGTGGCAAAGTAGCAAAAATTTCCATTAAGTTAACCATGAGGAAAAAGACAAATTGCAATTAAATTTTCCTTGAAAAACTATTTGTCAAAAGTGCGAAAAAGCAAAATGAATACACGTGCCGTTCAACGTGCACTACAACTTTAACTGTACTTGTATTACCCCATCAACCCGACACATTCTTTCTTTCTTTCTTTGCTAGTTAGAAAGAAAATATACTTAAAAAGTAATGGTATTGGTGAAAAAACTTGGCGAAATATTTCTCACTTTGTTAACTAACATTTACATAGAAAAGTTTAAAAAAAAAACAAAAAAAAAAAAAAAATACGAGGAGAAAACAAAAAAGAAAAAATATTTTAGGCTGACAATGCAATATTTCTTACCAAGCAATGCATTGGAGAGCAAACATAGAATATCGCCTACAGTTTCAAGGCCTGCTCTTTAAGCGTATCGACAGTTGAGTTTGAAAAGCATCAGCCAAAACAATTAAGCTGTAAAACTTTCCTATAAAGGCAAGAAAAGAGAAGAAAAAAAATTGTAGAGATATTCGGTTGATAGTTTCTCGTAAATTCATGACTTTGTTTTATTCTTCTTCTATTAATTTTTGTCGCTTGTTAGTTTTCTTTAGAAAAAAAGGGACTTTTAAATATGAAAAGTTTTTGTTTGCAATAAAAAGTTTTTATGCTGCAAAAATTTATTTCATTAATGACAAACATGATTCTTCGTTTTCGTGTCTTTTAGCGCGTATTGTGCCATTTAAAAGAAGGTGTTGTCTCTAACCTTGTTGAACAGCCGCTATAAACTTTACCCGTTACTACCTGCAACACAAGGTTGTCGACGACGATGATGACGATCACGATGACGATGACGACGATGATGATGATGATGATGTTGATGTTGTTGATGTAAAATGATAAAAACTTTTTTCTGTTCTCTTCGTCTTTTTTTTTTTTTTTTTTTCTATTTGTTTATTTTTTTTTTTATGTTACAAATTATTAATTTTGTAAAGTAGTTTTGGCAAACTGGTATTTTTTAATAAAACCCCCAGAAAGTAGGCTATATTTTCTATTTTACACAAAGCAATTGAATATATGCTAGCTTTTCTTACATGTACATGGATTTGTGCGCTCACGTCGAGTGTAAGTATATAGATATGAATGTGGCCTCGCATAATAGATTATTACCTAAGGTGAGTCTCTAGCAAATCGTAATTTCAGTTTTTGTTTTACTCAAACGTATCGAGGCAGAGAACAACAAAGCGTAACAAAGCACTCAGTAACAGTTTTTCTTTATTTTACTTTTATTTTTATTTTTGGGGCTTGGCAAGAAATATTGTTTTGGGGGTTTTACCTAAAATTTCAACCGACCAAAAAAGAAAAAAAAACAAAAAAAAAAGGGGAAAAGGGGAAGAGAAAATTTTTTGTTTTCTGCTGCTGTTACTTTCCCGTTTTCTAAATTGGTTTCGTAAATAGTAGGGCTTATTGAATTCTCTTTGCTGCAAAGATAGAATTGAAAGGGCGAAAATGCGAAAATGTTTTTACATACTTTCACGAATGCAAAAGTGCAGCAATTTTTCGTCCTGATTGCCTTGGCAAAGAAAAATGGAAAACAAAAACAATCAAAACTATGCCAAATGCAGTCGAATAGGAGAAGAGGGGTAGACAAACGATTACCTTCTCGCTTGTTTAAGAAAATGAAGCAAAATTATAAAAAATTATCCTTTGCCCCGAAAGTACGTCTATGCATAGTTTGAATTCAGCCGAGGCCGGAAGAAGAAAATGAACTGAATTGTTGAAAATATGATAAGAATTTTAGTTATAATAAAACTCCAGCTCTTTAAGAAAAAAAAAAAAAGGAAACAGCCATGAAAAGCTTAATTCAAATATTGAAATAACATTCAAAAAGGAATCATTTAATAATTTTCAACTAATTCATTATAAAATTAGTTAATAAAAGGATGGTTCAGTATTAGGTACAGTGAATAGATATGTTATCGAACATAATGTAATTAATATTTTTTAACTCGAAGATGATATTACGTATGTGGACGACTTTTATTGTATAGTCGGACAAATGCCATCTGCCACACTACATATAAAACAATCAATTTATTGCGTGATGAATTTAACCGGTCTTTGAAAGACCCGATATAATAGATGATGTCGTACACAAACCATCGTATCTTTTTTTTGGTGTTTGTGACCGGTCACAAGTCAAAAGAGCTTATGACTATGTTTTCTTATCATAGCTTTTATGACTTTGCAAGCAACACAATATTACAGGACAACAATCACAAGGACGCCATTAACTATCAATTATGTGATAAAACAGAGTTGTAAAGTTACAAAAATCCCAAAATGAATGACCGAAAAAGAAAATGAAGAAACGGCGTTAAAAAATGGAGCAAAATAGTGTGAATTTCAATGGTGTGTAATTTTCATCCTTTAAAAAAAAATATACCAAAAAAAATTACTTGAAGAGTGAATCTTTAAATTGGAATCTCTTTACTTCAAACTATGGCACTGTGATTAGTAGATTTATCAAGTTCTTATATAGATCTACTTTTGCTCATTTCCCACAAAATTCCGTACAAATGGTGCGAATAATTTTTCTTCATGTTTTTCTTTCAAATTTTCTTTTAAAAACTGTTGTGTACTCGATGTTATTGCATTAAGATAGAAAAATTCTTTATGAGTTACGCCAACAGCACATCATAAATTTGTGATGCTTTTCTAAGCCACCAACCATGTGATTAGACTTCAGAATATCGAAAAACCATAAAAGTTATCAAAATCAATTTAACGTCTTCTTGTGAGCTTGTGTGTCTTTCGCATGCTGTAAGTAAAAGTTCGACTTTTGTAGAATGTTTGAAGAGCGAGCGTATTCGTAGAAGTTCTTATAGGAAATCAAAGTGTGTTTTGAACATAAGTGAAACATCATGGATTTCGAATACATTTTACATCCCCATCATTTTCCTTTTAAACTTGCACGCAGAGAACACCGTAAGCTAAGATTATGTCTCGGAAGGAGATTTTGCTTTCTTTGATGTTTCCCGGCAACAGTCGTTATTGATGGCAATCAATGCAAGGCTTTATAGTCGAGTTGTGGCGGCATTCAACGCTTGCAAGAATCGAACATAATATCAATAATTAGTTAATTAAGCTGAAAGCTCCACGAAGGCTCACGACTGATAACAAAGTTCATGTTTAGGAATTAAATACAAAGAACTTAATGAAATTCAGGTTGTGAGGCGCTTTTCGAACGCCATCAAAATAACTATTTTTAAATCACACATCGATCGTGTATATAGATGGATTTATTATACGAAAGGTACAAAAGATAGTATGAGACAATTTTAACAAGTGAGATACACAAAGCCGACGAAGCCGAAAATTCCTTCGTGACATATTACTCTGCTCAAGGCAGCTGAAAACAAAACAGGATTAGATAACCTAACTGAATGCATGATAGTCCAAGTCGATTGGTTTGCACTCCCCATTACAAGCAGCAGAAGGGGAATAAATATTTTTGAATTGTCTCAGTAAAGAGTGTTTTGAAACACATATTTCGGCAACGAAGTAACCCAATTTAATGCTAACTCGAGTAAAAGATGATATGATGATGTTGTTCTATGGCTTGTAACCTTTTGATTATCTCATATAAGTGATTGATCCGGAGAAATTCCAAGTAATTTTTGCTACGTCGACTGGACTATGTTGACTGAATACGTTTTTGCTGGCATTCTTGATATTGTGACGGTTAGTAGAGGAGAGAGAGAAACAGAGAAATGTTGAAATAAATTTTAACGACAAAACTTTAAGAAGGCAATCTTTCAAATATTTTTTTTAATTACTGCTCTATGACAGCACACAGACAGTCAGATTTTAACATTGACAGTGAAATTGGTAGAAAATGTGTATAAACAATTTTTACAAGGTTTGTACGTTTTCGAAATTTTGCTTCGAGTTAATTAAAACATAAACCAAAAAATTTGCATTACATTTGCTTATATCCTTTCTAATGTAGTGGTATATAGTGCATGTAAACTCATACTCGAGCACATATATCGTCTCATTGCTAAAGCATGTGGACAGTTACATATTATAGCAATATTTCCATGGTCATCGTGCCACAGTTGTTCAATTGCGCACACAAATATTTTTTATGAAATTTCAGCAAAAGGTTTTAGTTGCATTAGGATTAAAAGATTGAGTTAAAACATCTAACGTACGCCACATATTTTCGTGTTCGTGTGTGGTTAACATTGATGTGGCCAGACGCACATGCAAGGGATAGTAATGAAATGTACACACATGCAAAGGATAATAATGAAAACATTACCGTCGTTACAAATACAAAATAATAAAAATATAATAAAATTTTGAAACCATAATAATAGTGCACAAGTATGTCACAGGAGTGAAATTTTAAAAAATACATTTTCATTTTCATACAAAAAAAAATAAAAAGAGAAAAGTATAAACGATTGCGAAAGGTGCGTTTGCAGAAAAATTTTCGCCTCAAATTTGTTTTTTTTTTTTTTTAATAAAAGGTTTTGTAAATATAAATTTAATTGAAAAAGTTGTTTAATACGAAAGTTTGTGTCAGCTGCGAAAAAAGGCAGGAGTTTTAATTTGCAAAAATGCAAAAATCATATAAACCGAGATTAAAAAAAAAAAAAAAAAAAAGAAAAAAGAAAACAATGAGAAAGTATTGAAACACTCCAAAAATTATATGAAATTTATGGTAAACACACCTACGCAGAAATGTAATGAATTCATTGAAATTACAGCGAAGTTTCTTTTCCATATATATTCGATTTTATTACGCGTGAAATATTAAGAAACCCTATTAAAGGGTTCAATGAATTTATTTATTCACAAAAAGAAAAGAGAAGAAAGAGAAATCTTCCACATCTTCTCTGCCACGCCACAAATTGCGATTTAAGAGAAGAAAAATTAAGATAAGTCACGGTTGAAGCAAGATTTAAGAAGTGATGTAACCCTGAATCTCAGAATTGTTATTAATTAATAAATTCGTGCAGTAAAAGTTCGAGTCTCTTACTAAGATTAAATGGCGGTCAGTTGCGTCTTTGTTACGGAATATTTTTATTTATTATGAGTCGTTGTCACCTCTCTATGTTTGATTAAGGCCATCACAACATTTAGTCGAACTCTACGCTACATTACTAATCGGCATTACTCTGCCTAAGATAATTCTTCATTTATGGTCATAATTAAATAATATATCAAATATATTATGTAATTACATAATATACCAAATATTATATCCAGGTAGACGGGGTGTAGTCCAAATTAAGCAAAATTAATTTTTTTTTTGTCGTAGATCATATTATTCTTCGCCTATTTTTGTCATAAAGTAATAAAAACAAGTCTTTGTTGGCGCATAAAGGTTTATCACAAGAGCAGAGCGTTTATGTGAGATGGATTTCAAAAAACAGTTCTACGTGGTCTAGTAAGTAGATATTAGATATAATCTCCATTTCAAACTGGCTGTTATGCACTACTATGGACCAATTTTTAGTAGCACATATATAAAATATTTAAATTTAGACTTGTTTCGCACCTAACGGTTAACATATTATCAGAACTCTAAGATGAGGTGGCGCTCAGAAAGAAAAAGATCTCCCTAATCCAAGTCTAGTAAAAGTCTTCTTCGTCAAATATTAAAAATTAATGCTTTTTTGTATATACAGACTACAAAAAGTTCCAAACATCACGACCTGTAGGATAAATGGGCAATGGGCTTACAGACTTGTATGCCCGCGATAATTTCCGGTGCCTAGTGTATAAGAAAATCCGAGTTTATTTAGAAGCCTTATGTTAAGGGAGAATACAAGATATGAGGGGCCAATGTGAGGCCTATCTAGTCCCTCTAATTATTTAGTGTCACGGCGATATTGGAGATAATCACAATCACTACAATAATCCCTGTAGGGACGTATCCATCTGTTGATTACGTACATGTGTAATGTATGGGCAACATGACCCCCTTGGTTTCCATGGTTGGGCCAACAATGCATTTGGGTATTCGTCATAACAGACATTTAGTCACCTTTGTATAGGGATTATTCTGCACTCTGGTCTGCCATTCAACTTTTTCTCGCTGAATTTTCAATGTCGAACCAGCAAGGCCAAGCACCCAATCACACTGCTACTTCTCTGGGCCCTTCAATAGTCCGCAGTTTTGTAAGTCTTGGATCTTCATAGTGCCGTAAGCATAAACTGCCGATAATTTTGGTAACTTCTTCTTGCTAAAAGGTGGGTCAGCAAAACATGCAAGATGCTATTGTCGCTGGTCATCGGACGGAACAGATGGCTTTCCATGATAATGTCCCCAATTCGACACCTATAACGTGTACTCTCGGCGGATGATGGCGAAGTTTTTAAATTACGGACAGTGGTGTGTTACCTTGTCGGCGATTCGATTCAGAAGAAAGAGGATGTGCAATCTTCTTCTCCACTACGCCTCTTTTTGAAAATGATTTGGCGTTTGTCAATCGGTTCACATTCGGAGTATGTCAGCTGATATTCGCACGCCACGATGTCCTTACTTACGGTATACAGCATCTCAATGATGCTCACAAGAGAATGACAAGCTACTTTAAATACATAGATGTAACTTAGAAGCAAGTGTAGGACCAAAAGGAGTCTCGCGACTTTGGCCATTGCAAGCTTTGCGGGTCTAAGTTTACCTACATTGAATCGATGTAGGGTCGAAGTCTTTATCGATTCCGTCATTCACAAGCTTATAAGAAAGAAGAAAAAACAAAGTATTACGAAGAAGTTGAAATATTTTGCGATAGCACGTCGCACTGTCCGTCGAAACTACTATTGTGACTACTTGAATGAAACTAGGAAGTTAAACTTCACTTCTCGCCTTCTATCCTTGTCAAGGCCGAAAGTCATCTCAAGTGAAAATTGCTTTTTAACCGGTGCATGAATGTTGGAAAAACTCAAAGATGAGTATAAAAAGCTAAACACCTGTGAATGGGAGCGAGAGAGAGAGAGAGAGAGAATAAGTGGTTAAGGAGCGTTTGGGGAAGTATTTCGTTTGGATTAATTGCGGTTCAAGTGTAAGTTAATGGGAATTTTTTCTTCGTCGTTTCAGCTATCATGTGGAACCTGGTTAAATTCGGATTTATGTCGATAGCTGTTGGAAATCATGAAATTTTTTTTAAAACTATAACCAAAAAACAAAAAAATAAGTAAATAAAATGCGTTTTATATATACATATATACATATCATGTATGTTTATCCTTAATAAAACCTTATCTAACATGAGCACCCTTGTACGTATGCGCTTATACATCAAAATGTAAATCAAGATAAAATTATAATAAATAAAAAAAATCACCCGGCACGTACGTAAACACATGAACACATTTAAATTAACTATATGCAGTTTTCAGTTCTAAACTGTTATTCTACTTCTTTCACACTACAGCTTACACTTAGCCACGTTAATATTCTAGTCGTACAAACGACTATAACAGCATAAAATTCTATAGAGTAAAAGTTATTTTAAAAGAAAACATGTCATTTATGCAAGAGTGTGTGTATGCACGTATATATGCTTATATGTATGAATGAGTTTCAGCCCGCTTTTGAGTGTTTGTGCGGCTGTATTGCAAAGTGTGGGATAAATTTGCTTTTTATTTCCCTTTTCTTACTTGCAAACATTGTCTTTGCTGTGGTTTTAACACCTAAACCTATAATTTAAATATTCATACGCTCTACAACAACAATAACAACAACACATATATACGTGTATGTGTGTATACAATGTATGTAGAGCGCGTTACATATACACATTATTTTTCCGGCTTTTTTTTCTGTGTTTTTTTATAAACATCATCAAGGAGGTATACTTTTTATTTTCTCTTTCCGCTTGTAATAGTACATAAGGAGGCAACGAAAAAGTATTGAGCTTATTTTATTCATCAACGAGTGATAAGATTTATCCCTAATATATTATTAAGACTTGAATTCGCTCAATGCAAGAAGTAAACGTAGACGTAAAGCACATATAGGTTTTCCATCAGTACTGAAGGCAGACAGTTCGTTGAAATTGCGATTACGATCTCAAAACTTTTGCCCTAAACGGATTAATCAAATTTACTTTCCAGCGGTCTTAAATACTCTCTCGTTGATAAATCTTCAAGCAGTTCGCTTAAAAGAAAGCAACAATCGTAAAGTAATGTCTTTAGTGTTTAACTGAAATCGGGGAACTAATTACTATTTATTTATTTATTAAATCTAGATACCAGTGTAGTTTCTTCACATTAAAGCACTATTCCTACGCTTTATTGCACAAGTGTACCGGAATTGATAGAAATATTACTACTTGGTGTCATTGAATGGCTACAGCAGTTAGAAGAACGTGGATGAACTTTCAAGTTGCGATATACAAAATAGTTTAGTTTGGACAGCCGTTGCTGCCATGACTTCTCTTAAAAATGCAAAAATTGGCAAAACATGGAATGGCTCAGCATTTATATAAGAATATTGATGAGGGAAAAAAATGTATAAAATCAAAATGAAGTCAAGATTGTGGGGCAAGACAAAGCTTGTTCGTATACAATGGGAAAATAATTGGTAAACTTAATTTAAAACTTGTTACGTGAGACAATTTACAGATCACAATGAATGTCACAATTCGGCTGCGTATATGGCAAACAGTAAATCATTGTTGATGAAGACAAAACGCCAGTTAAGACATTCGCTACCGCCATAGCTATAATTAAAAGGCAAACTTTTCATTTGCGTCCTTCCGCATTCTATTCACCAGACTTAGCTTTCATGCGTTCCTCTCAGAGCTTTCTTCTTCGAAAATTGGAAAAGTGCTAAAGATTGTTCAACAATGAGAAGGTGAGTCTATGTCGGGCAGCTATTTTGAGGAACTCAACGATTTACTTCTATTTCAAAGGCCATTTCGAAGCTACTGACCATCGCGCAAGAAGACAAGTCTTTGTTGCTGTATATAAATATATGTTTATTGGGTTTGTT
Source organism: Glossina pallidipes (assembly GCA_000688715.1). Classification (NCBI taxonomy): domain Eukaryota; kingdom Metazoa; phylum Arthropoda; class Insecta; order Diptera; family Glossinidae; genus Glossina; species Glossina pallidipes. The sequence goes on from KK499767.1 coordinate 3,865,614, forward strand.
TTATTGGATTGGATGCTTTTGGGGCTACACTCGTATGTGACCTTGCCGAAATTTGAATTCCTTGAGCTATGAATATGCCGCCTCCACCTAAAGGTACCTAATGGAAATTCGTTCAATTTGAAATAAAAGACTGTTGGAAGTCATTTGATGGTGTCGGTGAGGAAAAAATTGACACGCTCCCCTTATGGTACGAAAAACAAAAAAGCAAAAAAAAAAAAAAAAATTATTAGACAAGGTCTGGCGAGCTCCTAATTGCAGACAACGAAGCCGAAGTTTCGAAATAAGTTTTCAATTTTATTAAAAACTCCCTCGAAACTTGATTAGAGATCAAATGATAACATATTTACTTAATTATAACGGAGAGTTTATTTCTTACATTAGAGTCTGTCCGTCTGAGTGGCCGAATAGGCAAAGAGTCTCGACCCTCAACTCAATGGGCAACGGTGGTAAGTTCAAACCTCCAGTACAGCAGAGTTTTCAATAAAGCCGACAGCTTTAGATGCCAGTGCTGTAGACCCTTAGCCTTACATTTTATTCTCTGGTTAAATTAACAATAATAATAACAATAATAATAATAATGATAGATTAGAGTTTGTACTTGCATTGTAAATGAGAATAAAAATTAAGGATTCAATTGGCTTCACGTTTGTTATGCTAAATATTTTACATTTAAAGTAAGTCATGTTAAGTGTTTCTGAATTTTTTTTACTTTCATTTATTTATTTATTTATTTATTTTTTTTTTTTTGATTTTATATTGTAGCGATAAATTTTGAAGGGATTAGTTTTGCCCTCTTAGCTTGGGCTACGATTTTACAATAAGTGCTTACGCTTGCAGAACATGTTATGCGTATAGGATAATCTTCAATAACGCAATCTACTAAAAGCGAAAGCAAGTGGCAGGTATTCGGTATAGGCTTCGTTCTGTTCAGTCCGGGCATACAGTTTTTTTTCTTGATTTTTCATTTTTAATATTTCATGATGTTCTTAGCGCTTAACAAATAAATTTTAACAACTCATAGATTATTGGGTTGCGTTAGTAGATTGAATAATGCAACAACTAATCGTCTCTTGGACGGTATACATGAACTTTAACAATTGTTTCTTTGTTTTTTGTCAAATGCTGTCTGAAATATATCTGAAACATGGGCTAGAAGTAATTGAAAATGTTATGATATAAAAGATCATTTATGTACAGTTATGAGGCATGGTATGAGCATCGTAGTGCCGAGAAGTGCAAGTGCGACCAAGTCTTTGTTGGTCGAGAAATTTCAATTATTTTCGTTTAAAAGCAAACCATCTCCGACGGAACAATAAATTTGATTCAATTTGTGATCGACCAAGGATTTCAATATCTTTATCGGGAAGATGTGCTCTAGCGGAGGCAGTTTGGTGTCAAAGGTATTAATCTTTGAATCGAAATTTTGCTATCGTGTGAAAAAGTTTCTTTGCAGTTATTCACCGAATCTAGTGAGTCATGTTTTAGTTTTTGTCGTTTTATCTTAAACGCATTGTTTTACAACATGACTTACTTTTCTAACTTTTCCCGTTTGCCATTTTAAAGTGTCGCGTTTTTTGAAAGTGTAACCATTTTCAATGGCTTTTTATTACTCACCATTACAATGTTGTTACTGGGTTTGTTATCCTAAATCTTTCCTATATACTTGAGCTTTTGTATATTGCCTAACACATACATAAGCAGACAGTACAGTGTTAATTCTTGGTGTGTACATTGTATTTATTACGACCGTGCGTGCAGTCCTTTGTTGCATATTCAATCCTCATTGTTTGTAACGAGTGATGTTCGAATAGAGGATTTTTTTTTTTCATTTTTGAAGCGCTGGTATACGATTCTTTGTTTTACGTACTTTGTAACTATGCGTGATTAATGGAATTTTAGTGATAGCTATGGACACACTTTTTGGATTTAAAATTAATTAAATGTAGTTTAGTGTTAATTTCATTAGTAATGCGGAGTTTGCTAAATTGTATCTCAGAGATTAAATACATTTTGTCTTATTTGTCCGTGCATTTATTTTGAGAAATGCCCTGCCACGGGGGTGCACTGATATGGATTTTCTTATTTATGGGAGCAACTGTAAGAAAGCTGTGTTCGCTGTATGACAAATCTTTGATACGCTTATCACTTGAAACTAATATGAATATATATCTGAACCGTTGGGCATGGCAGCTGGTCGGTAGAAATCTTTTTTTAGATATCCTCGGAAACGATTTTTCACCAACCTTCCACTTAATTTGTATTCTTTTATGACTTTTAACTTGCAGTTTCTCAAACGTTGTAAGTGTCTTTGTAGACGGATCTTCCCCGTTTCTCCGCTAAGGCTCAAAGAATTCATCTCATAAATACCTGTAAAATAGCTTAGATTATTTAGGATTGTGTTTCAATCTTAAATTACCACAAGTTTCTTATCGTGTGCAAATCGCGTTCCTTTTTAAATCATTTTGTAAAGATGTGTCCGGACATGCGAATTTCTAACACTTTCCGCTCAATTTTTGCAACTGCGAGCATTCAAACAAAAAGCATTAGGCGGATAGAAGGACCGACAAGTCAGATACAAGTCCATTTTAATGGCGATTAAGAGGATATGCGTTTTGCGAGTTCAGTGATGCGCATTACCATGATCACTAAGCGAAGGGCAACTCTACGCTTACGCTACCCTCGGTGATGGGTGCACACAAGTGAAGTCTGAAATTACATTAACAGCTTCACTTAATTTGTAAATTCACTACATTGATTACTAAAGTCCAGACTATTAATGAAAAATATATTGCAATAATCATCATGCAGTTGTGTTTTTGCTACCCGTTATTATTTCGCAAAAAATTCTTCACATGTAAATTTGCATACATATATAAAGTATTCAACATTATTGCAATATTCTGATGACACCTTTATGATGTTGACTTGCTCTGCGCGCCTGCTTTTAAGGCATTGTATAGTCGCGGCTTTAATTTAATATTTACTTAATTCAAACTCATTTGCCAATCAACGACAACTTGCATCAGAGTGGCCGTGACATGGATTTTCAGAACCACTTAAAAAATAAAGAAATGCAGTCCTGCAACTAATAAACAATTTAAAAGGTTCTAATTGGCCAAAATACCTGCCATATACCTACAAACTCTACAACACCGTGCCTAATAAAGTAATTCAAGTGTCTTTGTCGTAGAAAGACTTACTTTTCAAACGACCGTCTATATGAGAAGAAGCCCCTACAAATTTTATACATTTCTTCAATATGTCAAAAATGCTATGCTTTCACCAATTGATTGTGAGAAATATTGAAAAATTTCAAAGTGTTTTCCTAAAAAGCATTTTCAAGCAAAATAGGTAGATAGTTATGTTGGGAGTGGTCGAAAAAATGATCCGATCTTATCTAAAACATATCAACGTATCAATGTTGTCTTGACTTAAAGGTTAAACGCACCAGGCGGACGGACGAACAAATGGGGAAGGCATACCTACAAAAGTTGACGTGTTAGTAGCGTGTAGTTTTCATTGACCGCGTTGTTGACCCCTATGTAATTTGTCTTTGTTTGCTTTTTAAATAGGCCAGATTATCCGAATCAATAGTGACTGCTAATGCGCCAAATTGTTCGGGCACTTTTTGGAACAAGTTGAAAAAAGATGATGTCCTTGTCATGTAGGACAACGCAACGTACCATCGAGCCGGTATAGAACTGAAGTGAGAGAAAGCAAATTGCTGTAAAGAGCGTCCTTGTTATAAAAAGAAGATATATATTGAAATTGAATTGAAAAATACTTTAATTCAATTTGGTAAAGGAGGCCAGTTGTAGCCCTAATTTAAGAACACTATAATAGCAGGAAAGGAACGTAATCGCTTCATACGATTAGAAAAAATGATATACGAAGTAACTAGGTTTCGAATCCTAAAAAGGCGCTTTTTAAAAAAAAGGAAAGCCGTCGCACTAAAACCAGTAGAGCTCGTAAACAAATGATCGAAATGTCATGAAATGTTGACGCGCATCCGTCAAAGCTTTCTAAAAAGAGTATGTTTTGTATTATTTATTACAGATCAAGTTTTTATATATATTGCATACATATGATATGCATTTCGTAAAACAATAAATATTCATCTCAAAGATCATATCTAGAACTCGACTTGGGCGGCTTTGGCTTATCAAAGTTTCGAGAAATAATTTCCATTATTTTGATACACTATTCGATCTTGCACGCACACATTTTCTAATAACATAGGGCAGTGCACTTTATATAATAAATAAACGTAAGTCTTCTTCTTACAATAAAGATCGCGAAACCTAGATTTCCTAGATTTACATCACTTGGGCTTGATCATATCGATCCTCCAAGAAGGCAATCAATCGCATCGCATTTAACAAAATAAGTAACGCATGGACACCTTTATGTCCTCGTAGGATATCATCATATATATCCGGAATCGGGTATCTATGGATTTGGATATTTCAAAATCGCATAAGTTCATGGTTGACTGTATTCATTTTAAATTATATGAAAGATCAAACTCTGTTTTTGGTAGCCTGAAGCATATGTAAAATTGTTTCAATTGAACTTAAATGCATTTGTATACAAAATCTTTATAAAGAAAAAAAGGAAAAATGAAATGAGAAAAACGAAAGCGTGCAAAATACAATTGAGTTAATTAATATGAAATTTTTAATTAACTAAATTGATGGTTTATGTGGTTGATTGTTAAACAAAAACTTTGCTTTGTTTAAAAAATACGGATGTGTAAAATAACAAAAACAAGCCAAATATATCGAATTTTTATTAGAATTTTCCATTTTATTAAAATTAAATCAACAAAAAATACTTTGCTCGTCATCATCGTGACATCATAGAGCGGGTTAACCATCAATTGTGTTTAAAATGCATACTATGTATAAATATTTATATCGAGCATCGTGCACTTATATAGCAATTCGAACATTTTTGATAGAACGGTCTATTTATATATTATACAAATATATATATATATATATATATATATATATACGTATATATAGGTATTAGGCTATTTCGTTATTTTTTATGTTTTTCTTGCGCGCAAGTTGAAACTTGCGTTAGACTTGTAGAGGAATACGCGCCGGCGGGTTCATATGTATATGTATCCTTGAGTAATGCAAATAGTGTCTGTCCCTTTAATGAAACGTAACTACGACATCAAAATTTTGTTTAGGAAAATTAACACATTTCCGAATTGCTCCACCCATCAAGACCGGGAACAGTTAAGCTAACCCGAAGTGGACAAAATAATATGAACGAACACCCGATATATATACTATTTTTATTTATTAATGCAACTGCAACAAGTGCAATTATTCGCGCAATAGATTGCTAGAGACTGCCTGAATAGTTTCCAATGGAATGTTGTCCCATCTTTGTACCAAAATATCTGATGTTGGAAATGGAAATTTGCTTTTCAATCTCTGCTCTAAAACTCCCCATAACAATTCAATTATCTTCAGTTCTGGCGATTGAGCGGGCGATGGAAGCTTTTTGATGACGTTCCTTAAGCCAAGACTGAACACTTTTGGTGATGTCTTTGAGCGCATTATCATCTTGGAATATGGCAGTGTTTGGCAGCAATACGTCAACCATATTAAGAAATTCATCATGGACTATGCCGAGATATTCATACGCAATAATTTGGCCAGTGATGTGAACGAGAGGATCAGCTCAATACGCCTTTAAGACGTAGGGTTTTCAAATTGGCCTTACAAGCTTGCAACAAACCCATTGCAAAGGGAAGAGGAGAAGACATTGATAATGTATTTCTTATGCATAAAAACCAAAAAATAACTAACTGATGAATAAATAGAAATGTACGAAATTTTGCGAGGCAAAGTCATTTATTTTAGGTTTTCCTCTTTTTTTTTTTATTGGCATTTTTATTAGTTATTCCTTTGTAAAACGATTTGCATTATGATATACAGAAGGGAGTACGATGTGAAGGAAATTTTTTTATCTAATTGGCAAAATGCTGACTACGTTCAAGATATAACAAAAAAATATTTGCATATTTCTGTTTATCAATAAACTTCATTTGAAGAAAAAAAAAATATATGATTTTACTACCATAGTACGAGGCCTTAATAAATTTGTCACTTGATTTGCAACTCGTAAGCATTATATAGTAAATTAGATCTTCGAAAATATATTGAAGATTTGCCAAAAGACAAAACTTTAAATATTCATATCATTCATGAATTCGTACTCATAGAGATATTTAATAGCTCCTAACTGATTTTCTGCTATCAGGCTCAATAATTTTATCATCCTTCGTCTCATCATCGTTCAAGCATCGGTTCATTGTAATTGTTGGGTAAATGCTATATATATATATCTATACATTGCTCGTATTGCAACCTTAGATAAACACTATATTTGGGTCTGTTCTCTCTGCCGATCTTGCTAAAAGATAATTTTAAATTTATTCTTGAGTGTTTGTTCGCCAATAAACTTCAAAAACAAATTCAAAAACAGCTCAAAAACAAAAACAGATTTTGGAAAATTCAATATTTCAGGTGAAATCTATATTCATCGTCTGACATGAGAAAGATTATTATTGCGAAGAAAATTCCAAGGTCACCGTCTGCAATTGACTATTGTTTGCACGACGCAAATGAACTGGACATTCCCTTCAAAATTTTCCGCTATTTTGGCGTTAAGCCTCCATGGATTTTGAAAGACAGCTCCTTTGACATCGCGCTGTCTGTGCACAAGAAAGAAGATACTCCAAATTACGTCTTCAGAAGTCTAATAGCTGAAAAAACCCGATTACTGGAGAGTACCGGTTGCAATGTTTTATGCACAGACGGCTCAAAATCTTCTGGTCTGCCTCCTGCTTGTGCCGTGGTAGATGCTTCAGGACAGGTTCTTCTCAATCGCATATTTCACGAAAGTACTTCAACTTTCACAGCCGAAGCCAGAGCTATCCTTCACGCTGCGAACCTTGCCCACAAAAACAAACTCAAAACCGTCATTGTTACTGACAGTTTGTCTGTATTACAAGCTATTCGGAATCGTTCGACTTCGAAATGGAGCACTATCAACAAATTAAGGAATATAATTACAACACCCGGCGGAAAAATTAAAATGTTATGGGTTCCTAGTCATATCGGTTTATTGGGAAATGAGCAGGCTGATCGAGCGGCGAAGTATGTTGCTTCTGCACCTCTAATTATGGATGATGTCATGGAAAAGTTGGATCTTCAAAGATACATTGGAGGAAAAGTTAAAGAGAAAATTACAGAAGGAAATTTACAATACCATCATCAACACTACTCTTCTATTAATCCTTAATTAATTCCACCTTTATATCCAACAAATGTCAAGAAAATCAAGATCCAAACATTTTCGAGAATTCGCCTTGGGCATACAATTGCAACTCACCAATGGACCTTGAAGAAGTCTTCCTCCCCAATCTGCCGTTGTGGACAAATTCTTACTATAAAGCACATTCTCTGCGACTGCCCTAACCTTTCCTTGGCTAGAAGTATTGCATTTAAAACGATTAACCCTTTGGACTTTCTAAAATCAGCTTCAGAACAGAATATTAATTCAATATATTACTTTATTAACACTACTAGGCTCAATATCTAATGTAATTTTATAAATTAGAGCCGATAGCCTATGTTGCTAGTGCTCAATGTCTTTTTGTTTAGTCTAAGAATTTACTTCATTAGCCTAAAATTATAATAATAACACCAATAATAATAAATTCATCGTCAAGAACGTGCAGCACACTCTATGATCTGAAATTATGAGGAAGTATATATACCAGAGTTATACATATATTTTTTATGTGTGTATTGCAGTTTCCGATTCGTAATACATCGAGTTTTTAATACACTTACCGCTACAAGTGGTTGCTCATTAATTATGGCCTTTTTTAAAAGATCGTATCCCTCTTTAAAATATATACCGTTAAGGTGAAATAGTCAGTCGAATCAGCTATGTTCAGCCATTTTGTTCTTTAGTTTGTTATCCCTGCTCACATGCGTCCGATAGTCCAATCGATCTGTTTGTTTGTCTAGCCGTTTGCTTCCCGGCTTGTTATTGGCGTATTCATCCTTTTCTCCATTTTTCGCTCCACCAAATTATTCGTTTATTTATGGGTCTATTTATGTCTATCTGTCGGTATACAAATCTGTCTACCTATGCTTTTGCTAAACTCTCTGTTTATTCATTAATCCATTTATCTGCTCATCCGCACCATCAGTCGATGAAGATCTTTGTCCATTCTCCTGGCCGTCAATTTGTCCATAAATCTTTATATAAGTTTGTTCAATCGCTTCTCTCTTTGTCTATGTATTTACCTGCTCATAATTTCTTAAAAATCTTTGTTTATATATTTACTTATTTCAATCCGCATCCGTTGTCTGTCTACTTGTCTGTCCCTATTCGGGCACTTATCTATCCATCTAACCGTTTATTTGTCAATTTGTGTGTGGATTGAACTCCTCATAGGTCGGATAATTGATTTTTGCACATTCGCTTCCGTTTTCAACTAATCACGTCATCGTTCCTCTGGCCCGTCCCTACTTGTTGTCTATCCGTCTGTTCATCTGTTTATCCGCTCGTCTATCTCTTTACGTGTTCATCTGTCTGGCTTATTTTCATTACATTAATTCTACACGCCCAGAAATATGCATAGGCATGTATAAAAAAAAAAATGTTGTCCAAATTCCATATGTATTTCCATTAAGGTGACGGGTATTCAGGATTTGCTGCACGATAAATGTAAGTTTTATGCTTGATTTGTCTTCGATTTGTTATAAAAATTATTTTGAATAAATTTACTCCGTTAAGTATTGTAGTGGGAAACTTAAGTATTTGAATATATTTGAATATTTTTGCTTTGCCTAGGTATGCAATGAATGAGTGATATGTATATATATAGTCGTACAATATTTTCAATTACATGCAAAAATTGACAAAAATATTTGTAATAAAATGTTTTATTCATTCATACATAAATGCTGAAGGTGCGGAATTTGTAATAAATCTTAACAACAAACAAACTAAATTTTGCAAAACATTGCAATCCATCAACGGTTGGATTGCCCCCTGTTAATTTTAATGGCTGAGTGATTTGTGACACTAACGGTAAACGACCCAGCAACGAGAGTGAATTTTCAAAAGAATTGCTTCGCATAATGCTTTTACTATGTTGCTCAAATACGGCGTAGATGTATGTATCTGTATAGTGCATATGTATATACATATTAACAAATGCTAAAATGTCAACTGCAAAGTTAATTGACGAAATTTAATTAACCATAACACACGAATGACCACACATTGTATAGGCACAGATATACATATATAGAAATAAAACATACATATTTAGTTGGCTGCACTTGAAAATAGATTGATGGCGAAATTAATAATATCCTAAACACAATTGTAACATTTGCTGTTTGAATTGATGCTTACTAAGCAGTACGCATCGCGGCTATGTTTGCTTACTACTACGTTGACCCGTGTTGTAGTGTTCTTCTAATCCATAATATTGTTTCGTTTGTATGTTTAGATATATATTTATTTACCGTACGCATATTTCAGCTATGATGGTGAGGAGAAAAGCGAAAAAATTCCTCTCTGCGATTTTCATCATCATCATCATCATCATCATCATCATCATCATCAACTTATCGTGAGCGTAAAGTAAACTTCTTAAGAAGTCTTAAAGCAATCGTTAAGAATATCTTTCCTAATATTTCTGCTTAGTAAACGGAAACTCCAATTAAATATGAATTATTTATAAAAAATTATAATGATTTACTTTAACATTTCCTTGTGGCATAAAAATTAAAATTTACTTATTTTTCTTCTATATCCCCCAAAAAACCACAACAGAAATTTGTATAGAGAATGAAAAACAAAAAAAAAAAAAAATTCAATATTATGCTTGACTTATTTTCAAAATGTTGTTAGCGTAGAAATTCTGTGTATATATATAAATAAGTATTTCATCTTAAATGAAAATCTTAAGAAAACTGTAAGCAAAAGTGACGATGATAAGAATGTTAAGTTGAAATCGACCATAAAATGATCTACATTTCCTTACTACACTACGTTATGTTGGTTGCGATAGGATTAAATGAAATGAACTTGAGTTAGAGTAGATTAGATCATGCCGGTTGCCCTTTGTGGGATCAGAGTCAATTTTGGTGATAAGAAGCTTTGTTCCGTTAAATTGTAACAAAGTGGAAGACTTCTTGACGATATATTAAGAGAAGAAAACAAAAAATCGAGATTTGCTCACAAATGAATTTCTTTGATTTTTCATAGTCCGGAAAAAAGGCTCTTCAAGGCAGCTAAGAATTACTCTTCTCAGGGATTTTTTACAAGTCCTGTAGGTCTAAGCTCTGTTTAACCCTTTTTGAAGCCTTACTTGATACAATCTATGTTTTCCTTGCTCTTCTATACTCTACTCCACTATCTCATATTCTATGCTTTGCTGTTCTCTATGATCTGCTCTTCTAAAATCGACTCGATAGGATCTGTTCATCTATTTTCTGTTCTTTATGATGTGATCTCCTGTATTGTATTGTACAGCTATTCTACATTCTATTCTCTATTTTATATTCGATATCTTTTCGAGAGTGAAAAGTTGCAAACCCTATGCAATTTTCCATTGATATTACAACTAAAGTTACAGCTTGATAGGAAGAGTTAAGTATGTGTATTGTATGTCTTTCTTTCAGAACTAAGAAAGGAACAAATGCGCAGAGTTATCGTGGAGTTCACTAACGTATTATATATGACGGGAAGAGCCTTCTCTGATAATTCAATTTGCGCAGTAATAAGTATTATGCGTTGATTAAGTTGAATCTCAGTCGTCTATCTAATTATCTGTTTTCTTATCGTTTATCTGTCCATTTGTCTAAGCGTGTATTTACCAGGTTTTTTATATATGCATCTATCTATCTTATCGACTATCTACTTGTGTAGCGGTTAGCTTAACTGTCCCTCTTATCAGTTCGCTTACCTCTATCTCTCTCCCTCTATCAATTGGTCCATCCGTCCTTCCATCTACCAGTGCAGCTGTCTATTTTTTTTTTTTTTGTTAATATGTTTTTCCAATTTCTTCGCCCATCTCTTAGTGCATTGATCTTTTTAACTTGCTAACACACTCATCCATTCGGGTGTGCAATCGTACGGTCCGACCGTCGATCGTCTAACACGTTTATGCGTTTAACGTAGGAACGAATTGTGATTATCTAAAGGAAGTTATGATATGGAGAAGCACAGCATCTTTCCTTTCTTTCGAATTCCTAAAATTCCTCTCAGATCGTGTCAGATTACTTTGTTTACCTAACAGATAACGAAATTTTACCTATGGGGTGTAAGCATAAATAAAAGTTTAAGGCGAAAATTTTTATCTATAGGTCATTCATTTAATGAGTTAAAAAAAACAAATTATTTTAATTAAAAATTTTCTTAGGCTTTAGGTTTTCAACGAAAAGATAAACTTAACATGCCTGTGCTTCCTCGCGTTGAATATAATGAATAAATTATGCATAATTTGAATTTCCTCTCTTCCCTACTAAAACATTATTTGTCGTAATCAGAATTTTGTGTGTTTACATATTTTAAGTTTAATGGTGGGCAGAATTAAAATCATATTATTTTTAACCACACAGCGATATCAGTTTGTGGGCAAAGGATTCCCATGATGAGAGTGTGTCTGTATATTTCGCATATTTCGTAGTTCCCCAATGTAATGTTAGCATCATTAACAGCCATGGCGTTAATTGCTTTGCTGCCCTGATGGTCGCTTAACTCTAATCCGCTCGTTTAATAATTTTGTATTAATATGAAATTGCTTTCTGCTAACAACGCATTAAGCGGTAACACAAAAAGCTTAATCCAAAAATATATAAAATTAAAAACAAAAACTTATTTATTTTTGCCTCTTAAGATAAAGTAAAGATCTCGACTCGAAAGCGTTGATTAGCATATGAATTATGAATGCATGCAAAACATAGTAAATAGTAAATGTGAACAAGCAGGAAAGTTACAAAGGCATTGAGACAGATCTCGGACACCTTGTCTTTCTGAAGTTTCCTTAATTGCCGAAGCAATGAATTTAAGATATGGTAGCATTCGCTAACCGAATAAATATCAAGCCGTCACGTTATCTGTCTGTCATTAATCTCATTTATAGTAAGTCCGTATTCCTACGAATTGATGTCTGAGAATAATTGCTAGTGTCTTTTTAATTGATAAGATAAATGTATATATATAGATACACCTATACATATATTTATATATATATATATGTAAGGTGTTTCCGTGTATTTTGGTCAGAGACTTTTGCAAGTAAAAATGGTAAAAACGGTAAAAAAGTGAGAAATACCGGTGGACACAGTGGTCGAATTCAATGGTTTTGACCTCTCTCCACATAAAATAATGCCGTTCCACTTAATATTATTAATTTATTCAGCTTACGCCGATTCTAATCATGGAGCGCTCAAAATGCGTCTACCTCCACATTCATTACTTTTACTGTTTACTGCTACTGAAGTCGGCCAGACATGTTTTGCTTCGAACGCTTTAAAAGTGACGACACGAATTCAATGAAAATGCCATTTTTTTAGTCACTTGTTGCAAAAATTATCCAGGATACCATGTTGCAACTCGAAAGAGAAGTTCTGCCAACCCCAGCATGGCGCCTCCTAACTACCGCTTGTTTAGATCGGTGCAGCATGGTTTGGCTAGCACTCGGGTTCCCAAAGTTGAAGAAGTGCAAAAATGGGTCGATAATTGGATCGCTGCCTAATCAATATAAATCCTTTCGGCACGATATCGCGCATGGCGCCAAACCTATTGTAAAATGTTGCACAAACTGATGGAAACTATATTGATTAGTACACCAATTGTTGTACCAATTTTCCACAACAAAATGCTTCTTTCGAGTGAAAAAATGGCCGAAACATAGATAGATGGAAACACCTAACATATAAGTAGAGGAATTTCGTCTTGTTTCCGAAGATATTTTAATTGAGAAACCGTCTTCTATGGAATTCGAGCGACAGTATTTTTCACTTACCAAAAATTTATTTAAATTTTTTCCATTTGTTTTTTTTTTTGTTTTTTCAGATTTCAAAAGGAATAATGAAACTAATATACCTCCAGGAAAGTATTGGAAATTATTTAATTTCTATTTTAGGATTAAGGCTGGGAAGCATATATGTTCCTTTGCCATCATTAATGACCTAATTGATAACATTAATAACAACAACAGGGAAGCTTAGATAACCTAAACATTTAATAACGTTTTACAACATTACATAAGCCATTCTTCCCTAAATATGTTTAAATGTTTGTGAATTTATAAAATTTACTTGCCGTGTAAATAATTGCGTTTAACCTTGTAAGTGCGTTGCTTGGTAGTCACTATGCTTGTCTGCATGTGCTTGCAGCAACATCTAATTAACATATCTACACCCAACATTCACTCGGCAACTGTTGCCCACATAGCTGTATACATTTTTAAACTCACCAAACGAAGTAAATAAATTTCATCATTCTTTTTGTGACAGCAGCAGAAGTATTTCGAGAAATTTTATTAATTGTTCCGCCTTTTCTTTTTTTCTCTCAAAAAATTTCAAAACGCTTTTGCTCTACTTTTGTGCCTATCCGTATGACTGTTTGCAGAATACCGTAGGCCGCAAAAGAAAAAAAGCAAAAAAAATTTTAAAAAAATTGTATAGAAAATTAAAGCTTATTATGTACATAGTTAGTAACAGATCTACCGTAAATTTGGACAAATTTCGACAAATACAATATATATTTCTACATATATATATATATATATATATATATATATATATATATATATATATATATGTATATATACCTTAGAAGGGTTGAAAATTATTAGGACTTCTAGGAGACAAAGATTTATATTTTTATGTGATTTATTCAAACTCGTATCTGCTGGTATTTAAAAATAGGCTAACACTATTCTTGCTGTCAGATCCAATAATTTTTACTTTGCTTTATACGTTTTTACGTATGTCCTACGATCAAAGTCCATTTGATCCGTTTACTGTGCAAGTGTTAAGAAAACATCTGATTTTTATATGTTCGTATTTAGGCGACTATAACTATATCGTCCTTACTTGCTATTTTTCTAACTGCCTCTCTCTCTTCGACGCTCCTTCTTTCTATTTCTCGCACTTGAAATGTTTTACCTTTTGTGAATATGGTTTCTCTTAAATATCCTTTTCCTTTGTATACATATTTACATATTACTTGGATATATGCAAAAACAACAACAACAACATATATACACGTGTGCATACACACACACACACACACACGCACACTGTCACTTATATACATATACACGTGCATACAATTAAGCAAATGTAAGTACATATCTTTGCATTGTATAATATGCAGGTATGCCTTTGTATATGTAGTTTAATATCTATGTACATAGAATTGTGAATGGTGTTGTTTTTCCTTGTTGCTGTTATTGTTTGCCTTATATTGTATTGTGTATAGTATTTTGTGTATTGTAATGTCATTGTCGTAAATAATATGGGGTACGTCTCTCTGTACGTTTATTTGTTTGTTTGTTTGTTTGTGGTTGTAATTTATGGTCAATGTATTTGTCTTTTGTCATGTGTGTAGTGGTTTAATCCATAAAAGGAGAACATTAAAAATATGAATAAAAAAACAACAACAAAAAAAAAGAAAAAATAAAAAACACATTCCTATACACCGAGTACTTTTCATTTATATTAAATTTAAGTTTTCAAGTTTAAAATTAACCATAATTTAATGTTTTTCGATAAATTATTTTAAATAATACTTTGATTTTTCCCATTTATTTCCTATTTAGTTATTCAAAATTAAAAAAAATGCATTTTATCAGAAACTGCTTACATGTCTCTTATGTCTGCGCTAGCATTTGCCTGAGTGTACAGACTAAAGTTATTCGTTTTAAAAAGTGACATAAATCTAAGCGTAATCTAAACCTTCAGTATCATTATCCTTACGATTGCTTAAAGTAAAGAAGAAGAAGAAAAATTATAAGAGACTATGTATTGTTCATGTTGTTCTTCTGACATTTTCTTTAATCTTTTCTCAACCATGAGCTTTCTGGCAGTAAGTAATGAAGTGGAACTGAAGCAAAGAACAAATGAAAAAATCGTACACGCCCTCAGGCGAATCTCGGATACCCGCCAATTAGATAGATAGATGCAAAGCTGCTGCTTGGAAAATAACAAAAAAAAAAACTATATTTTGTTTACCTAACAACAAAGTTACATAAAATCTTAAGAAACACTTAAGTCTCTATTATGGTCGTTTCAGTAGCGTGATTAGAAGATATTTATAATAATATTTCACTAAAAATCAAAACTTGCAATAAATTTTAAGCCACCTACTGGTAGGAGAGTAAAGGTACTTTTAATTTCATCGAATCTATCACTAATTTTGTTTAACTTAGCTGTATAACCGTTTACCGAATCTTTTCGAAAGATTGTTGCTGGGTAGATTAGAAAAAGAACTAGGGAATCAAAGCGACATTTCCATACTTCATTTTGTTCTTATCGAACAACAATCCACTAATGACGCTATCGAGGGAATGGTCATTGCAGAACAAAAAACCAGTTAGGCAAAAAGATGTTGTAGTGGTATGATTTTTGTACTCCGCACCACTTGTGATACCGGGTATATTAAGTTAGTATGAACGTATGTAACACCCAGAAGAGCTTAAGATAGACTCACCGTTCGATTCAGAAAGATCTTCTAAATCGATTTAACCCTGTCTGTCGGTGGGTTTGTCTGATGTCTGTCCATGTATCTTTGCGTTAAAAGTACAATTCGGAATTTTCGAGATACACCGACATGTTTTGGCGCAAAGGCCACTCCTATTTAAAATGGTTTGAATCGCAACCTATTTTTCTATCTCTCATCGAATTTTGCAGAAAAAATCGCTAAGTAGTAATACTTAAGTGTTCAAAATTAAGGTAAAAAATTTAAGTTGAGTACGGCATCCATCCCTCCGCCATGTCCTACGAAAACTGAATCGTCATATGGTAACCAAGTGTAATTTTCAATGTTTCACATAGAAATTAATCTAACTGAATTTGGGCCATGTAGGTCTAATTATCGGATTCCGTCCCATATCCCATATCACAGTTCTAACGATATATAAACTTTCATATGGAAAAACTATCCGATTTTTGATATTTTGTGAAGAAAATTGATTCGCAAGAGTAATTTGATACAAACTTGATTGTATAAAGCTTGGATCGGGTAGGTCTGCTTTTTGGACATTATCTCATACAAGAATTATCATGAAATATTAAGTCCTTATATGTCGAATTTTTAATAATACATGTTATGTTAACTGCGTTAAATTTGAACACACGGATCTATTTTTTTCACGTCAATCCATTAAAAAGGGTCTCATGAGTAGTAAGCTCTTTAGCGAAGAAAAAAAAAACGAAAACGTAGCACTAACAATACTGCACAAAAATTAACTGTACAAAATGTGCGCCGCATAGGTCTATGCAGCTCTAATCAAAACCAAGCGCTTCTGTGGAGACCAAGAATAATTTGTCCCTATTTATGACGAAAGCCACGTTAGTCAAACTTACTTTATATGAGGAGTTTAATAAAAAGTGTGCCTTTAAATAAAAAAATAAAAAAAAAATTTTGTATCTTTGGTGAATTATTATAAAGAGGAATGAATGACGGTATTAGGTGAAGTGGCGGTCTAGTGGTCTTACTGGTCTAGATTAAAATTGCTATAGTGCCGATGCCAGAATTCGATTAATAGTTGATAAGTATTTTTCGGTTAATTGACTTGAAGGGAACATGGACAGAAAGTGGTCCCATTGACTTAGCCAATTCTGGCAATTGCACGGCGTTCAATGCCAATACATTGATAGCTGTTTTAATAAAATGCGTGGATGTTTTTTTTTTTAAACAAAAAATTTCATGTGCCTGCAGCAGGGCGTTGATTGAAAGGAGATTAGATATGACTTCTATATTATCTATGTGACTATGCAGATATTATGAATAATGATTAGGTCCATATGTGGGAATATCCTCTAACAGAATTCAATAGAACTTTTCCTACACCACTTCTGCTTAACTATTTTGCAAAAAAAAAAAAAAATTTATTAAAGACATATACGTGAACCTCAAAATACAGGAGTCTTGATGCAACATCTTTGGATACACATCGTTGGGAAATAGTTAGTTAGTAGTTGAAGACAGTAAATTGTATTTTTTATTGCTCTACGGCTAAGGTTAGTTTTATGGTTCGTTATGATGTAATATTTTCTATGTGTATTGTGTGTACGACCATTGTTGTGTCCTAATACCTGAAGGTTGTTACGTATATATGTAAGCTATAAATTATGGTTTAATTATATGATTGAATATTTTACGACTTATTGTGCATTGTTTGGATGTTCAAAACACAAATCATAGATATGTGACATATACTTTAATTCAAGCTACGAATGGTAAGCACGATTGAGATTTACAAAGCACTGGCCTATCACGAGCAAAACATGTCGTCTTAAATGTAGATGCGATTAATTAAAGATTATTCGTTAAATTATTTTAAAATGATTATAGTGTGATTCGAAGATTGTTAATAAATTTTAATTTAAGGCTTGCTGTGAACTTTACAAATTCATATAATGATGAGACTTTGGTATATATGTTCCTTAAATAAACAGTTGGTTATTCCAATGTGCTGTTGTGTAAATTGGTTAACTTACACATTAACACCTAATTTTAACTGAGTTCTTTGAGCTTGACTGCTTGGCAGTTCTTTTTTTCTTTCATGAATTTATGCATCTTTTCACTCACAGTTTATGGTATCCATTGGACTAACGATGAAAACATTTCAAATTTATTATAATTTCCATTTCGTCATAGTTCAATTTGAATATTAAGATGATAACAAATTCAGGAATGCGTTCACTCATATTTCTCTCCGTAATATTTTTTAATTATAATCGATTTTTGAAGAAAAAGAAATCATATATTGAATCCACCTACGCCATAAAACTATCAAAATGCGATTCCGCTTGCAGCGTAACAGACCCATTGTTGCATTGTTGGTGTAAAAATTTGAAGAACGATTTAGAACAACAGATGTCACAACAAGATTTGACACGTATGACACATTGTTGCGCCCTTAACAAGCGGCAAAAGCCCCTAAGTGATAAAATGTCTATAATATTTTACTTCTCTGTTCAGTTCCGATTATGGATTCTCTACATCGACGAGTTCCGTATTTAGTTCGGCAGTGGTGCTTGGAAGATTTGTGCATGCATATGTCCACTACTTTATCAATGCGCGGGTCAAGCGGGAGACTAGAATACCGCTTTACTACGGGTATACGTTAAGATGACCCGGCAAAGTTTCACAAGTTTTTTTTATGACTAGGCCTTTTCCTCATGTCCACCAATTGAAAGGCATAAGAAGGCTAACTCTTAGAAAGTGAATACCATGTTCCAAGAGAGAGAGAGAGAGAGAGAGAGAGAGAGAGAGAGAGAGAGAGAGAGCCCATCTCAGACCATGGAGTAAAACCATACCTTGCGCCCGAAGCTCTATGTCCCGCAGTTGTTGGTTGAAATACAGTTCAAGTTAAGCTTTTTATGCATTCTTTAGTCAAATTTTCCCTGCATAAGGTATCCGTCCGTTTCGCCATACATTCACCTTTTCTGTGCATCTATCTCTTTCTCTTTGTTTTCTTCCGTCCTTGCACGCACTAACTCTCTTACTTATCACTTTTTCTGTACCTACCTATTTATCTATCTTTTCTTCCTTTCAGATGAAATTTACAAATGGTGATCATCCGGTGTGACGATATACCGAAAATTACTAGAGAACTGTCTATATTGATATTTATCTAAGAATTAATTTAAGTCGAGAACTTGACTTTGAACTTCCGAGGTACACAGAGAAAATATTTGAATGTTTTATAAACAAAATAAATTAACGAACATTGATAACTAACTCTACACGTATTTTTTTAAAACGTATGTTTTATTTCCATTGCATTCTTTGCATTTTTTTCGAAAACCTCTCTGAACCAACTCTTCCCAGATAACGTATTGCATAATTTTTAAATATTTTTATATCATTCTGAAATCGTTTTTATGAAAGGGCTGCGGCTATAGTAAACAAATGTAAATGAGTAGTGAAAAAGATATAATAAAAACGTCTCCCGCAGCCATTTGGATTACACACGCACCTAATTGAATCTTTGGTATCACATTGATTTCTTTGTATTTTATCAAAAGATTACATTCGGTTTCCTTTCAACAAATATTTTCTTTCCAGTTAAGTGGTTATAACAGCAATAACCTTGCATTCAATGCATGTTAACCTCTTTTATTGTATTGTATGTGATTCTGTAATAGTTCTGTAATTGAAATGTGTTCGATAGATGAGTAAGAATTTCATTTCCTTTGGCCATTGTATTGTCGTTTCACCTTTCTTGCTTAAAATAGAGTTTCATTCACACTTGAAAATTTCCAAAATGATATCTTTGCCTATTCTCTTCGCTAGAATACGTTCTTATATTCATCACCGAAGGTTGACGAGTGTATTAACTTTATCAAACCGTTTGCAATAGGAAACTCAGAAGGAAACTTTAGAGACTCCACAATGTGTATACATTCTTGGACAATTTCAAATTCCGACTGCAACTAAGCATGTTCGTCTGTCCATGTGTCCATCTGTCCAATTGTGTAGTATCTGTGGTAAACATTTGCGGAAAAGTGAGGTTATGAAGAACGATCTTTAAACTGATATAAGAAATCCTTGCAAACTTAATATTTTAAACCATGAATTAAACTGCATGCATTTATATATACATCTACATGTGTATATATGTATATATATGTATCTATATATATCTTACTCAGCGAATCGATCATATTTTCTGAGCTTTTCTAAACTTTAATCGTTATGCAAATACAGTTGCAACACTTTTTAACAAAACAATTGAAAGTTAAATGCAAATGAAAAATGCTTCCAATTGCTACTAGACACTAGACACTAAACGGCGTTAAGGAATGTAAAGAAACAATTTTGTCGCTTTTCTCTGCCTTTGGTTTTACGGTGTCAAACGATTTGACAAGAGCGACGTGCACATATATATGCGTACGTATGTGCGTATGTTTCCGGTGGTCATTAACTTAATCTGCTGCCTTAAGAGCATTGAACTCACAGTAAGTGCCGCATATGCATCGAAAAGTAGATCCCAGTAAAGTTTCTTGGCGAAGTAACAGCTGCCGTTAGCTTATCTTACGCAATACGCAATACCACTGAATCGGTTGCCGCGCTGTGCTATCTATCTATGCTTTACATGGGTGCTGGAACATATTAACTGTCAAACGGCTGAACTCGTCTAACTGCGTACCATATTTTCCGAGGGGGCATTAGCCAAAATGAATGCTTGTCACTTCTCTCATCCTATCTAAGCGAGACTACCATAATGATGGCTAATAATAGACCTCAAATACTCACATATTTATGGACAAGATACGGTCCACACTGGATTGTAATGGAAAGCGCCAAAAGTTTCAATTTTTGGATGGCGCCGCACATTTCTCCAACATTAGAGAAGACCGAACATATCCTATTAGCACTTTTACAGAAACTGGCGCGAGAGAACATGGCGAGAAGTTCCGTTCACTCAAACATCGGCTCTTCTACATTTCTTTGCTAAGACAACAAAGCTACGTAAACTCAATGGAGTTTCTCAGAGACTCATTTTCGTGGTTATATTGATCGCTTGCCATCGAAAATGTCATCTTCATAGATAGTCTTATATTAACTGGTGTGGACTGCTCCACATGTTAATCTATCCTGATCTAATATAAATAAAAACTTGCAGAGAAAATTGGCTTTCTTTCGTCACATTTCATATCCTGAAATGTTTCAGAGAACCGATTATTAGACGACATTTATTCTGGCCCATGTTCCAGGCCAATATTATTTTCTTACCTCGTCTTGCAGGCGTTTTGACTACACATACAAAATAAAATTTATTTCGCAAACAATCGCTTAGTTTCATTCCGATCCACTTAATATTTATATAAATGTTATGCCAATTCGTATCGATCACAATTTCACTCATAGGGGTAGAAGTATCCTAGTTTTCTTTTTCCATATACACCGCTGAAGCTAAGCTTTTTGTATTCCCGATAACGTTGAACCGCGGAATTAAGCTGAAAATGTTCCTCTTTGAGAGAAGTCAAAGTCACAGTCAGATTGATAGAAAAAGCTGGAGACTAACAATGGCTTAACTCCACGAATCGATTTCAAAACTTCGTTCAAAAAAGGTGTAGCAAACATTTGCGTACACGACAGCTTAATGCAAGCGTAGTTGCACACTGTCTCATGTTCGCGCCTAAAGCTATGAAAAAAACGTTAGGCGTTAGCGTTATCGAAATAGGCAATTAGCGCGTTGTGTGGATAACAATCGTATTCCTTCTACATGTAAGTATAATTCAAAAGAAGGTAAATAAGTTAATTAAGCAAATCTTGTTAATTAATTTTTTGTTGCACTTACTATCCACCAGAACTCTTTTTAATGGTTTGCCAAGATTAGTTTTCACGTCTTTTATTTAAATGAAATACACGCCACATGGAGGTATCTACGCAAAAACATCAAACAAGTATACATATACATATCTCACGCACATTCCTGTATGTGGAGTTGCACTGTTGCTTAGCTACATAATATAAAGATAAACGTCAAGTAGATTTTGGTATAAATCATAAGCCCCTCCTTCCTGATAAAGGCTTTAAAGCGCTCTTCTTTCATCTCCAAAAACCCATTCGTTCAAAAATATGATTTACATTTTATCAAAGGTCTGTGAGTAGCTACTTTTCGAAATTGCGTAGCAACCAGCAAAGATAGGATGTGCTTGTAGTTCTTCATATATAGCAACAAATTGAATCATAATGGCCAGATAGCGCTGAGTAGTACCCTATAGCAGTTCGCTTAAAACAAATTTTCTTCTAATTTCGTCATAAAATATCGCAAAATTCTTTATTATCATATGGAAACTTACTTTTCATAGGCGCTCGATCAAAAACTTTATGTAGTCGATACTTACGACAGTCAATTTTTAGATTAATTCCTTCTACACTAATTTGTCTCTCGGATTACTGAATAAAAATTAGACCGGGTGCTGTTTGCATGTACTGCATATAATATTTCTCACTAAACATTTCTCGGGAAACCATAGGATTAGATATGGAAATTATTTTCATACATTCGTGTTTTATATGAACGATAGTTACATCAATTCTTCAATTCAATATATATTTACCAGCGTTATCTTGAAAATTGCGTTCTGCTCGTTGAATACAAAAGTGGATATCAAAAAGACAGACAGATGGACAGACACATAGAAAGGCAGACAGATAGGCAGACGAACAGACTTACTAAAATCTATTGTTGTAATAAGAGTTGAGTCTATCTCAAGCTCTCCTAAGTGCTGTTCACATTCGCGTGCACAGGACTATGGAACTAATAAATAGCCAGCAAATGAACATTTTTTTCATTTATTTTGATTTATTTCACTTTTACTGTGGGCATGTCACGGAGGAAAACATTCATTTTAACATATTTTAGTGTTTTTAACGAAAACTGCGCAAGGCTCTATGTACTGATAACGAACATTATAAGGCAAACAACCAACAAGCTTTAAAACTATCTTGACTATCTATGTAGCTGAGTACTCCTCAGCATATGTAGCACAAATTGTTTGAAAAGCCAAGGTAGCAACAGAAAATAGATAATGAACGATTCCATTGATCTATGATATATAAATTTGAATTTGTTAAGTTTGGACTATGCGGCCAAAGTGGTGTAGGCTACTTGATGGTCGGCCTCGCCCAACTATAACGTTTTAAGTTTTATTTATTTTTATTTTTATTTTTTATTTTTGTTCTTTACTTTTAAGCGTACGATGTTTCTCGTAAAGGAAACTTTTCTAATCCTTTTTGTGTCTGCCTTCCAATGCCGTTATACTCTCGTGCTCTTATACATTGAATACTTTTAGACACAATTGTTTTTGTCTTGTTTGCGTTCAAAAGCGATGCGGCTAATTAAATCAACTTTCTTAGTGTCACTCTTTTCACATCACATTTTAAAGCGATTTTTTTTTTTTTTTTGCTTTCTTAAGTTACTTGATTTTCTTGTCAAAGTGTTTAAAGTACAGAAAATAGAAAGAGCAAATGGAGTTGTTCAAGTTTCAAATCTCATAACCCTTGGCCTCGCGTCCAGCGTGCAGTTGTCGAATAATAAATATTTTTGAATTTTAATTGAATTAAGATTAACTGTTATGGGAGAAATGGGGGAAATGAAAATGGAATGAATATATGCGGCTTATAATGAATCTATTGATATCCAATTTAGCGAAATTTTTCAGTGAAACGAAAAAACCAGATGGTTAGGACGCAAAAAACTGGTTTAGTTCAACCAATTAAAACCTTTTCAATAATCAATAATCAATAAAATCTGTTGAGATTTATATCTAGTGAAGTTAATAAGCTCTTACTTATCAAGTATATGGCCTTTCAGCACAAGACTACACCTAAGCATGGGCATAGAGAGATGAAGGGGCCAATCTTTTGAAAAAATTCATCGGTGAACCGACATGTAAAGCAAAACGTCCGATAGACGATGAAACAAACGAACAAATATTAGTTTATTTGGTTTACAAACTTAGGTTATTTAAGCGGTGATACATTTTGTAGGGCTTCGAAAGTGTCTTCTTGGATGTTATAAACGATTTAATGAAATTAATATGGTCTTGCCTTCTCAAATGTTCACTATAAAAACTAAAAATTCTTTGAAAACTTGTATAAAACTATCAAGACATTAAATTCAATTAAAGGCACTGAAAACCATTAAGTTTTATAATTATGCCATAAGTTGCAGTTTATAAGAAAATTAAAGACAGAGAAAGAAAGTAATGTTAAAGAAATTCTTGCAAGTTTTATTAAGCATAGTTAGCATTTAATAGCCGGCATTGCCTTGTATATGTAGTGTGCAAGAGTTTTTATCGGTATTTTCGACAATGCGAGAGAGAGAGAGAGAGAGAGAGAGAGAGAGAGAAAGAGAAAGGAATATGCACTTAAAATATAACTTTAAGAAATTCCCTGCTAAGCGAGCAAAACAGATGTGGACGTCCGCGTCATCGTCATCGTTATCGTCATCAGCAACAGCATCCTTATCATCATTATTAGCACTAACATGCCGTTAGCACAAGAGAAATGTGATCGCTTTTTCTGAAATTCATTTCCCATTTAAATATTTCTTGCATAGCGAACGGAACTGCATAAAAGAGCATTAGATAGGCTCTGACATCGGATACATTCCTATATACTGTAAACATATAATATAGAATATTTATGCATTCAGACGAGAGCACACACAGCTAGAAAAGAATTTTTATGGCAAATAATTTCATTTTACATACATACATACATACATACATACATACATACATAGATATTCTAGCGAGAACTACAAAAATATTATCTTTGGCTTAAGGTGAATCTTTTGACACTCGTCCCCTTTGTTGTCATATGTGTAAACGAGAGTAGAAGAAAATTCATATGGTGAAAGTGGATGAAAGGTCATTTGTGAAAAACTATGTCGTCTTGAGTCGATTATTAATATTTCACTTACATGGCCTAATGATTAAACATAAACTTCTATGAAAAGTTTCTTATATGCATGTAAATAGTTACATATAATACATAAGAAGTATTGGTTAGTGGGTAGCAATCATTTTTCCAAAACAATTCCTATATAGCTCTGATCAATAATTTTCTTGAAAGGATATCAATTATTAGAAAATATACTTCGAAATTTTCACTTTGTTTTTCTTATTTTTTTTAAATTTTCTCTGTGAAAATCTGGTATTAAAATATTGAAAACGTTTAGTGTTCGAAATTTTAGGATTAATTAAGCTGATTAATGAAGCGGAGATGTGCATAATTTAAGCAAAAAGGTAAAATTGTAAAAAATGTTATGGTAAAAAAAGATGTAGGGACTGGAGAAAACAAAATATAGGATTCGGGGACCAAAGAGTTGGACGAATATACGCTTGATAGATTGACAGACGATCGAAGGTGCACTTGGCCAAGGGTAAGAGTCTAACGTTAAGCGTTAGCCCTTGAAAATATAGACGGACGCATAGACGAATGAATGAATACTATAATGGATGGCATCATATGGATAAAGGAATGCAACTATAGATAAATGGATGGGTGAATGGTTAAGAGCACGGAAAGACAAACAAATGCATGCGTATATAAAATAGATAGACGTATGGTTGGGCGGTTAAAAATTCGAACAGAAAAATGAATTTATATACAATTGGATCAATAGATGATTGAATTCTTATACACATAAAAAGTAAAGTAAAGACAGAGTTCGTAAGTTGAGCAAATGAAAGGAATGGTTTAAGCAAGGCTTGGTACGGTAGATCTTTGTTTAAATAAAGCAAGATACAAAGAATCGTATGAATAGCTGAACGGAGGTGTGTGTGCACGAATAGATTAATGCACAGTTGGGTAGATGCGCATATGTGCAAACGGATAACAAACAGACACTGCTAAGCAAAAAGATGACTAGATCTACGCAAAAGTACATCAACGAGTAGGCAGAGGCACGGCTGAATAAACGACTTCGATGTCCCACCAAGAGCCAGATATGATTCTGTTAAGTGCGTTTCCAGATGTTGCGAGCGATATTAAAACTCTAAAATGCTGCCTTCATCGCCAGATAATGGATATGAAAAGTAGAAGCACATAATTTATTCTATAAATTAAATAATGTACAAATTTATATGTACGTACTTGTATATATATATATATATATATATATATATATATATATATATATATAAATATATATATTTGTATGTTAACCGAGTTACAATTTTATTACTGAATTAATTGTTTCGCAACTTTTACTTCACCTGGCATGTCTTTTGTTATTTTCTTTGCAATTAGCTCAAAAGCAAGAATACGCGTTCAGAATTTACATATACGTTTATAATCGTGCCGAGACGGCAATTGTATGGATACAATATACAATATATGTGTTTACTTGCGTTTGCTGTTAAGACGTCAAACTGTAACGTTTAACTTTAACACTATTTATCTCATGCTATGCTTATATCATATTAAGCATAAGTTAAGTCTTAGTGATGCTGCTTAATTAGTGTGTGAAAAGCGAACATTGAAAATCTTCAGTCTCTATGCACCTGTAAAAGTTAATTTTGTCTCGAATAATGAGCGCTACATCGTCTCAAAATTTAATCTAATTTTTAACTAATAAACACTAAGGCGTTCTTTAGTTTCGTAATTCACTTTGCGTTATTACCGATCTTGATTTAAATAGACTTGACTTGAATTCATTATATGGTTTCAAGCATGCACACGCACACACATATACATATAATTGTTAAAGATTTCTTCTTTAATGAGATGATGATAAGATTTTATGCATACATTCATATGTTAGGCAAAAGAAAAAAAAAGGGTGGCAAAAAAGAACACGAAACAAGTAAATGAAAACCAGACCATAAAACATCATTTTCCCATTAAAGATTATTTTCATTTAATTTTAATTACTTAGTTTCTTTGGGTTATTCGAACCTTAGCATAAGCAAATGAAAGTGTGGTGAGACTGAATGCAGCACTAGGGCATTGCTGCTACCATCCGAAAACACGTAGATGCGTTCAGTGTAAATCATTCAAGACAGTACGTTGCGTCTTAAGTGAGAAAAGTTTCTTTCGTGTACTCGCCATTAAACTAGATAAACTAGTACGTCCATGTTTCAAGTTGCAACATAAATCGCATAATTTCTAAAGGAAAAATATTTCAAAATAATTGGAAAGTTAATGATAAGATTATATTCGATACGTGTAGCAACTAAGTGCGGATTGAAGACAAAACAAGTCTTCATTTTATTAGTTGGCCGATCGGAACGAAGATTCGCTTGCAGGCAATATTTTGGGTATAATTTGTGCGTGCGACGGTATCACTCCGAATTTGCAGGCGCATTGAAAATTCCATACGTCCTCTCACTTCGCATGTGAACAGACATCGCTTCCGTTCTGCTATTCTTTCTTGCATAAGCATGCGACTTAGTTCTTGAATCCCGTCGCTCCTTTTGTAGAATTATTGGATATTCGGATTTTCGGCGAACGACATTACAGACTTAGGAATTGTAATGCAAGTTTCTTCTTCAAAAGTTCGACTTCAAGAAGTCGTAAGGAATGTTGCATAGATAGGAAGAGGTATAGGTAGCCAGAGCTACAAAACCGCAGGAATAATGCTGATCAAGAATATAAGTATTATAAATTGTAGGTCTTTGGTGCGGGGTATTCCTTGCGTAGCTCTACCTCGCCTCATATGATAATACTTTGAATCTTTAGCATACTCTCTCTTTAACTGCTAACTTTTGCGCAATAACTGGGCTTCAAAATGATTTAGATCAATGCTTCGTTAGTGCTTCGTTCACTTACAAGGTCATCCTTTTCTTTTCATCGTACTTTGGCCGATGAAATTCTTTCATTTTTGTCTTATGATTTATTTCATTCATTTGTTCATTTTTTTGTTCAAAATTTCATTTTCTTCTTTTCGCTAATACAACTGCTTCGTTTCAAAGGAAATTGCATTCTTTTCTTCTTTTTCTTTTTTTTTTTTTTTATTTCAACGTGCAATTAGTTGAGTCTATTGGAGAAAATAATTTTTTTTTTTTTTTAAGTACAAAGTTATTTTATTTTTTTTTTTTTTTATACACAAAGTTTTCGCAATTTTGTTATTTTCATTTTTTTCGTTTCATTTATTTTTACCCTGATTACGATTGAGTGAGTGTATTAATATTTTGTAACATCTCAGGTAATGTTGTATCAAAAAGAAAATGGGGCCAATATTTAAGTTAAGTTACATCGAATATCAGAAATATGTTTTCTTGTAAATTTGTACTACGGTCACTATGACAGCATTTGTGCCAAATTTTACACGGAAAACGTCAATAATGTTTCAGCTACGCTTGGTTTTGCACGATACAAAAAGGAATTTTTCCAATTTTTTTAATTAGGAATTTTGTTGAGCAAAAGAAGTTACATTCAATTTTGTTTATGTTTTGTGCAGCAACAATTAGTATGCCGCGGAAAGCCTTCGGTGAGCAGAGTTTGTCGGAAGGAAGTGTTTATAAAATGATAAAAATAGTTCAAAGGAGACCGAGAAGGGGTTGAGCACGAGAAAAGCGTGTCTCTCGGACTCTCAAAGATTCGGTGGTGCTCGATTTACAATTAGACGACCTGACCTTTGTGCGCTGAAAGTATTTGGCATTTCAAATGCGATCACATTTTAAAAGAAATTTTGGATGTGAAACACGTAAAGTTTCGATTGGTACCAAAAACACTCAATTTCATTGAAAAAAGAGTATCGGCGTTGAAATCTGTGAGGACACAACATATGACGACTCTATCTGGGCAACGAGAAAAACACACCTATAAGTAAAGTACAATACTTGTGGCATACCGCACCAGGAATCGAACCTGGGTCTCCCAGCTACATGCTGGTCGTCCTGACCACTAGACCATGCGGCAGCTGAACAGCAGCGAACTAAATCTCTTCAAGTGTTTAAATTGAAAGAATAAGAAGAAGAAGAAGAGAGAGGAAAAAAGAAAAATACTCCCTTACGGTTTTAAGATCACTACAATTTTGAATTGTTTAGTTCTCAGGAAAAGAAGAAACGGATCGCTTTTATATAAAATAAAAGTAGTATACAATGCGACTAAGTTTTGAACCCGTGCCCTCGAAAACATTTCATATTTTGCCATGAATACACGCAAGCGTGAATTGGGAAATGTTTGGTGAGTACAAGCGAGCCTTAGACGCGCGTCGCTGACTGAAAACATAAATAAACAAGAAAGGCTTCGATGCTTGTTTCTGTGCATTGGATAAATTTCATGTACTCGCTGGGAAATATTGAAAATAATGTATACAACTGTACTTGTACGCAAAGGTTGTCTTCTCTTTAATTTGTCTCGTTTCATTTGTCAAGCACATGCTGCCCAAAAACCCCATCAACTGAGCAGCGTTACTCTTCGGATCAGCAAAGTTATACTTTTTAGGGATTAATCTTTCTGTTACACCTTCCGTTAGGATTGGATATAACAACAACATATATATGTACAATGTGGTGCAAAAGAAAATTTGTGAGTGTGTTTTGGCGTTTCCTTCATAGCAAAAATATATTTGCATTTTGGCAAAAAACGCAATGAAGTTGTTTCCTTAACAAAGATAGTCCAGTAGGCCGGTAGTTTTATTCCTTCGCTTTGCCTTAATTGCCTTCGATTTAAAGTTTTAATAGAAATGTTTTCTTCTTTCTAAAGATAATTGTGATCCGTTTAATTTAAATTAAATTTAAAATTAAAGGCTAAATAAATGAAAATTGTTTGCAAACTTAAAAGAAATTATCCTAATAAGAGGGTTTATAAGCTCTTTGCTGATTTAAACGAAAATAAGAAGTGAAAAAGGAAAACAAAATATTTTATGCAAAATTATTCGTTAACTTCAATGTCGCCTTAAGGTAGCAAAACGAAGAAAAAAGTTTGTTTTTTTTAATTGAAAGCAAAAAGACGAAAGAAATGAACACAAACACACATAGATAGGTGTATGGTACTCTTACATATATTTTTATTGAATATATCCCGGGCATATGAATGTAAATATATATATATATATATATATATATATATATATATATATATATATAGATAGGTAGGTAGGTAGGTGTTTTACTGTTAGACTTCCCAATAATAGTTCATTCAATTATTTGCATCGCTTTTTTATCTCTGCGTGTTTAGTAAGCAACGTATGTAACGTATGCAACGTATGTTCTTATACCATATATTCATATATATATACATATGTATATATATATATATATATATATATATATATATGCATGTGTATGTATGTGTGCGTGTGTGTGTGTGTGTGTGTGTGTGTGTGTGTGTGTGTGTGTGTGTGTGTGTGTGTGTGTGTGTGTGTCTGTGTGCAGAAATGTACCAATTTCCGCTCTATCGCTTCGCAATATTACAATAGGAGCACATTTGTTTATAGAATGCGGCAAAATTTGTCCCTACTCTTTATATATATGTGTGTGTGTGTGAATGTTGATGCGAGTTCGAACGCGAGTATACAAAAGTGCAATGAATTCGTGAATAATTCAATAGAAGACAAAAGTTTTTGTTTTTTAAAGTTTATTTGCATTCAATTGAATACGAAATAGTGAGTGAAAAGAAAAAAAACATTATTATGTGAATTGAATCGTTTTCTGAGCACCCTACGCAAGTGTACTCGATAAAGTATATAAAAATCACGGAAATCACTTACATACGCGCTATAAGCACAACTCTCAATGACAATATTTATATATACATACGATATCCTCTAGATACCACCGTGTTGCATGAATTGGTAAACCTGCGCCAAGAACAGAAAGCAATCATATTTTTTAAAAATTTCTTATGTACATTGCACATAGTATTGAATGAAAGCATTTTTCACAGTTCGTGATTAAAAAACAAAAGAAGAAATTTCCAAAAATTTTATTTTTCCCTTTACTTTTATAAATAATCCGTACGCTGATTGTGGGGATTGTGTAAACTTCGAAAGTAAATTTTTGATTCGCTTTTTTATTTTTATATCGGAATATGTTAACCTCTCAATATGTTGAGTTTGACTATTTTTTATTTATTTATTTTTTTTTTTTGCTGTTTCTACAGATTATGTTTCAAGATTTCTCTTAACATTGTTGTGTTAAATTCGTCACCTAAAAATTGTCGATGCTCTAACTTGTTTATATCGGTTTGAAACATGCAGACAAATGCCTCAGATATTTACTCCTTATCCACGTAGCACTTTGTCTAGGAATATATGTATGGTGATCTCTTTATTTGGGCATAGTTCTGAATAGTCCGCATTGTGGGAAGTATGCTAAAGATTCGCTAGGTATAATATTCGTTCGTACGGTATTTGAAGCTGATTTTTTTGTGGTCACCGAGAAAAATATATCTCTGTAGCCGTATGAAAAATTTCGAGATATCTATCTTTTCCTCATTGCGATAAATCTACCCGGAGTCCACCATGTTTAATCCATTTTGCTTCTGTTCTTTTACCCGCTAGCTTCTTGTCTGTTTTTTCTCAACTATATCCGTCGCTATGACTGCGTGAATAGTCTAATATTTACTATTTCAGCCAATGACTTTTTTCTCTGCTCAATTTATTTATCAACCTTAAATTCCATCCATTCATTCATTCCTCGTCACGTCCAATATCGATTTATGAGTTATGGAGAGTTGCTTCTCTTATCCGTTCGATCGCCTTTAAAGCCGTTTGTTGCCTTGCTACTCTTTGTCAATGATGATCTACTAAAAAACCAAAATCTTGGCGAATAAATCCATAATAAAATTAAACAAAAAAAAAAAAACCGAATAATTTAGAAAAAAAAAGTCGAAAGTTTTAATATATTTTCTTCATTAAGTTTTAATCCATCATAGACGTTTACTAGAGTCTTGGATCGAGTTTTTATTAGAGCCTTTTCTAACATAGTATGCATACAGTATATACATGAAGTATAGTACAATGTAAGTCGATGTAATCGTGATCCCTCAACAAAAAATTTCCCTAAGATATCGGGCATTCGAAATTCGTGTTAAGCTGCTGTTGCAGGTTTTCTTACATAAATCTCTTTTTCGATAATCTTCGAATTCTTGCTCTTAAACCATAATTCGAAAGTTTTTACTCTTACTTGAATCGAAAAGTTTTCACGTTCTCTTAAAATCTCTCTTCAACTGAATGAAGCTTTCTTTCTCGTAAAAGCTTTTCATTCTTTTCAATAACTGAACGACTTTATAAAAGTGCGAAATGTATATAAAAATGTCTCATATACTTGTAAATAATCAACGAGTTCTCGTTCGTAGAATTTTGTTTGATAATTATTATTGTTGCTGCTGTTGTTGTTGTTGTTGTTGCTGTGACACTATTAACACAGTTTCTCTTGTTTTGTTTTAATGATATTTTACTTTAAACCTTAATCCTTCATTTCCAATTCTTCGTAAATATATATCTTTTGTTGTTGTTGTTGTTGTTATTGTTGCTATTTTGTCGGCTAATGTGCGTACGTTTACTTTATTAGTGATCGATGCTATGGATTATTGAACTGCGCTTGCAAATAATTCACTTTACTCACTCATTTGCGGGCATATGTTCATATAATTTTGATTCGCTATTAGACGATGTATTCGTTTTGTCATTGCTTTGGCAATTTCACGAAATTAATCCTTTTATTCTTGACCTGCCATTTACCTGTAAGCGGATTTAGCCATATCTGTCCATTCGTTTATCGTTAATGACATCATTTCGCGCTTTTACAAATTTAACTAAAAGAGACAACTTTGATGTTTCATATCAGTAATAATTGTCGGGAGAGCGCTTCTATATTCATTTTTAATGAATTAGAAAATTTTGATTATTTGCAAAAGGAAGGAAAAAGAGTTTTACTCTTTCAAGTTCAGCAGAAGGCATTAGCCTTTTATTTTATAAGTAGATGATGGTCGTGTTATTTTCCTAAGCTCAGGACGAAAAAAGGAAAAATCTTAAAAGATTTATTACTATCGGCTTTCGTGTGCACGAAAGTAAACAAAAATCTCAAAGTATATAAGAAAATTTTTTTTAAATGTTTTTCCAAACAAAAAACAAAAAACACATGCCAGCTCTTGGAAAACAATGGTCTTCTTTTTTTTTTTTTGATTACTGTGTCGCTACAGGTCGCAATTTCTCACGTAGAACAATGAACAAAATATTTTCAAAAATTTCTTCAACGTGGAATTTACTCAAACAATTTATTAACAAAAACAAAAAAAGAAAAAACAATCGAGAAACTTATATTTGGTTGTGGGCGAATTTTTGATACCCAACCAACACGGAAACATTTATTGCTGCTGCTTACGAGTAATGAGCAAAATATCAATTTTTTTGACAAAAAATAAAATTTTCTCATCTTAGATCATATTGTGATCGCATCCCACAACCGCCTTGATCCATTTTGAATGCCAGTGTCCGTGCAAGAACTTTAAGTCACCAGGAAAATGTTGATTACACCTTTTACGCAGACAGGCAGACAGATAGACAGACATGCTGAGGCTTCTCTTTGGGCATTGCAAAGGTTGCGATAAAGTCAATAAACCTCGGGCATACGGGTTGGTGATGGGTATAAGGATTATGTCGATTTAGATTTGAAGTTTTTGCTCGCTCCAATATCTGCAATAAAATGCGAAAAATTTAATTTGTTGAAAAAATCCTTTAACGGTTGAAAGAAAAATTTCCATTTGAAGCGCTGCAATCAACATTTTAAAGCAATCTGACAGCAATGAGCGGAATTCAGTGGCAGGATAAGCAGGAAATACCTTTCACGATTTCAAGAAAAGAGCGTTTAAATTACACATATATATATATTATATAGAATTTATGTTAAAAAAAAAAAAAAAAAAAAAAATGAGAAGTAAATGTTGTATAGAAAAATGAGAAAAATAACAGAGGTTCTTGTCCCTAAAGGGGACAGACAATATAACAATAAATTAAATTAAATTTTTTATAAACTTAGGAAATGCGTTAAAATCACCTAAAGAACATAATTGAATTAATTTCGAAATGAAAGATCGAGTATATGATGTGTTTCCACTATCGTCTTATTTCACTGGATTCATTCAGAAGAGATATTGCGAAGTGATTTACACGATTATTCAGTGTGACAGATTGTTTTGGGAAACTACGTTGAACTCGATTTTTGATGAATGGAAAGTCCACGCCACTGTACACGGGGCATTAGCAATAACACGGAGAGATTTGCATTGATATTCTTGACATATTTCAATATTAGAGGTAATGGCTGTTCCCCATAGTTGTGTGCCGTAAGTCCAAATAGTTTGGAAAATACTCTCGTATAAACTGCATTTATTTCTCTTATCTCTCTCTGTCGTTTAGCTTTAATACGATCATGATATGGTTAATCAAGTCAAGTTGTGGATAGTTGTGGATTATTGCTATTGCAAAATAATGAAGGACAAGAAGCTTTATTTAACCTAAACTTACTATGCGTTGATTTCTCACCATTTATTATTTTGATATTGAATTTGTTCAGCCAAAGCGAAATTCTTTTGAGATGAATTTATAATACGCAGGAAACATTCATGGGATTATAAGATGAAAATGGAATTCCAGTGTCATCAGTGAGAATATTCTCGCTCGATCGGAAAGACCTGAAGTGAACTTCATCCTTTCTCCAGATCAAGGAATACATTACCGCAATAATTTTTACTTTCAATGACTGCACTCTGCTGTACGAAACAATATAATCATCTTACTCAATGTTATCATGTTTATCCTTGAAACTGAACTGGTGATCAGGAGTAACATTGTCTTGGCTCTAGAACTACAAACAGTCTTCGTAGATAAATTTTGTGAAATATTTTAGGAAAAGTAATCAGTAAACTAATTGGTCTTAACGAGCTTCCACAACATTTTCTGGCTTGTTGGATTTACCCACCGCAACTATTTCTACGCATTTCCATTGGGTTGCAAAGTAACTCAATCTTAAATGAATGTTGAGAAGATGAGAGCGAATCTTAGGAGGCAAAGATTTAACAATTACTTCACTTATGGATAATCAGGGGATTTCTTAACATTTCAAGCACTTCTTGCTTGAATTCACTAATTGAAATATGTACGCCTGGTAGGCCAATCTATGGCACATGGGCTGTCTACAAATTTCAATGTTTCTTCTGTCTTCGAAGTTCCAGAAAGATAATTAGGTTCCTTTCCTTCTAGATTCCTTCAAATACTAAGCGAAATTTTTGATTTTCTGCAACTTCTGGACATAACAATTTCGAAAAATGTTTATTTTACTTCTTTACAATGCATCGTCCCTTCCACAGAACTATTATAATTTAATGGCTTTGAGAATACTTTTGGCAAAATTTTGCCCAGCTTTTTACACATGCGAAGCTATTCAGGACAATCAAGACAATGAATAAACTCGCTTAAAGGGCATGCTTACAGTATAGTATTAATTGAGAAGATTTGTGTTTTCAAAAGCAAAGGAATCGGAGTTTTTTACTGATTACTTAAACAGATTCAAGATCTGATATTGATCGAATAGTTTATCGAAACACTTTAGATGTTTGTAGAGAGTATCCTGTACAAGGATGAAACACATCATCCACATTTATCCGATATTATCGAATAGGGTGGAAGTTCTGTTTGAGACAAGGGTATAAAAAATTTCGCGATACTCAAATATAATCGTGTTAGATGTGTCCAACCATAACTGTATTGTAAAATTTGACCCAAGGGCTAATAGGCCGCTAGAAATAGCCATAATTAAGTCCACACAAAATACGATGCTAAATAAGAGTAGGGCATATACGAGAATACTGTCCAATATAGTTTTGCTCTTTTAGTTTTAATATATATATATATATATATATATATATAGATATATAGATATATATATATGTATACATATATATGTATATAAACAAGAACGTGTAATGACAATGAGAATTACTTTTTGATCTGATGCAAATAACCGATATTCCCACAACTGCAAGTCAAAGATGCATAAACTCGTGTTGTTTGCATAATAAATAAGAAATTCTATAGCAATTGATTTTTATTCATTTTCAAACATCTTAGAATAGAAGGAAAGTTCTGGGAAAGAAGAAGAGCAACATAGGAAATCGTATTAAATTGATAGCATACGATGTGGTTAAGTAGAACAAGTACAGAAACTCTTCTTCATATCAACAAATAATTTTACTTATAAATACATTTAGTATTCCAAATAAGGGGCATATTGTGGAGTATAATGTATTGAACTTTCTTTTTTTTTTCTTTTTTCTTTTTGATTTCCTAACGCATAGTTATGTGGGTACTTTTACAAGTATCATTTTGGGAATTGAAAACTTTTCCGATAAACTTTATATCACGCTTTAAAATTTGTACTTGAAAATATTTACATACATCTATATATATATATATATATATATATATATATATATATATATATATATATGTATATGTATCATGTAAAAACTTCTCTAATTCATATATTTACATACGAATTTATAATTCCCTGCAAATATTCGGTACATATCTGTGAATTAGAAAAAAAAATAAGAGAGAAACAAAAAAAAGAAAAACGGAAAAAATCTACTTGTTGTTCAAATAACATAAATTATTATATGGAATACGTATGTATATCGGTTTCAATGTTGGCAAAAGTTTGCTTATGGGATTTACTTGTTATTACTTTACTAGTAAAATGTGTAAAAATATTTTACGCACATCATCAAAATACTGAAAATATATCAAACAAAACATTACGTTTGCGACGCAACGTACTTTATAGATATAGCCGGAGAGAGAGAGAGAGAGAGAGAGAGAGAGAGCGAGAAAAGCAATTTCGCCCAAAGTATTATCGTTTATTACTTTTGTTTTTGTTTTGTTTTTTTAAGTGAGTACCGGCTACTAAAAGTACTTGTGTGGAAGACCGGACTCGTAAACTACTATTAGAGATTTAGCATAATAATGACTTTCAATAAAGTCATTACTTTAATACTAAAATTTCAAGTATCACAAGTTGGTAGATCGTTTTCAAGACCTTTTTAGAACAGCATGTGTGATTGTTTCTTTCATAGATCGTATTTCTCACGATCCGATTCAGTGTATTTTTTCTTAATAATATTTTCTTTTAATAAATTAAAATACTTGGGTTTATCATGACGTATGGTCATAATGATAGCATAGTCAAATGTCATAAATAAATGTTTACCGAGATGATGAGCCCGCCATCTCGACATATGTTTTGCTCATTGAATGCTTTAATAGCTCAACATTATATTAATCAATCAATTTGTTAATAAGATTCGCTTGAGTATGAAGGGATAGAAAAATTCGTTTTATATTCATGGCGACTTATTGTTCGTTTGGTCGCAGCATTTACGTTTGCTATGGCTTGTTTGTATCGGTTGAACATTAAGTGAACATATTTTTGGCAATTATGCATAATAAACATAGAAAATTAATGATATAGACACGCAAACATGCTTAATAGTGTTTGTTAGCTGTTGTTGTCATAATTCGTTATTTATGGCTCTCTTTGCAATAAATATATATTTAAAGGTTATATGAAAACAACAAAGAAGAAAAAACAAAACAAAAAAAACCAAAAAAACAAAAAAGAGGAAAAAGGTCATTGTCGTGTAAGTATCCCTTTATGTCAATTAATTGAGAAACACAAAAGTTAAAATATTATAAGTAGCGAACTAACTTCTAATTTGCTACTCAGCATTCATCGCATTATTCAATACAATGGCGTAACAATCGAGTGAGTTACGACCTATCTTAACAAGCGATTAAAATGCATTGCCACTGCTAATATGAAGGCATGGCATTGCTATTGCGTATATAAGCCACGTTTTTTAAGACGTTAAGCGACATTTAGCATCGACAATTTCAAAGATTAAGAAGAAATGAAGAAGAATGCTTCGGGAAATCAGTCTGTGTTGTCCAAGGCAGAAGTAGGAAAAAATGTTGAGAAAAACAGCGAACATATCTACATTGACTGTGGCAGTCATATTTTTAAATTTTCATTTGCATTTTCATCGTTCAAGCGTTCAATACAAGAGGAAAAAAGAGAAAAGTACTTTTCGTAGCATTTTGTATTACTCTGGAAGTTTGATGTATATACCAGTTTTTTCTTTTCTATCCATTAAGGGATAACATCACAATATATATTCCAAAAAAAAAAAAAAAAAAAAACTCTCTTGTTATGCTTTGAACTTTGTAGAACATGTAAATAAATCGATTACCTGTAAAGAATTTTTTCCTTGAAATTTCATGTCTTTTTGTTGGAAGTAAAATTATTGTATAATCAAATGCACAAGCACCTCTTGGAGCATGATTTAATTGACTCGTGTCAGTGTAGCTCCAGACCTAAGCCTAGTTGTGTTATCCTCCTAATCAATATTATGGATGATATTAAGTCCAGCATGGACGTTGCTAATATACAATTCCTGGCCCTGTTAGATTTTTCAAAAACATTTAATTCCTTTGATGATGATAATCTTTTGCTCTAAGCTTGAAAGAATATACAATTTCTCGTACACTGCTCACTTAGTTAGCAAGTGTTTTCACAAAAATAGGATTTCTTCGAGAATCGGTATTAGGCCCGTTCTTATTTAGTTTGCACATAAATGACATAGCAAAACATGTGGCACACATCAATGTACATTTGTATGCAGATCACGTAGAGGTATACTAAAGTGACAGCAGTAACCAAACAAAAATGTCCTGTGTGCACAGGACAAATAAGGATCAGGCGAGAACTCAACTCTACACAAAACTAAATGGACTTTTATTGCCTAAAAACAAAAGCAAATATTTACTAATAAGCACAAGAATCCATTAAGAGGCTTAACCTTGACTTGATTCAACGAGTTGATACAATTCTAAATCCAGGGATGTGCGTGAACTCAAAGACAATACTGGGCAATCATTCCATGAAGGCACGACTAGAACGTAGATAAAGTTACGCTGCCTTATGGATAACCCGAAGCAGTACACCACTTGGCATGAGGTGTATGTTGGCTAAAATTTATCTCCACTCAAAACTTTTATTTGGGTGTAAACTATTTTCTAATTGCAAGGTAACAGCAATGCGGAAATTGATAGTCGCTGTCAACATTGCCGTTGGGTATCTATATGGATTATGAAGAGAAACAATTACGTCTCCGCATATGTGCATCAATTCCTCGACCTCACGGTTCTAAACATGATCTTGCCGAGGATATTGCCAGCACTGCATAAAATTATTTGTAAAAGGCAGCCGCGGTATCTAGATGAGAAGCTAAGATTCGCCGCCAGTAATAGGGGCATGGAAATTATTCAAATCAGATATTATAGCCTGCTGTCTGAAGGAGATTTTTGTCTACCATCGGATTTTGCAAACGACTGTCAGTGCTGGAAGGTTTAAATGCTTGCTAACAAGTCCTTATAATGTAATTAATCGTTAAAGCAAATGCTATATTGTTTGTCTTTTGGTTTCTCACTTAAGCCAGCATTTGTTGTATTCTTGTATGCGAGTCATTACTTATATAGTAATATAGACTCCTTTCCTTTTTCCTTTTTCTAAATCACTTTTTCCAAAAATCGCAGTTTTGAAGCCCTTCAGTACAATTGTTTATAAACACATCTGTTTATTCTAATGAAATTTTTTACACTAATACGCTTGACTAATGCCCGAATAAAGGGTTTGTTCTTTTTCGGTCGCAATTTGTTGTAAATGCCAACGATTCCTTGCATAGAGATTAGCTGAAAAGTCAGATTTTATTATTATTTTTTTTAATCTTTCGTTCAACCTCGTGGTATACTTAGTCATCTGCTAAGAGGATTCTTTTCTTACTTTTTGATTTGAGGAAAAAGTCTCAGCAGCTATTGTTTACAGAGCGAGAGTTGAATTTTCCAGATTTTTAAATAAAAGTTTTAACAAATAATAGATGCTTGCATGTATTCTGAGCAGCGACCTCTATTGGCGAAAATGAGCATCTTCTAATTACCATTTGTCCAGATCGATGCAGCATGGCTTGGCTGGAACGTCTTTTCGAAGTGTTGAAGAAGCGTGAAAATGGGTCGATAATTGGATCGCTGCCAAACCGATGTCTTTCTTCCGACACTGTATCGCCATGTTGCCAGAAAGACGGAAATAGATCGTAGAAAATGAGGTAAGAAATGGTTTGATGAATATATATAGTACCGACTTTTCTCAATCAATGCCTGTTTCCTGCGTAAAAATGATCAAAATGCATGCAAGCACCTAGTAATTCTTCTTTGTTACTTCTTGAAATGCTTAAAACTTTGCAGAAAAGATTTTTTTTTTTTTTTCTTAAAAAAAAGAAGAGAATTGTTTTACCCTTCAAAACCCATGCAAGGTTTTCATATGATTGACTTCATGGTCATTAATGAATAGACGTGATTGTGTTTATGACACAAAAGCCAAGAATGACTTGTGCAATGAAAAGTTTTATAGTAAATAGTAACTTAAAGCGGAGCGGAACAACCAACCATCCCTATGTAATGCAAATTTTGAATTCTTCTTTATTTATTGCAGCAGTTTTTTTTTTTAATTCTATCATTAGTTAACGCTAACATTTAATTAATCGCATTTATAAATTCTTAACTGTAATTTTTAATACATAGCAGGTGCTATTTTAGCTTGTTTGCGTGTGCGTGAGTGATATGCACAATGTGGTGACCATCTGGCGTCTAATACCCACATTTTCGGTCAACTACGTTACGTAAGCTACGAATAATTTGAATCTCTTTATCGCGGATATGTTAATAAATTTTTTTCGATCGATCGTTTTAGACGAAAAGGTAATACCACGACTGATATGAGATATGTATTAAAACTAAGGATACTTGCGTCAAATCAACATTTTTTTATGGCATGGGAAGAACATCAAAGCCTCTACATAAGAGCAAGTGTTACACAGTGGAACAGTCCCACTAAGCGTATGTTTTTGCATTTAAAGCAATCGCTGGTAATCAAGTTATATATGATTCAGACTTAAACGACTTAATCTCTCGAAGATTAATATCAGAAACAAAAATGGTAAGCAGTAAGAAGACACGACATACGCGTTTTTATTAGCTGTGGCCGTGCCGCGGGGCCCTTCCGATACCTCTTGTAAATCCTTAATTCTTGCCAATGATCTACTAATCGTGTTTAATGTTATGCGCTCAATACTGACGAACGGAACTGGCTTGAATTTATTTTATAATTCTTTAACGGAACATTCTAAGTCAGTTTAACCGAGCCGGCCTACGCGGGTTTCCGTTCGTTCTTGGCAGAGGCGTCAACGCCGCACAAGTTCAGAGGGAAATCCAGAACTAGTCTTAATTGAGCGCAAGCCACCTACAACCAACCATAAAATAGGGCATAATTTTATCTTAATTTTTACGTACGACTTTCCAAGGAATCCAAATAACCGGTTTTATCTGTTTAGCTCTTATATATATTGTAATAAAAGCTAATCGTGCACTAAGTAAAAGTTGTAATTCGTACTGAAGATTTGAGAGATCATTTCGCGTGTATCGGAAGCTTTACGAAATTTATTTTTGCGAGAATGTGTGCTCTCAGTATATTTGACTGCTTTTTGAGAAAACGGTCAAAAAAATCTTTCCATTTTGCGAACCTTGCCGTATGTACCGTTTTCAGTACACATTACAAAGTCCTTGTCAGTTGAGATAATAGAGTTGAAAAATTAATTCTTGTTATCATTACTTTACGGAATGAAATGACGTTTACAAGACTGTTTTGTGGCGTGTACTAGAAACGGTGCAAGTAGCATCCACTAATAAGCAGTTTGGCAGTGAATGTCTTAAGTGAAAGTTTTGATCTCCAAAGTATTCCTCACTCAGCTAGGCTAAGCGGATCTAATCGCAAAATTAATACTTCTCCAAGTGTCCCTTTTGAAGGGTTTGTAAAATTTGATTTTTGTGTTGTAACATTTCTAACAAATGCAACCCTGTAGCGGGTTGTTAAATTCAATTGCATCATTTAATGTTCGGATGGAAGCAAGTTGGTATACATGCACGTGAACAGAAAACGAGGTGTACAAAGTGAAGACAGGAAAACGACGTATAAATAGTGACAAACTAATGAAATATTTTTGTGTTGATAAAATGTGAAACCAAATGAAAATCGGCGCATACAACAAAGGATTGCTATTGAAAATACTTTCCCAGCTTTATTTGTTGTTAACTGACCACATTTTTTTATATGTAATAATCAGTTAACTATTAACGGTATTTACTCTGTAAAAATGTACGCATTCTTTCATATATATATATATATATATATATATATATATATATATTCGTATTATGATATACACAAATATATGTATATATAGATATTTGTATTATGATATATACATGTGTATATACATCACAAGAATGATAACAAAGCATAAGGGAGACTGGAAAATCGTCGCAAATTGAATTTAATAGCGATAATGTACAAAAGCAAGGATAAGGAAACGCTTCCATACATACTACATGTTTATATAATATCATAGTGACGTAGTGTTCGTTTGTTCGTTTAGGAAAAAAAAAAAATAAAATCTAACCAAAATATATAATATTTTTTTAAGTAAACTAATGAGACAGAAACAAAACCGATTATAAGAAAAATTTGGACTCGAAATTGATATAACCATCAAAACGGTATATAGTTAGCATACATTTTTCAATCAAAGAAACCGTTACACCTTTGTGCGAAGTGTGTGCATTGTTGTGTAAACTAGAAGGAGAAGGGGAGAAACGAATAAATCGCTATATTGCAAGCGTGGTGAAGCGTAAAGAGTGTTTGCATATAGTTTGAAATTTCGAACGCAACAAATTAATAGAACGAAAGTAACGAAAGTAGGCAGAAAAGTATGTGCAAAATATGAAAATAGCAAAACCTGTAAGAACTATGATCGTTACACCGTTATTAGCAGCAACTGTAATAACACCATCAACGCTATTCGCGTCTTCATCATCATCATCGGAAAATTTGCATGCAGCAGCATATGGGCAGCATTAAGGTATCGTAGTCATCCCACACAGGTCCCGAATTTTATTCAACATTAAGTAAACTAAATCGAAATCAAGCCCAATCTAAACTGTAATATTTCAAATTATCAGCTAAATCAGTAAGTAAGTAAAAGACATGTATGTAAATACTGAGTAAATGTATCGAATCCTATTAAAAATTCCTATCACTTGCTCTTAAATAATTTCTATCCTCTCTCTATCACTCTCTCTCTCTCTCTCTCTCTCTCTCTCCCTCTCTCTCTATCTATCTATCTATCTATCTATATATCTATCTATCTCTTTCACCCACTATCTCCCTTTATAACAATTTATCACCCCATTGTTGCAAGTGAACAATAAACACATTTACCCAAATATACACATAACAAGTAAGAAAATTTTATTCGGTCGTGATCGAATGTTTTATACCCATCCCCGGTATCCTAAAATAAGACAAAGACGTAAAATAACTATATTTTCATGCTCTATAATATGAAATGGGCGCGGCTGATTTTTTCTAAAAAGTATTTGTCGCATAGGTGTGTGGGCGTTGTAGGCGTGATCTTTCAAAAGTTTGAATCGCTTTCAAATTCTTTTGCAGATTTGTAGGCGATATCTGCATTTTCGCTAATGGAAGAATGTTTACCACAAATGCTATACGATTGCGCACACGACCACACCATGCTTAGGCGCGTGCCGGATTTGAAACTGCCCTAGAATTTATATAATTTATGGGGTTTTTGAAGTTTTTTGTGTGCATTTGAGAAAAATAATCAAATTGTGATACACCAAATAAAGCGTGGGCAGGAGGCGTGGTCAATTTTTTGCATCTTTGTAGAGTTACTACACCATTGCCCATAGAATATACGTTCAAATTTGTGTATATTTGTCCCAATTTTTTGTTCATTTTGAAGAAAATTGGTGTTCTCAGACGTGTCCTTCGACCGGCTTGATCCATTTCCAATATTAATCTGCTTGCAAGAACTTCTAATGTTTCTGTCAAATTTCATGCGGGTACCTTAAGTTTTACGGCCAGGCGAATGTTTACAGCAGACATTACACAGATGGACAGACGGACATGGTTGAATCGATTCAGAAATTTCTTGCTGATCAAGCATATATATATACGTCGCGGTGGTCTCTGGGCGTTGCAAACGTTTTGACAAAACGAATTTATCGTCCTCATCCTTCGGTTACGGGTATAAAAGGAAAAATTCTTGTCATATTTATATCCATTAGCTTCTGACCATATATCCGTCTATCGAAGCATGTGCAGAGCAGGTAAAGGACAGTGCCCGGAAGGCAACGCGGGCAAGATGACCTATTTTTAATGATACTTTAACGAACTGGTATTTGTCGTCCGCAAATATGACATTTAATTACGAATAAATTATTAGAGCAACGCGTGAGATGTGTTACTTAAGGTTTTGTATTCATATTTTTTATTAATTTTAATAAATTTTCGTGATTCTTTTATCTTAATATTAGTAATGCAAATTGAAAAAGAAAACTTTTTACAACTTCATTAAACTTTTATTTGTCTAAAGTATTTTTAGTGCGAGATTGTATTGCTATCGTTATGGACTGGCTGCCT
The DNA here is from genome assembly GCA_000688715.1 of Glossina pallidipes. Taxonomy (NCBI): domain Eukaryota; kingdom Metazoa; phylum Arthropoda; class Insecta; order Diptera; family Glossinidae; genus Glossina; species Glossina pallidipes. Next base: position 3,909,989 of record KK499767.1, read on the forward strand.
TTTTATTTCTACCCCATCATCTCAATTAGTTTTTTTTTTCTTAAAACACAGCGTATAATAAAGCTTTGTGTGTTCCGTTCGCTCTTTTTGATAATAATTTTAGTTATACAACTTCTGTAACAACTACATTAACAAAAATAACAACAAGAGCAACAAAACACACGCATATAACAGCAGCAGCAGCAGCAGCAGCAGTAGCACTAGCAGTAGTAGCAGCAGCAGTAATCAACCAGAAGCAAAACGTTGGTTATGCGTTTTGCGTTTTTCGTTTTTCGCCAGCAAATTTTTCGGCGCTTTTGTTTTTATTGTTGAAAAGTTTTTTTTGCGTTTGCATTTTTGCATTTGAAAATTTTCTCTATTTTAATAAACTAAAACTTGTTTGTTTGTTGTTTTGCGTAGAAAATTTTCCATTTATGAATTTTCATGAATCCTATTAATTCCTAAAAATATAAATTTATTTATAATAAAATGTCGGCTTAAGAGAGACTAGTGGCTAGCAATGCGGCCAGTGCCAAAGCCAATGGCAGGGTCTTTTTTTGGGTCTGCCGTAGTTGCTGATGGCGGCTGCCAGTGACCTTCATATCAATTGTAATGAACTCTTTTCATTTTGGTTTTTCTTTCATAATCGAAATTAGATGAAAGCTAAAAATTTGTCGGTTGGCGTTAATAAAAGGAAAAAAAAGCCAAAAAAAGAGGAAAAAATTACCAAAAAAAAAAAAAAAAAAAAAAACAGAAAATACAAAAAGGAGAAAAAGGAGAAAACTCTTCAAAGCTTTTGTAGCATTTGCTCCACTTGATTAATGACCACGTTTGTTAAGTAAACATCAACGCAATGTGTTACGAGAAAAAAATAAATAAATAAAAGAAAAAGTAAAAATAAATAAATAAATAAATACACAAAAGTGTTTTTAAGACTGCACTGAAGCCAAATATACGTAGAGGGCTGTGAAATAAAAAACAAGATAAAGATAAATGAAAATAAATTAAATAGCTTTAAGTATTTGTTGTTGTTGCCGTTAAGACTTGAAAAGTAATTTGAAGGTTATAAGTAAGGGCTTTAAGGTTTTTTTCTTTTTTCTTTTTTTTTTTTTGAAGACACACAAAACGTTCGACAGAAGTCGAATGATTTCTTTTTCAACATTCTGGCAAAACTACTTGCATGCAACGTTATGTTGTCGCTACTTCCAATGTGACGACCTTCAGTGTAATGCGTATCCAATATATATCTACTTGGCTCGTTATTTTTTTACTTTTAGCGATATACATATGTATAAGCAAATTGGTTTTCACTACAGCGAGGGCTCATCTGACACCTTGAAGAATTCTCTTTTTAAAAGACATATGTATATAAGTGATCGTCTGCCTTGACTATTGAATCCTACGTTCTCACTGTTCATCAGACAATTTTTCGATTGCAAAAAACGCTTTATATCGCTACAACTTGCATCTTTCACTTTCACCGATAAAGGATTAACTGAAAGTAAATCGATGGCGCTTCACAATGTAGGTGGATGCGATTGTTCAAATGCACGAAATAAAGCGGGGAACACGACGGAAGTATGCAAAGAACGTAAAATGGAATCAAAGTGATATTGATTACCAAAAATGAATGTGATGAAGTAATTCATGGCATCGTTTGGTGACGAGCAGATGCGCAGTCCCAGAAGTATTCATCCTAATACAGAAGACGCGAAAAATTGGGGAAAAAATATCTTCACTACTTAACATAGTCTCCGTCCGACTTCAACACACATTCGCCGGCGATGTCAAATTGCGTTGTCATCCTGTTTCAATGGTATCCGTCCAGTTTCTCAAAGTAACCATCACGAGCAAACTCCACTACCTAATTGTTGTCAAATTGTCTTTACTATGCAGCTATTTTTAAAAGAGTATTTATTGACAGAGAGAATAATTAGTGGCTTGATAAGAGAAAGCAATCAGAGTGTAGTCCAGCAGATGTCGTTAGAAATAATTTATGTTCACTTAAAACCATTCTCCAACAAAGATATGTCAGCGCGGCTTCAGCGAGCCGACCGTTGAGTACACGCCGAGAGCTTTGAACAGCTCCGCGTCAATCCTTCTGCCAAAAAGTTAAAAGTTTAAGATGACGATGCTGAAGTTAATTATAAAATGGTTATAAAATTATGCGATTTGTTGCTTATCTGTCATTTCACAGATTCTGTCTGTAATAGATGCAATAAAAGCTTTCACAAAAAATTAATGACGAAAGGATATTTGAAAGTGAAGGAGCACTTCTATGTTTGTGCTATTGAAGGCTGTTTCCGAAATTTGTTTAAGAATTTATTATAATAAAAAAATTATGGCCTTAATCCAAATGCTCGCCAATCATATGAAAATCCGAATTCTTAACCCTAATCGTACCATATGCTTTTATAACGAATCACACTACAATGTGCTTCACGTGCGCACCGTCCTACATCTTAGACAGACGGTTGCCTATGGTTGAAACTCACTTAAAAAAGGAGAACGGAAACACTACATGACTGTCGAATTATTCAAATAATTCGAACCACTTCGTAACCTCGGACCAAAATGCATCGGTATACTCGGTATACCAAATTACGTTAAAATATCTCAAAAATTGTGGCGGGTATGTTAAAGACACGAAAACAAGACGGACAGACAGACAGATAAAGCTTTGATGGATTCAGAAAGTGATTGTGAGTCAATCGGTGTAATAAAACTCTCAAGTCTTTCCCTTTTGTACTCAAAGCGACATGTTGGGTATAATAACACAATATGCATACATACATAAAACAAATAAGAAAACTATATTCAGGGGTGATCAAGTCTTCTATATCCGCGACTAATTATTCTAAAGAAGTCTAAAATAACAAGGATAACACTAAATTTTCATACTCTATAAGATCGGGTGAGCCTACCCGATTATATCCCATTTTGCGGAGTACGCGTTTAACGTATATTTGGAATTAACTTTCAAAAATCCCAGAAAGCAGGTATGTTCACAGCTTGCGTTGTCCTGTAGGCCTTTCCTTTGACCGATTTAATCCGGGTTCCATACCAACTTACGGCCTAGAAACTCCAATATTGGGAGGCGTTTGCTTCATTTTCGCGGCCAGGAAAATGTTCACGATAGACATAACACAGATATTACAGATTTGCCGCAAGTTGTGCGTGCTTAAGTTCATGGTTCGTAAAGAGATGATCATAAGGGATGCTCCGTTCATTGTTTTGAAACAGTATGCACAGACAGTATGTCACGGCGTCTATATCTCAAGTTTCCGATCGATTGGGTGTGTCCTGTCCACGATACGGGATTCCTTTCTGACTGCAAGACGGTGAGGCACATCATGGTAAGATTCGTTAGAGAAACGATTCAAAGTATTTTTTTTTAACATCATGACTAAAATTGCCAGAAAAGCAACTAGACTTTTGCAATAATTGGCCCCCGTTAGAGAATAACTGGTTTGTTTATTAAAGTTTCGGAAATTTTCTAACGAAATGGAAGATGACAATGTTCACTTAAGCTTTGCGTTCCCCTAATAATGATTTTTCAATGTATAAAGCATATCAAGGACGAGTAAAGTAGCGTACAATGTTTTTCGAAATATTATTTCTTTAGCGATATTAGGATTTTGTACAAACTTTTCTTATTGGCACTACACGCCAAAGTGAAATGAAACCTATTTAATAAGTCGCACTAAACATATCAGTATCAGTATAGAAAGCAAGTCAACTGAGATAGGTAAGGATCTTTTGCGTTGTTATCTCGCCTCATATTACTGCAAACTCGTTTCATTCAATTGTGTTAGTTGTTCTTTTGAACAACAAAAGAAAGCAAAAAAAAAAAAAATGAAAGAGTTATTAGTAAAAGTGAGAGAAAAAAAACCAAAAGAAGAAAAAATTGAAGCGGAAGTAATTGATATTTAAATTATTACAAGATGACGAACAAAATGAATAAATCGATAGAGCAGTGTATGAGAGTAGTGTAGACTTTTTCTCAATCAATCTTTTATGCACACAAGGTAAGGTTAAATTTATTTTCAGTTTAAATTCAATTATACTCATACTCCTGCTGCGGTACGATTTCATTTAGTATTTACGATACACTACAAGCATTTAAGTTTGATGTCTGGCGTATAGAAAAGTTTTAAAGAACAGTTAGTTCTACAATAAAATTATATTTGTCTTAAGGTCAATCTTGGATGTCTAGCACGTCGACGGTGTTGCTGTCTTAGCTGGTTAACCGTCAATGCTTATTAAAATATCGAAATTAAATAATTATTTAACAATTGATGAAAAAATTGTCAAATTTTTTGTACACAACTTCATGTAATAGGTTCAAGTTTCAAATCTTTGCCCTTTCTATGACCGATTTGCTCGACGGCCGACTACGTACTATTTTACTAAACATTTTTGTCCATTTTTCTTATCTACTTCTGTCATCCTCCTTCTTTTGGGATTTTTGGATGGTTCCGGTTGATGATCAGAAAGGAGTTTTTTTTGTTTTTTTTTTTTTTTAGACAAACCTCCTTTTCTTGTCGATAATATCGTGAATGATAATTGTGTTTAATATTACAAGCAGATGCCTAAAATGCGTTAAGTAAATATAAATATATACCTAATCTTTCCCTGTTTGATTGATTCACGTCGCTTTCATCACCTTGGTAGACATTCGTGTATATATATATATATATATATATATATATATATATACAGCTATGTTAAGTTTGTGCAGATATATACTTGACATGGGATAAACCTCTCTTTCATGATGAAGTTAGTTGGTCCGTCTGACTGGCTACCCGCCAGTCTCCATGTGGAATATTTTTTTATTATCGATCGTATTTTAATGAAATCTGAGATCCATTGGCCCTAAGTTTGTAAAGTGGATTTGCAAAATTTAAATTTTGCTTTAAATTCATCTTTAATTTAATATTACGTGCGATCATTACAATTGGTAACGTAACAAGTAATGACAAATCGATCTGTACTACTCTTTGATGTCTTTTCCATTAAACTGAAATATAAGTCTCTCTATGGCAATGGGGTTTAATTTTTAGTATTTTATAATACAATCGAAATATTGAATGAAATAGCGATAAAATATACAAATTTATCAAGTATGCCAACTTTGAACCACATGTCAGGACTTTTCGCGTCCCTTTCCTGGTAAAGATTTTCATGAAATGACAAAATGATGAAATTTTTAATAGATTCGGAGATCAAGGTGTATGCTTAATTGTTGGTCCTGTTCGACTATAATGTATTAACTTCATGCATTTACTTGATCTACACAGCAATTATCTATAGTTTAGAAAGGGTCCTCGTCTTACATTCACAACCAATTGCAGTAAGTGAGGTAATGCCTGTTGTTTCTGTTTCATATCTGCTCAAATGAATAGTTTTTCAAGATATTATTCTGTTAACAAGTCATAGAAAATTTATTTGAAAATTTTAGATTGTTTTAGTTAGCATGCATGCTATGCGAACAGACGAGAATTTTTTCTTATTCAATCATTCTAACGCTACCTATACTTGAATCCACATACTGGTCATATTTTGTTTTGCAATTCGTACGTATTTTTAAGCAGCTTTCAAGGGATTTCTCAAAGCATTCATATACTTTATGGCTAAAATTGCTCACTTCACACTAATATGATTGTAGTTTGCGATAATATTAACAGCAATAACGAGGTACTGTTTGCATTATTGTTGTTGACGATAATAATGGTTTTGTGTATTGGTTTGGAAATTGATGCGTTCTTTTTTTTTCTTTTGTTTATGTATATGTTTGCTTTTGTGTTTTTTTGAAATTTTGCTTAAAAAATCTTGGATGACTAACAGAGATACGATATGTTTTTCAAAATAACAGGAAATCAACTCAAATCAGCTCATGAAAACTTTATTACTCTTTTGATAACTTAATATTCAATGCTTTATGTGTATAGATAGATCCATTTAAAAGTTCACATGCATTCAATAGTGTTTGGGAAGCTCAACCCCGATTTTAAATCACAAATGCAACGAATTTAACGAATTTAAGGAGTTTCTATAATAAATGTGCGAATAAATTCTATAAACTGAAATTAGTTGCTTCATAAAATGAGTGCGACGGGTTGATTTTTTCTCAATTTTATTGCAAAGTGTAAACACGTGGATATCATTAACTGCTTTGCATTTTATCATGTTTTAGTTTGGAGACAAAGCGCACCTGAAGCCATGGAAATGTCTGACACACGCCAAGCTGTTTTGCGAAACTTCATGAAGAAATGAAAATCCGCGCACGTCCTTACGTTTCCAGTAAAAGCAACAAAAAGTTATATCCAAGTTATGCTGGAAACATCTCCTAATTGCGACATATTTTCCAGACCTGGCCCATTTCTGCCTACCACTGATTCATATCGATGCAGTCATATTTAGCAGATCGCCAGCTCTCCAGAGTTGATGATGTGCGAACATGATCGCTGACTATATCAACTCGGAACCACGACACTTTCCACCATGAAGGCATCCGCAAGCTACGCGATAAGAGACAAAGGACCGTAGACATAACTACTGAATGTTTCTATTATTAAGCTTTGTAACTAGTATTTTTTAAATGGAGTTCAATTTTAACAAAAAAGTTTCAAAATTTATTTGCACATCTATTACATATATATATCACCACTCGTGAAATATGTAATGCACGGGTCTGTTGATATCAAATGCTATCATCAGCAATTGATTGATTTGAATCGTTCGCCGACTGAAATGTCAAAGAAGGCAGCATAAGATAATTTTTTTACATGACATCCATCCATCTATCCCTCATACCCCCGTCAACTATTTTACGATAGTTTGGAAGCACTCAGGTGGAAAATGCTCTCTTCGAAATGTTAAAGAAGATCAACATAAGATAATTTTCTTACATGACATCCATCCATCCATTCCCCACACCCCCATCAACAATTTTACGATAGTTTGGAAGCATTTAGGTGGGAAGTGCTATCTTGTGCGGCTTACCCGCCAGACTTGGAACGCATTTGCTAAGTGGCGCTTTGGTTCGTATGTAGGCATAAAAAAAAAAAGAAATGGGTTGATGAATGGATCGCGGTAAAAAGGAAAGATTTTTGTTGACATCATATATACAAGTTATCTGAGAGATAGAAACAACATGTAAGTGGCCATAGAGCAGAAGTCGAATTTTTCCTAAAAACATAGAGACATACAGACGGATAAGGCTGAAAGCATTTGGAAGTAACTTATGTGACTAACAGTCAAGTCAACAAGTAAATTTTTATCAAAACCCACTCAAGTCCTTCTCGTTTATAGATTTTAATAAATTTTTATTATTGTTTTGCTGTGATTGGCAAAAATAATATGTAAGTAAATAAATAAATAAATGTATTTAACAAAGAGGAAAACTCTTTACCTATTTTCAAATGAATTAGTTTAACTTATATATATATTATGCAAGTGTTAGTTGTATTTCTTAGCAAGAAACAAAAAAAGCGATAAATAAAATGCTTAAGAAATTATATGCACACAATACAAGCGTACAAAAGTACGCAGACATGTATTCGGATTTTAGGAGAAAAGTGTGAATAAACTTATGAAAGTTTCACATGAAAAACATTTTTATGTAAGCAGAAAAACAAAGAGCACACAACAAAACACAAATTTCAGGAATATTGAAGGAAAAACTTTTTACACACACACACACACACACACGCAACAACAGCAAATTTACATAAATACTGAAAGTATGCATTTTCTTTTTTTGCTTGTAAATTTATACGGGGTTAGTATGTGTGTGTTTTTGTATTGGAATGTATGATGTCTGTAGGCGATAAAATTGTGCACAGACCTGCATATACGTATATGTACGGAGTATATTTGTTTCCTTATTATTATTATTATCATTATTGTTTTATTTTTTGTCTTTATTTTTTTTCTTACACTTACATAACTGTGCTGTGTTCAAGCGTATAAACAAGAGTTTTATGAAATAATTGTAAAAAAGCCAAACAAATACATTTAACGAATATATATATATATGTATGTTATAAACTTTGTATGAGCTGAAGACCAACAAGGCATTGCTATAGTGCTGACAATGAAAAACTTACATATATGATGATGTATGTCAATTTTGTTGATAGACAACATATACAATGTCTTACAATGGTTTCAAAATTTTCCTAAAGTTTATATAAAACATGAAAGCATAGGTTCACACATACATGAATAAATGGATAGACACGCAACAGTTTTATTTAGAGAAATGTTTAAAACAAATATGCAAAGAACAAATTATAGTTTTCTTATATCTGAAATAATTGATTCCAAACATGTAGACCATTTAGACTGTTAGAAGGAAACGATTAAAAAACATTATCTTCAAAATGTTTATCATTGAAAGAGGGTATGCCAAAATGAGTTGATACATTTACATTTTTGATTAAAATTGATTCTTCTTCTTTTCTGACAATTGATAAGATGAAGATCAACAGCCACATTGTGACATTGTCATCGTTTCTGGCACTTTGCATTAAATTTTCGTATTCAGAAGCACAAGTGATAACAAAACATTTATGCTTCATTATGGGAAAAAAGCACAAAGAAGTGAGAAGTGATCCTCCAGTGATTGAGCTCAGAATAAGGGGGAATATGTGATAGAAACTCAAAGGATACGTACCGGTCATAGTTGGCTAAATTCACGGCCACATAATGGTCATATGGTCACCAACGAGCTCTGACTAGTTTTGTGATAAAACGATTACTGGCCATACAAACTGAATAAAATACAAGAAGGTCGTTCGTAAAGCGTCGCGGTCAAGTCCACAAAGGACTTCAAAGTCAAAACTAAGCATGGGAAGAGAATCGTACACTATAAGATTTTAAAAACCGGCCACACGATTGTTTCTTATCTCTAGTACTAGCAATTGATCGGATGGCAACAAGCTTTAAAAAAAAAAAAGTTAAGATTTCAAGAGTCCGGCATTCTATGGCAACAACACCAAGCCATCTACATTTTCGATGACGCAAAAGAAATCGAGGGAGGTTGAGTGGAGCTCGGAAATTGTTCTGGGCGATTACTATTTGGTTTGCTCCGCGCCGAAATCGCTTAATGGTATACAACTGACTTGGTTTGGTGAAAATCATTTGCTTACGTTTTTTTGCTCAGAAATCCCAGAAATTTTATATTGAAACCATAACGGTTTTGTCAGAAATCCGACAAAAACTTATCGATCAAAAGAATACAAATTTAGTTATGTTTCATTTTTTCTCAAAAAGGAATTCATTCACTACTGAGTGTTTCATCGATTCACAAAAATTGGAAAACGCAGATCTCTAAACTCTTTAAAAATTCGGCTAAATCGGTTGAAGGACAAGAAAAATCAAGTAACGGGGATATTTTGCTTTGAGTAACATGCGATATTTTGCTCATCTTGAAATCATAAATGTCGCAAGCTTTTTTTTTTCATTCATGGAAGAGTCTCCAAAGGCGAAGTGTTTCTGAATTGTGCTTCCAAACTACAGCGCTGTAAGACAAGTGTGTTCTGTATTCTATATTCTCGCATTAGGGAGAGACTCTCTAACTCTCTCAGGGACTAACGTCTTCTGATGTTAGCATCGTATGAAGAAGTATAACTTGTCCACAGGTATGTCTCAATTGAAAAAAGGCTTTGCTGTTGTCAAACGCAATCGGTGGTGGTGGGTGGAATAAAAAAGCTAATCTCGATATTGTTTCAAAATAAAGTTTGCATCTGTTGACGGCATTGATTGTGAAAAATAGTTGAAAAAATATTTTGATGTCAAACACTGCCAAAAAAAAAAAAAGAAAAAACTGAGAGAACGAGTTAACTCCCTTGACTGGCAAGCGGCAGCCAATATATATATATATATACTTACATATATGTATGAGTGTGTAGTTATACGTATATATATATTCTGGTTTTTGTATATATCAACAATCGTGTGGCAACAATAAATTCAATATTCAGTATTCTTTCGTTAGTTCAAGTCGAAAATCAATTGCAAAATCAAATTGCATTATATTACGCTTGACTGATCGAAATTTAGTCTATATATATATATATATATATATATATGGTACATGTGGTACATATGTGCATATATCAACCTGTGTGACGGTATATATGTTCACTGACTATTCATTTCATGACATTTGTATAAATGAAAGAGCATATGAATGCATAGATTTGTGAGGGAAAGTGATGTTCTGAGTATGAATAGAAATCCATATTAGTTTCGTGGTGAGTTTCGAATATCTATATACTATCTAGGGACAAAATTTAATTTACTGTCCATATATATAAGCCATTTACGATCCGTTTATTTTCAAAATGACGTAAGTCCAATTATTTTAATATCAAAATGCTTTAAATTTAAATTTATTTCGAATTCATTTATATGTATTTTTTTATAAATAAAAGTTTCTTTCGAGTTACAAGTAAATTTAAAATGAAAAAATAATACACCAACAAAAAATTAATGATCTTAAGAGAACAAATCTACGCAATTTTTTAGGTAAACCGCATATATGAGGTTTGAAGTGGTTACATAAAATTGAGAGAAAATTTTTCTATCACTTCAACTATCAATTTGAAGTTTTTGAATAGTGACTTAGTAATTAAATGTTTGTGAAACTTTGGTGATTGCAGGAAAACAAAGTACATATGAGTTCATAGAATAAAAACTCATTTATACGATGGATACATAAAATTGCTTTACATTCTTCCTAAGAGTTTTGTCAAATGATTTTTTAAAGCATTGGGATAAGTAGAAGAGATTCCAGAACTTTCTCTAAGAAGACTAAGCATGATCTTACTATTATTACGCATTACCCTAATGAGGGTAGATATGAAAGCCAAACATATCAATTCATGGACCGGTCAACTATTACTGATGTCTATAATAATTTTCTTTGTCATGCCCACCACCGAAGGATGGGGATATATTCATTTTGCCATAATGTTTGCAATTCGGAAACCCAGAAAAGTATGTCTTCTTGATCAACATCAAAATCTGAATCTATTTGAGTACGTCGATCGGTGGCACACATACCGCCATTTGCAAAAATAAAGATTTCACCTTAAAATTAGGCGAAAAGCATATGGAATTCTTGCCTATCGTGGAACATAAACTCAGAACGTCCCTGCTGTGGGATAAGCATGCAGTTAGCAAAGGTAACTACACCTACGAAACCGGATAACGGCTTCTCAGTTGCGGCCCTGTCAAAATAGAAACACTTAAATGCTAAAGGAGAATGATGGGAAAAGGCGGTATGTCAACCGACAAATGTGAAACAACATAGATGCCATTAGAATAATATAAGAAAGGTACCGTAAGAAGAAGCATGCCGTAAGAGCTAACGGAAAAGAGACTAAAGATAAGAGCGGGCGCGAAGTAGATGAACGTGGACGAAAGTGGTGACGAAAAAAAAGAAATACCATCCGATTATAACTCCGAAGGCTCGGCCAGATAGCATCTAAAGGCGAGCTCAGCTTAGTGAAAAGATGAAAAGAAGGCAGAATGGCGAGCTGCTACTGTAACTTAATCAGCCCGGAGAGAAACCGTAAATGCTAAGAGATGAGATGAGTCTTTTTCTGGGAAAATCACCGACACACAGAAGCCTAAAGCTAGATACGTCACGAATTTCAACGCTGGTTTATTTATTTATTTATTTATTTATTTATTTATTTATTTATTCCACTTATGCAGAAACTCAACTAAAACAAGCAACAGTCGAGTTCAAATGACACTTAAAGTAAATCTTAAATTAATTATTATTAAAAAAAACTTAGTATAAGTACAATAAAACAAATAAAAGGAAAAAAAGAAAGAAAGAAAAAGAAAAAAAGCATGTACACAATTAGCACAGAGCCACACCCACAACCGGTACAGAACCGAGTTGCAAATGAACCCCTAAGCCATCGCAAACATGCATTAGCTTGGCAACCGATAATAGTTAACAACAATTATTTTTCGAATCATAGCGACTTTTTAGGATTAAGAGCTAGTTTAAGTACGACATTGGCAAATCTCGTGTATTAAGCAATGTTGCTTTAATGGACTTTAAAGTGTCCGATAATGAAAAAAGGTGATAGACGTTATTTAGGTTCTTGCAAACAACTCTGAGCGGGTTAAACAGCTCATAATTATATTTACAATGACTAACCTTAACCAAGGTAAAGTGCCTAGAGAAGCGGTTAGGGACATTAAAACTTATTTCTCCAAGTAATGACGGCGAGTCAATAGCGCCGTTTATTACTTTGATTGCGAAGCAAACGCCAAGAACAAATCTACGTTTTTCAAGAGACGGTAAGGACAAAAGAAGCAACCTATTTTCATAGGGGGGAAGAGAAGCAGACGGATCCCAACCCAAATTCCTAAGAGCAAACAACAGGAATTGCTTTTGAATAGATTCAATTGAGTCTACATAGCACCTATAAGAAGGAGACCACACAATAGAAGCATACTCAAGTATAGGCCTAACCAAACACGTATACAGCCTTTTGGTAATATACGGATCATCTAGCTCTTTGGACCACCTCTTGATGAAACCAAGAGCGGACCTAGCTTTGCTTATCGAGAACTCAACGTGCAAATTGAAACGTAACCTACGGTCAAAGAGGACGCCAAGGTCAGTGAACGACTCAACGTCCTCCAACTTGTGCGAATCTATAAAATAATGGGTTATGAATGACTTCGTTCTAGAGAAAGAAAGCTTCTTACATTTAGTTAGGTTTAGTGTCATATAATTTGAAGAGCACCATGCCACCAATTTATTTAGGTCAGTTTGAAGCTGATGTGATTGCGATTCTAAGGAAAAAGAAGAAAACAGTTTCACATCATCAGCATATATTAAGATCTGGCTAGATTTAATCGCCGAAGGCAAATCATTAATGTATAGATTAAATAAAATGGGTCCTAAGTGACTACCTTGAGGTACTCCTGACGAAACGTGGAATTCATATGAAGTGGTGAAGTTAAATAGAACCCTGAATGACCTGTTATGCAGATAAGAGCTTATCCATTTCACTAAATGGGAAGGGAAGCCAGCGGCTTGAAGTTTAAAGATAAGTAATTTGTGGTTAACCAAATCAAACGCTTTGCTAAAATCGGTGTATATGACGTCAGTGCAAGAGCCATTGGAAAATGCCTTCAAAACCTGACAAGTAAACTCTAACAGATTAGTGACCGTAGATCTTCCTTTTCGGAAGCCATGTTGGAGTGGAGAAATATAGGATTTGATGGCAAAGGCCAAATGCTGAGTCAAAATTCTCTCAAATAGTTTAGGTAAAACGCTCAGCTTGGCAATGCCTCTATAGTTCTCCATGAGCTGTCTAAAGAAATCGTGGAAGAACATATACTCGTTCGCTCTTATATCATAGTGCAATGGATTGAAAGAACGTGTGGGGAGATAAATGATTACCTCACACAATTCCTGACCGGCCACAGTTACTTCCGGGAGTACCTGCACCCACTCGAGCACGACAGCTAGCCGTTGTGCTCGAACTGCGTGCTGATAAAGAGGAGGACGCTCAGCACGCAATATTTCGCTGTGTAAGAATGTGCGGGGGTACTTTTAGTATATGGGCGCCATGGATGGCAAATCGTATATGCTGCTGGTACGGATCAGCAATATCTTTAAAGATTTCTACCTCTGCTCGTAAAGCAAAAAAAAAAAAAAACACACAAAAAACACATACTAATACGCACGCACGCACTTAGAGATAACTGCTTACCATTATGCATAACGTTCTGATACATTGTTAATGTACATGAACGCACTGATAAAATATGAAATACAAATAAATGAATGGAAGGGATGCCAATGCGGATGTGTCTGATTATAGCAGAAAGTATGACTGAAGATGACGAGTGATAATCACGTGCCTACAAACAGTTTATATGTAAGGGATGTAATATATATTACTTATCGAGATAGATACGTAGCACTTACGTGTTCGCAGAGTTAACGATTGATATCATTTGCTACTGGCATTGGCAATGGCAGTGTCAGTAACAAATGTGTCTGCAATCGTTTACCATCCTAACTGAAACTTATATGTAAAACTTTTCCATACATATACAGACACTTATATATATATATATATATATATATATATATATAGGTATATAGGTATATATATAGGTGTATAGGTATATAGTCTTGCTATTCAATCTGCGAGTTATGTGTTTACATAGTTGACTTAGTATCGATGTGTGTGTGTGCAATTACACAATTGTGAATAACTACAAACTGTTATTTCCGTTTATAATTCTCCTCGATGGCAGGTTCATTTTTACATTCGAAACTTTCAGCGCCTGATTGATTTCTCTGCACACAGGTGACTTTTTTTTAACCTGCAAAAAAAAAAAAAGATTTACTTTACTATGTGTTAAACATGTTATACATATAAGCAGAAGGTATGGCACGACGCTTGACATGCCTTGGAGAAATTTCAAATTTCGTTTAAGCAAATCTTTTTTTTTTTTTATTTTCTTTTTAATATTTTATTTTACATTATTGGCAATAGTAGTAACACTCATACTTTTAGAAACATTTTTATCAATAAAAATTAAATGTTTTCGAGGCTTCTCCGCTTTTATTTTGTATTCTTTGTCGATATCTTTTTTCGCTGTTCGTTATGAAATCGGTCTTCAAAGTGAAAAATTGCAAGAAAAAAAAACTTGTACAATTGTAATTAATTATTGTTACAATGACAACTTGAGTTCATTAATTAATTCTCATTATTGTATTATTTAATTTGTTGATGTTGTTACAAGAGCGATTCAAGCGTAAATTGGAAAATAAACTTTCATTGTATAATTACTGCTATTACGATTATTGCTACAGTAGTTATTATTATATCCTACAACTACACTTGTGGTAACGCTATATTAAGTCTGTGCGGGTGTGCGCAATATCCAAAAACAACTACTACAACAACTACTTTCATCTTTTTTATAACAATCAAGTCCGATTATTGTTCTTTTGAATTGATTTAAGCATATCTGTCCGTATGTCTTTGTGATCTCTAGTCTTGTATTTTTATGTTCAAACGGCAATTTCGGAGATATTTTACGGGAAGTTAGTGCATTGAGATGTTTTGGTTCTAGGACAAACTCTATTGAAAACGGACTAGATCGGACCATTTTTACGGTCACTCCGCATATAAAGTTTTATTTGTAAAAAAGTCATCAAATTTCCAATTTAAGGCAAAATTTTGATAGGAAAGAATAAGTTTTGAACCGATTTCCATACAAATGTTCTTACGGAAGACAAGCTTTTATATGACAACAAAAAAAACATAATTTACGATGAGACTTGGTACACAACAATGGTTTAACATATAAGTTTTTAAATTTGGTGAGCTTACGCGACATATGCCTATCTTCTCACGAGAAGTAAGTCAGTTTATAAAAATGAAGCATCATTTTAGATATTTTATGACGAAAATAGGTGAGGAGTTTTATTAGGAAAAAGAAGCCTAAGTTATTTAGTAATCGGCTAAGCCCGATTATAATGATTCAACTTGTTTTATAGGTGTGCTCTGTATATGCAGTAAATGAATAAGAAAAAGAATACAAAATACCGGTTGATGGTTTTCGGGAGTGACACATGCATGTCGTCTCTGGCAAGAAATCCATATTACTCTTAAGAAGCTGCAAGCGTTTCGAAAAATCACATTTGATTTTGATCATTTGTTTACGGCATTTGTAGCCGCATTTGCCTGACTACAATATTCTAACTTGTCTTTTATGTGACAGTGGATCAGTTTTAAAGCATAAGCCAAAAATGCCTGAGACTAGTGCGAAGATATCGTCTCTAATAAAAAATGCGTATTATTTTTAGAAATTTCCAACTCTTAAGCCGACCGTTTCAATTTTTCTGATATAAATCTACGCTTAGAGAAATTGCTGTTTTTGTAGTGCGCACTTGGTCGCAATGTCCCTTTAAACTGATTTGTTAAAAAAGACTTTAAATGCTTGACAATGAAGGCGAAAATATTTCTTAAGCAATAAACGACGTATATATATACATATAGGAAACCATTACTTAAGTGCCGATTTGCGAGGACTTGTCAAATAGCTCTTTAGTTACGGAAAGGAAAAAGTAATATGTAAATAACTTGTAAACTAAAACAGATATGAACTTCGAAACTTATGAATAAAGTGTTGAGTAAAGCTATTTAAATCTCTTTTTTTTTTCCTTTTTTTTTTCTGTTAAGAGTAAGAAGTACTTCGATAAACTTTCAATGTTTACATGTCATCGACAGGGAATTCGTAATCCATGCTACACACATGCACTTGAACTGAGTCATTCGCGAAGTCTCTTCTGCAGTACGTATGCCGCATAATGCATATATTTTTCAATTTATTTATAAATTGCTTTGATTAAACCTGACTTAAAACCTTTAAAATTAATATAATTTTTTTTCCCTTTTTTTTCCCCATATCTTTAACATCGAAAGCTGTTTCAAAACTTGTTAAAAAGTTATATAATTTTCTTTAAATCAAAACTTGGCAAAAAAAAAAAAATAAATAAATAAATAAAAAAATAGGCTTAAAAGTGACTAAAATTTTTCTATTAAAACTTTTCTATTAGAAAATGTTTTGCAAACATTTCAATATGCAAACACTAGTTGGTGCGTGCTCGAGGAAACTTTTACACTCAATCAATTGAAATATGCTGATCACAGCATAAAGTTAATACGTATTGTAAAACATGAAAAGGAAGGCACTTGAAAACGTATATAACCAGGAATAAAAAAAAAAAATAAATAAATAAAAAAAAAAAAGAAGAGAAGAAAAAGACAGGCATGTTACATTCATCTTAAGGGGTAAGTAATACCTCCATCGGCGTATTATTTGGAAAATCAATTTTTTTCGTTTTTTTTTTCCATTCGTATAAATAGTCCCTTGAATAGTTCCGAATGATATAAAAAGATAATTGTGGGCGTGGAAAATATGAAATATTTGAAAAATTGGTTTTGCCGAGTGCAGTTGTACGGCTGTACGAGTGTTATCCTCGCAATACGGTTTTTCAAATCGCCAAGCGGGCTAAGTTTAATTTATCCAGCTTTCATTTCGTCATTCAAATTTTTCACAATATCTTTAAAATGATATTTTAAAGAGCAGCACGAACGGGACTTTTCCTGAATTAATTGAATTATTGTTTTTTGTAAACAAATGTTTGTCGTCTCATTTCGAAAACTGCTTTTTTTGCACGATTCGCCATTCCCCCCGCATAAAGTGCATAGTGCCCACGGTATCGAATAAGAGATATTTATGGCTACAGTTAGGTCACGTACTTTTGATTTTGGACCGTTTAACATCTTACAATGGATTTGTTTATCCACTTGTGCTGTCGTAAGGTGACGTGAAAATTGTTCGTACTTTATGTTGATGCCAACGAATTTAAATTCAATTATTCATGTTATTAGATCGAGCACGTTCCCCACGATACTTCTTTCTCTATTTTATTTCTCCATTTGTCAAAATATTCTGTGCGATAGTAAAACAAACTGGACTCTCGTCTACGGCGACAGTTTTAACCAAAAGTGCGACTATGAACCAAGGAATAACTTACCGAATACTATGGAATCTAAAATGTGATCGTCTGAGGGCTTATTCTACTTCTATTCAATTATTCTCTTTGCTGCTGCTTGTGTTGTTGTAAATCGCATTAATAAGTCGGTATGGAGTTGCTATGTTTGGTTGAGTCTTCCATATGTAAAATCTCAAATATATATACATAGACAAATTTTAACGGCTGTTTTTTAATAACGAAAATGTCAGTGATTCAGAGCCAGATCAATTCCATTCTAAACGCATTGGTAGCCATCATATACATTCGAACACATTTTCAGATCTATATTTAAGATGAGTAGTAAGTTTTTGATGTTTGTTTTTTAATATTTACGACAGATCACGCAGAACTGTCCAAGAATCTACATGCAAAGCATTAATCGCTTCTTTATGTTACAGGCGAGAACAGGTATATAGTCGACTTGGTTTTACATGGTTTTTGGTATGAAAATTTTTCAAAAAAAAGAAAAATCGTCAAAAAAGCGATTTTCAACTTCATACACGCGCTTATTTCTATTCGCGTTCAAATTCATTATTTTCGTAACACTTATGATACCCTTTATACAAAGAAAAAAAATATCTTTTTTATAGCCATCACCGAAGGATGACGGATATATACGTTTTGTCAAAACGTTTGTAACGCCAGGAAAACAGTGTCAAAGATCCCGCAAACAATATATATATTATTGATCAGCATCAAATTCCGAATTAGTTAACGCATGCCCGGGTGTCCGTCTGCGTAATATCTGCTCTAAATATTCTCCTGCCCGCCAAAATCAAGCTATCGACTTAAAATTTGGCAAAAATATTGAAAGTTCTTGTACGCAGGTTGGCACTGCAACTGGGCGAAGTAGTTCGAAAGACACCCTCACAGCACCCCGTATAGTGGGGAAAACATTGTTTTTAAAAGAACTAAAAAATTGGTTTTGTGCTCATTATTCATAAACTACAGCAGATAAATCTACAAAAACTTCAATGTATATTCTGTGAGCAATGCTCTAGTATCTCTTTAAAAACGAAAAAAATTGGCCACGCCTCCTCATTTTTATAGTGTATCATAATTTGCTTATTTTTTCCAAAACTTTTATAAGGCACAGAAGAGAGCTGAAGCCCTATAATGTATTTAAATTCATGGTCAGTTTTAACTTCCGAGTGCATGTCCGTCCATTCTATGTACATCTGTCCGTCTACGCAGCAGTGTAGTATCTGCGGCAAGCATTCTTCCTTTCGCAAAAATAAGGTGAAATGGGAATTTGAAATTGACGCAAAGCACACGCCTACAACGCCCACACGTCCACACGAAACAGCAACTGTGAACATCTTTGTTGAATGCGTTTTTTGCTTGCAAAATACAAAACATACAAAAAAAGTCATGTACGTCCTTTCAATGTTATAAAGTGTGAAAGTTTGGTTCTTTTCGTTGTTTTTGGGATCACGGTAATGAGTGTAAAAGATTCGGTCACGAACAGATATAATTTTCTTAATTGTTTTTTTTAATTGAGAGAAATAATTTTTTTTATCTCTACATAAGAGAGTTTTTTTTTTGTATTATATTTTCGATTCTGAAAATGAATTGAATTTTTGTATTTTTGTTTTATGTGTTTTATGTGTTGCTCTTTTATTTAACGTTCAGTAGATAGTCACAAAGGCACACTTCTGATTGTATTCGGTTTATATGGTTTTATAATATATATATATGTATAATATATATATATATATATATATTTCTATTATACATTTATACGATTTTTTGTGCGACGAGGAACCTATTAGTCGTGCAAAGCCGCGGAGATAGATACACTTAATTATTTATTCCAGTCCATATTCCTTTCCTCATTAACTTCATATATGCGATGATTGGTTTTGTTCCCTCGTAATGTGTACCTATCAGTTACCGTCAATGTGTCAGCAGAAATTCGTTAATGAGCTTTTAAAGCAAAATTGTAAATTTATATACCCTCCAGTTGAAATGGGTGTAAATAGACAGAGGAATAAATCAAAATAACTAACGTCACAAAAACACAAATATATTTTGTCGGATCTCTAAGTCGAAATGACTTGCTCGCAACAACAGTTACCACCTTTATAACCCTTGGAATGTAAGTCGAGAACGAACTAAACTCCTAAAGGTACATTTCGTTCAGAACTTGTTGAACGCGCAACAGAGAGTGAGAAAAAAATTGGCATAACATCGTGAAGAAGAAAAGGTTACATTTAAGTTATTAACTTATTAACAAGATGTTGTGGGAAATAACAGGGCATCAAGGGCTGCATTAAAAAAAAAAAAAAAACCAAGTAAAAAATTATAATCCGTTACAATCGAATCTTTTATAACCACTATAGTTATCCTATAAGAGTTTGAAAAAGAGGAAATATATAAATTTCCATACGCCGTAATATTGGGTGGGCGTGGCTGCTTTTCCATTTTTGTAGAATAATTAAGTGCAAATTCACATCGTGTACCTGGTATAGATTGTGAGCGAAGAGCAGAGGGCACGGGAAGCACGGGTCATTTTCAAACCCTTTTGCAATTTTGTAGGCGATATAGTAATTATTGCAATCAGAAAAATGTTTACCAGAAATACTTCATATTTTTTTTTTATTGCATATACAGAGCACACCTATAAAACAAGTTGAATCATTATAATCGGGCTTAGCCGATTACTAAATAACTTAGGCTTCTTTTTCCTAATAAAACTCCTCACCTATTTTCGTCATAAAATATCTAAAATGATGCTTCATTTTTATAAACTGACTTACTTCTCGTGAGAAGATAGGCATATGTCGCGTAAGCTCACCAAATTTAAAAACTTATATGTTAAACCATTGTTGTGTACCAAGTCTCATCGTAAATTATGTTTTTTTTGTTGTCATACAAAAGCTTGTCTTCCGTAAGAACATTTATATGGAAATCGGTTCAAAACTTATTCTTTCCTATCAAAATTTTGCCTTAAATTGGAAATTTGATGACTTTTTTACAAATAAAACTTTATATGCGGAGTGACCGTAAAAATGGTCCGATCTAGTCCGTTTTCAATAGAGTTTGTCCTAGAACCAAAACATCTCAATGCACTAACTTCCCGTAAAATATCTCCGAAATTGTCGTTTGAACGTAAAAATACAAAAATAGAGATCACGAAGACATACGGACAGATATGCTTAAATCAATTGAAAAGAACAATAATCGGACTTGATTGTTGTAAAAAAGATGAAAGTAGTTGTTGTGTAGGATATTGCGCACACCCGCACAGACTTAATATGGCGTTACCACAAGTGTAATAATACTGTAGCAATAATCGTAATAGCAGTAATTATACAATGAAAGTTTATTTTCCAATTTACGCTTGAATCGCTCTTGTAACAACATCAACAAATTAAATAATACAACAATAATAAGAATTAATTAGTGGACTCAAGTTATCATTGCAGTAACAATTAATCACACTTGCACTTGCACAAGTCTTCACTTTCAATTCGATCCGTCTCGGGACTTATTGACCGATGTAGTATGTAAATAAGTTTTTGCATATTTGCGTTCGCAGCAAAGTACAAGAAATTCGGCATAATCTGAACACAAATGGGATAAATAGTTTTAGTGTTAACACTCATGTCTATCGTGGATTCAGAAATATTTTCACGAAAAGGTGAATAAATTGAAATCCTACTTGTTTTATTTAGCTAAAATTATGTTCTCTACGAGCTATGCATATATGTGTGATTCATGTGTGAAAAATTGAGAGATAAATATTTATTCTTTGTTTTGCTTCTTCTTGTTGTTTTTTGTTTTTTTTTTTTTTTTTTTTTTTTTTTTTTTATATCTAAGTCAGAAAAATGAAAAGCTTAAAAATACTGACATAATAATATATATATACATATATATATATATGCATCAGTTTTATTGTAAGTTGATGATGCTGATCTAAAATAACAACGAAATATAACGGAAAATATTTGAATGCTGTTGTTATGTCAGAGTTTTCGGGAAACTCAATGATATATGAAATATGTCAGTGCCGTGATGTGCATGATGTTTAATGTTTCATTTGAATTTTCATCGCACTCGCACGTTTTACGGTGAATAATAAGTTTTTCACTTCAAATATGAATAACCGGGGGAGACGAATGAATATTAATATTATCGCATAAAGCTGAAATTAACTGATTATCACTTGCGGGGATAAAATTACCATATAGCCCTTGTTTTTGCTTGTTTTTTTTTTTTTTTTTTTTTTTTTTTTTTTTTTTTTTGTTAAATATCTGAGGTTCTAAAGTAATTCGATTTATTGGTTGTCATGTTGAAAGAGTATTAATTTAATAATAATACTCTGTTCGATTGGGTTAAATTGTAGCGATTAAAATACTGAGAGTTCAATTTTGACATTTATTCTATCGATATCGCGTATGCGGTAAGCAATGAAAAATAAAACCTGTGGATAATTGCGAAAAATCGTCATAAATGTGAGGAAAATTTCAATTTTTTATTTATCTGCTTAATTGAATGCAAGAACATAAGAGCGTTAAGAAGTCAAACCGAATGTCTGCTTGACATTGAACTTTGAAAGTTTATAAAGGAAAAAAAATGTGTTGAAAATTTCATATTTACATTTAAGACATCGTCTTATTACTTAAGTGTACGTAAACTATAAAGTACAGACGGACACAAATTAAAAATGCGCTCCGAAGTGAATGGGATCTTTTTGTCCCTAGCTTCACTTTTTAACGTGTGGCATAACTTGAGAGGTGAACGGCATTCGTTTTTTTGTTTTTTATCGAAATGCTTTACTTGATGGAACAAATTTACAATGACAGTTCAAAAGTTGGCTTCCAGACAAAGAGCCTGATGGTGAAAAATTGACCAGAGCTCATCTTTTAATCACCGAGCACTCATCATATTCGTCTGATTTAGCATAGCATGGTGTTCTGCTTACTCCTCAATATGCATTCGCAGATGGCATTAAGGACTGGCATTAACAACAACAAACATACTGTTATTTACGATACTATAACTCCTTTGAAGGATGAAAATTTCTAACTTAGGCAGTCAATAATATTTCGCGCCACTAAGATGAACTATTTTCAAAAAATGCTCTAGAGGAGCCCTTCGCACACAAGTCAAAGAAAAATTTAGTTATATTCGAGCAAAAGTAAGGCAGGACCTATGTGAAATAGTAACGTGGTCTACACAATTCTAACGAAGTAGAGATACGAAGTTCTTGCAACATGTGCTAGAAACGGAGATTCGATCTCTGAATCTCAAATCAACGACAACTGAGCCACACTTACGCAGTCGAACTGCCAGTTGGGCGGCTAGCAGCACAGTTAAGATGCTGCTCCTGACAAATTCCTGGCGTCGAAGACTTGATTGGTTCGAACGTACTTTGCCGACGATCGGAGTGGTTGCGTGTACTGCCGGCAATTGTTGTAATGCACTCATCTAACTGTTTGATTGTAACCTATTGCAAGATTTGTCCAAACCGTTGAACACATGCCCTGCCAACCTACATGTGAGCAAAGGCTATTGCACGTATTGACAGCAGTGCACATACGAGGTGTAAGCGTTAAATGATTTGTCTTAAGCGATTTGCCAAAGGCAAATTGTCACAAAATTTCTCGACCCCTCACTATTTCAGTCTTGTGGCAGGAACAGACTTTCCGTTGAAAAAAAAAAAATTACAAAGTTTTCGCATTTCACGTTGAAAGCTTTAGTGCGTGTGCACATTTCACAAAATTTGTTTATCAAAAATTAAATTTTTTTTTTTTTTGGCTTACTTCGATTTATCGGTTTGTGAGGAGTTTTTGGGGAGGGATTACATTTACGTTTTGAAAATTTAACGATCTGTTAGGTGGCAGTTTACTTCTTAACATACATTTCTTAATACTTGGCAACTTTACCATCTTGTCAACTTTCCAGCAACAGACAGGTGGTCGGGCTTGTCTAAAATAACTAAGCAACTAGCGCGTTCACCTAAAATATATGCAGTCTGTCAAGTCGCAGGGCTATAAACGGAAATTAATGTAGCTTTTGTGTTATAGTAGTGGCAGTCACTGTATTAGTGGTAGTAGTAGCGGTAGTACTTGCAGTTACAGCAACGCTTGTCTGAATATGTTTTTCAAATTGACTCAGTGAAGATACGCAGGCATACAAATAGCCATTAACAGTTTAACTAATGTATTTTATAGTTAACGGTTCCATTAATAAGAGTTAGAAACTGGCGGCGGCACTAAACGTCAACTGATATTACGTTTACAAATAGATTAAAGGGAAGTTGTGAAGCACGCGAAAGACTATGAAAGGATGTTTTTGCATAGAAAGTTTGTATGTCAGTGTAATAACAAAACAACTGTGTAATTATAAAAGACATGAGTAAACATTAACTACGCATATACAACTGTACAGAATATGCATAGGGTAACGAGTATAGCTGAATCCCAACGTTTACTAACGAATAATTGCAAACGTCAAAGTTTTGCTACGAACATGCAAAAAATATGGTTACAAAACAAAAAAAAACAAAAACAATAATAAAAAATATACAACAATAATAAAAACAAAAAGAAAAAAAAAGATTTGGAAAAGGTTTACTAGTTGGTTATGCTGGTTGCTTGTTTGGTTGCTGGTTGTGTGGACGTTGCGCAATTTTCTGTTAACTCTTTATAAATGCGCGCACAAAGTTAAGCTTAGGCTTAAAACACAAAATCACGGTTACAAATTTCACGTTAATAATGATAGCGTACAGTGTTGCATTAGGGCAAAGCTAACATTCATTTACCAATTGTGCACACACGTGCACGCCATCGACTAACCATAGCCACACAAATATGACTGCAAAATAGGTAACACTCACAACATATCCTTTGTCGCTGTTATATTCCCTATATGAACTGAAATGATATATATATATATATATATATATATACATAAGTATGTAAGCATGTAGGTGTTGAGGGAATTTTTCAAATGCGGTAACTATGCCGTCGTACGATGTTTTTCCGAATATTTCCATAAGCAATGAAATACAAAAAAAATGTTACCGATTAATGCAAACACGAGAAAAAGTAAGATCTTTCTGTGAAAATGTTCACAATGAATGTTCTTCCGCCAATTGGCGGATAGTTTTTAAATTCACTCTATCTCCGATACAAGACTTAAGAAATACGCCTTCAAAACCCCATAAATTAATTAATTTTAGTTAACATTTTCCGTTCCGTGGATCCACTTTCCAAGACTTCTTTGTTTTTTTTTTTATAACTTCACACGTTACCGTTAAACTTAAATTTACCTTTGCCTTACTAAGAACCGCAGATTAAGTTCGGAAATCCATAAAATGCAGTATCTCTGCTATATAAATATCATGGAACCTTTATTTAGGTTCATTTGATAGAACTGTGACTTTTACGTTTCTTTCTTACAACACTGCGAAATAATAATAAGTCAAAGAGAAAATTCGTGAACGGTTTCGCATGTCAAGCCATTTTATAAAGCGTGTGAAATGTTTCCGCCCATAGAAAATTGAGAAAAACCAAACAAACAAAACAACAACAACAGTACACCATTTTCTACAACACTTGGTATTTTATACAGCATCAATTCGATTATGATGATAACGGTTCAAAAGTTTGCATAAAAGACTATGGTGCTACAATACCACTTTGGCTAAAGGGACCGGGCTGTGATTGAAAAATCGTTATTAATGCCGATGAAATTCTTGAAATCATTGAGAAAGTCGTAGCCTTTTTGATATGCTTTGAACTTTCATTGGTTTTGTTGTTACACCAAATCCCCATTAAATTCTAGTAAGTTTCGGTTTTACACCTTAACCCGATCGATTTGAAATGTTCGAATGTTTTCTGGAGCCATTGATAAACGCTTTAGTTTTCATTTATTAAATGAGCAATAAGGGCAATAGAAGTAATAGAGCGTCGTTGCATCCTTTCGAGTGTAGGTATACAATTTACAGGGAACGGACGTCCATGTGCGTCATGGTAATCATTGCAAGCTACATATTGCAATTTAATCTTAATGTAACTCTTGTTTACATATTACATACAAATTTATGTGCATTCGCATTTTAAATCTAAATTTATTATTAATGTTTCGATCGTTGTGCAATAGCACATAAACAGCAAATACGATAGTAGGAAAAAAGAACCGGTAAATATATGCAAATGAAATATGTGAACGCCGAAGTAAAAAGAGAAACTATAAAGCATAATAATGTTATATATATATATGACATATCACATATTAATTATATAATTTTTAATTTTTTAATGTTATTTAAGCAAATTTATTTAATTCGAAAACAAACTGAGCTCTCTACACAAAGCCATGATGATTAACAACCAGCTTCCTTCCTTATTCATCTTTCTACCTATAGCACGGAAGATTTCATGGCATGCAAGGCTACATCATCAACAATGGCTACTCTTATGTTCAGGATATAATATGATCTCAAAGCCATAGAGACATTAAAAGTCATAAGGCAGTCACAAGCATGTCTTTTCTCGTCCTTTTTTGTCACTTAGCAGTGTCTTCATATAACACAAGGGATAGCGCAATTTTTTATTGCGATTATTGGTCGGAAGTATTAAATTTGATTGAGAAAACACAAGAATCTCATCAAGAAAACACAGTCACTAACTCATTTGACTAGTAACCGATCAAAATAGCCAAAACAAGGCAGCTGTGGGTCCATTCATTAAATAAAATCAAGCTCGCTATTCTAAGAAACTCTATATCGATGGCGAGGATATGAGCTAAGCTATACGGCAATTTTTCAGATCCATTCTTTGTTAAATTATATACAAAATATATATACAATAAATAAATAAATAAATAACGAAAAAGTAATGTGCAATGTAGTCAGGTTTCGAACCATCGATCTTCTCGATGCATTGTTACTATCATTGATAGAAAAAACGATAATTTTTCTGTGACTGTTGATGTTAAAAGAAAAATTAATTAATTATTCATTTATTAATTTCTCTACTGATAAGTAGTATCTTGTAAAAAGAGTGAGAAGAGAGAAGGAGAAGTTGATTAGTAATCTATAGAGTATTTAAGGTATTCGTTTAAAGTTCGCGCATTTGAAAAGTTTTGTTTATGAAGAAATTCGATTAAAAAAAAAATCGTAAAAATAAATGAATAGAAATATAAACAATTAATAATGAAATGAAACAATAGCAAAAATTTATGAAAAAAAAAAAAATACTATAATGATTACTTTACCATTATTAATTTTAATTATTTCATCAATGTAATTAATTACATAACCTGGTTTTTTTTTTTTCTTTGACGTTTGAATTACTTTGCAATCATTACAACATATAAATATATTACAAATATAAATACGACTGCGGGACTTTTAACTTTGAAGTACATATACCATAGGCTTTTGTTTTTTGTAAATAGAACCTTCAGGATTTTACATATAAATGAGAAATATTTTAAGCCTATTCACGCTTAGGGTGACAGCATATACATTTTATCTTACGAAACTTAGGAATACATTATTCTTGTATATATATTCTTGATTTACATTAAATTCTGAATCGATTTTGGTATGTCCGTCTGTCCGATTGTCCATCGGTCTGTCTGCACAAATGTGTAATATTTGTGGTAAACATTCTCCCATAAAAACTTGCAAAAGCATTATGAAGTGCCTGCGAGGCACACAGGCCTATATATATATATTTATATACATACGTGCATACATATCCTTTTATATATATTTAGTTTATATTTAATATATTTATTTAAAAACTAGTGAAAACACTAAACACACTTCGTTTAATAAAGTTAGTCATATAAAGACTTTTCGAAGTAAGCTGTTGCCTTGGAAGGTGTTGAAAAAGTGGTCCAATCCGAACTATTTTCAATAGCGTCTGTCAGCGTACCAAATTTTATTGAAATATCTAAAAAATTGCTTTGACAAGACGGACAGACAAACAGAATTAAATCTAAATCGGTCGGTATAATAAAAGTTGGGCCTATCTCAAGTCCTTCTAGCTGTTGCATATATTCGCACCAACCTAATATGCAAATGCACCGCAAGTGGTGCAAGATATAGTTAGGATTAATGATAAGTCTTTAGGCCTAAGCGTCTCTTACAGTAGATGTTATAGAAACAGTTGTATGGCAGTAGGACGTCAACTATAAGTTACCTTTTCTTTTCCTCCGGATTAGTGATCTTTTAAAAGAGACCACACGCACTCCAAAGGTAAGACCATTTCCCTGACGTAACATATGAATTGTACTGACATGAAGATAGATGAGAAATCAATTTCGTAGACAAAAGGACATAACCAGGAACATTTGGGATCTTTATCTCACGGAGTATCGAACGTTTTTACAGTCCAACTGTGCTGCTTTGGAATAACTAAAGAAGAGAAAGGAAAAGAAAGGAAAGGAAAAGGCTAGAGAAGAAAGTATCGGACGAGACGAAATGAAACTAAATTGGTGGAAAGAAACTAAGGTGTCGCAAAGCTTTCCTTAAAGTTGCGATCTACGTAAAAGAAGCACGATTTTGCAAATACTTTTTTGTAGACTACGATTAAGTATTAGGTCATATTGGAAAAACTCCGCGGTTTTTTTTCGCGGTTTCGTTTCATAGCCTGGTCTTTTCAAATGATTGCAAACTATTATGTGGTTGATGTTTTCACCTTCTTACAGTAAAAGGCACCCCATATGGTATTTCTTCAGACATTTTACTCATTTTCAAATCGATATAATGTTTTACATGAGCAAATAATAAGAAAATTATTTTTACAAAAAATGTAAGCCGTCGAAATGTCATCTTTGTGTTGCCCGATATACCAGCACCGACCCGCAGAAAAACACGCGGAGAATTTTCAATATGATGTATTATGTATATGAAATAAAATACATGAAAAAAATGATTGAAGAATTCAGGATTCGAATTGAAATTCATTGCAGTTGTGCGTTATGTGGGGATTTAGTAAATGCTTTATATTACTCGTCGATACGTGCAACGTTAGTTACAACCACATTGTGAAGGTTTAATAGAGCGCTTATGATAAATGCTATTTAATAAATTTTTTATTAATTACTTTATCAATTCGACACTAGAATCTGTTGCAATTATTTCAAGCATGACGAGAATAAGTGCAAAAGTAAATGAAAAAATGTAGGATATTGGACAAGTGGTGTGAAATAGTTAATGACGTAGCCATCGACAAAGCAATATATATGACGATGATGAGTTTTAAAAAAGAATTAAATAAATTTAATGCAGATCGAAAGCAAACATAAAAGTAAGTTTTTATAAAGAATTTAATTAATTTTAAGCCATGACTTTTATCTTTGCTAGATGTAAGCCCGTTCCTGGAGGTTCAACAATGTTGCCTAATAATCGATGAAGATACACACGTAAAAGCATTGGCTCTGTACTGATTACCTTAATGAAGAGAAAATTACACCCCCGATCAATACTATGCAAGGGTGTTGTGCGCTATTGGATGAAAGAAAATATTAAAAAAAAAGGTTTAGATTGTAATTTATTTTCATCAGCATAAGGAACGACTGCAAATTCTTATACACGGGTTTTTTTCGAACTATTATTTTATCCGTCATTCTCTGACGTGCATTGATTGCGTTTAATGAAGAGACCTGATTCAGACGTTAGCCCTGAATAAATGCTTTAGAGATCTTCGAGCCCAGTAGATTGAAGATGGACTCTACTCGCGGGAAAAGCTCTAACTCTGAGTACATATTTGACATTCTTCGGTCCACATATTTTTTTTATAATGAGTCATACAACGATGATTTCCATCGGGCCGCAGTCAGAAAGCAATCCCGTATCTTAAAGAAGAAGTTATTCATAGGCGTATTTATCGAAACAAGCTATACATGAACATAAACAAGTCACATATACATATATGTTTTTTTGATTTATGTAAAAATAAAAAAATTTTTTAAAAATAGAGTAAGTAAGAAAATTATATTCGCCTGTGGCTGAATATTTTATACCCACGACCTTTAAAAGTCTAAAAGAACACCGAAAAAACTAAATTCCCATGCACCAATGATCCAGAGAATACAGGTGTCCTCGGTTTGCATTACCCTGTAGATAGGTGCTTTGGCCAAAAGTCCCCAATGTTTCTGCTAAGCTTGATGGCAATAGCTTCATCTTCGTAAACACATACTTACATTTACACACTTATACAAACAACACAGTTGTGCTTAAACTTTATTTTAGATCATGGGCTTCAAATGGTACGCGCAGTCCCTCAATGCATTTCTGTCGCAAATTTTATGCTGATTGCCTCCGTCCTGCCCAAAGTAAGGAATTGCTTTCTGACTTTGAGCCTGCCAGCCTTCGTTAAAAAGACGAGAAGAGTTCATTTTCACATTCTAACTAACTGTAAATTTACAAATTTTTTTCTTCATTCAAATGAGCCTCAAAGGCTCCATATGGTCCGTTTAGGGTTCATTTCTTTCATTGTATAAATGAAATTTTTCCACTTTGTCCTCTCTTTCAATAGTTTATACACTTTGTTGTTGTTGTTGTTGTTTTTTTTTTTTTTTAATATTTCAAATAAAAATGCATATGCGGTAACTAAACAAGTGGAAAATTATATTATTCATATAAATGCCGTTAAAAATACTTATTAATAACGAACAAAATTATACGCCTGAGTGAATCTAATGTAAGTATGAAAACAGGCAACAAGTCCGAATAGGATTTTAGACGAATTGTGTGCACCCGTCGATGAAGTCCGTAATATTCCATTTTATTTTATGTTTGTTTATTGTAGCTGAGATCAATTTAAAGCATTTTTTTACTTTCTTTTTTAACGCACAAGCACCGTAGTACTAGCTGATGACAGAGATTAATTTAATCAAGTAAGAAAATTATATTCGATTGCGACCGGATCTTTTACACCCATCACCGTTATCCTATAAGAGATTGAAAAAATATTGGGTGGGCGGGGCTGATGTTTTCTATTTTTGTAAAATATTTTTATGGAAATTTATATTGTGCATCTGCTCTACGTTATGTGCAACGAGCAAAAGATATGGAAAGCAAAAGTGTTCTCAGTTTTGATTGTATTTGCAGACGATATCTTCATTTTTACGAACGTGAGAATTTTTACCACGAATATTACACAGTTCAGCAGACGGATGGACAGAGAGACGGACATGCTTAGGTGCATTCCGAATTTGAAACTGGCTTTATGGGCTTTTTGAAGCTTCTGCATCTGCGCGTTACAACGGTATTTAAAAAAAAATTAAATATTAATACACAATATTAAGTAGGCGTGATCGATTTTTCCCATTTGTTTAGAGGCATTACATCATCGGCCAAAGAACCTACGTTCAAATTTTTGCAGATTTACAGAAAACAATTTTTCATTCCTTTCGCAAAGTGGAGGTGTTCTCAGCTTGTATAGTACTGCAGGCGTGTCCTTCGACCAATTTCGCCCATTTTCCATACCAAACTGCGTGTAAGAACTCTCAAGTTTTTTGCCAAATTGGCGTTAAGGAGGATGTTTAAGATATGACGTAGAACCCGACAGACGGACATACCAAGGTCGATTCACAGTCTGATGCTGATCAAGGATATATATATGTATGTGGTAGGACGTTGCGAACATTTTGACAAAATGAATATGTGCCTCATCGTTCGGTGATGGGATTAAAAAGGAAATAAATATATTTGTTCACATATATCTTCACAAAGAACGATTTAGACAAATCTGTGAATAATTAAATCACGATTCTGTGCTTATCCTTTTTCAGCTCTATTGATTGCCTGCGGAAGGACTAACTTTCTCTAAATCATCACATCAGAAAAATGCAATTTAATATTTTATTAAAACATCCATTCGCCTTTTAAATGGTGTACAAAATAAAGTAAAATCTCAAAGAGCTTCGAATAAAGAAACTTCAAGGGTAAGTTAATTCAATTATATAACTAGCAAAGTGAAAAAAGCCACATACGACTTAATGGGAATCCTAGATACCTTACCTTACCTTAGGGTAAATTTTTCGTCTATCGTGCGGTTGTGTGCAACTCTAAGAGAATTAGCTTGCGGATGAAAATCTGCCTAATTCTGGATACATAAACGTCCACCGATATCAGATCGTACGATAAGCTAGACATAGCACTTAGATTATTTCATTCCTTAACTGTTTTATGAGAATACAACGCTTAATATATACGCACTAAGTAAAATATGTGAACTTTTCATTGCACTACAAATTCGACGAGACGCAGGCAAAAAAAGAGGAAAAAATCTGTGTAAAATGTCGCCCGATGTCCGATACACATACACATATTATATATAGTGTATAGTGTTACTCAACTGCTGCAATGTTCCAAATGGAAGGATAAAATTAACATTCTGCCTCACATCCTCTGACAGTGAATATAAAAATAGACATGCATAGTAAAAATGTGTGTGCATTGGTGTGGTTATGTTTGTATGCACGTATTTCCTTTTTCCCATTTATTTAATATATGGTAATGTCAAGGTGTTGCCTGTTGTGATATTAATATAAAATGTCTGTAGATACGTTACGTATATAATGCACTTGCAAATGAAGGACGTCTGTTTCTGGATAATGTTTTTCCAACAGGTTATAAAGTGCGTGACATGCCACTTAGTTTTAAAGCTAACAAGCACGTAACCTAAAGCATGACTAGACTTTATAAATAAACTCGAGTAGCTTTGTGGAAAGGAAACTAAAAATGAAAAAAAGAAGAAAAAAAACAAACACAAAATTATATACAAAACTATATATAACATAAGTAATTTTTGTTTCCTTCTCACTTTTTGGCTTTTTTTTTTTTTTTATCTTCAAAGATAATTATCGGTTGGGGAAGGTGCAAAATAATAAATTTTTCATTTTTAATTCAGATAACTTTGACAAATGCTTACGGTAAATATATTTAAAAGTAAATAAATGAGAATGCGATGCAAGGACAAGGAATGATAGTAAATGCGTTAAAATGTCTCTTAATGTAAATTTAAATGTTTTTTTTTTAAAGCAAAATTGCAACAACTTATTATATATAGTAATGTAAATCGTCTTTCATGATTATTCGCGTTATGTATTCAACTCCTTTTGAAATTAAGTGCACACCTCTGATTCATGATTTTTAGGATAGTATAGGTTTCATTTGCCATTCTTAGAAGATCTATTACACGAACTTACATTTACAACTCTTTTATTTTCATTCTGCTCTTGTCTGCTCTAATAATGCAATTCAACTCTCTTGACTCGATTCTCTCGACTGACTTTCCATTCACTTTCCAACGTTTTTCGTTTTCGATTCGCTTCTTCTCCTTCTTCGCAAATATTTTGCGATTTCTTGCATCGTGCGCCAGCTGCATGATGCAAGTAACGCGTCCTGAATGTGTACTTGATTTTCCCCTTTCTTCAGAATTTTATTTCGCAGAAAGTCGAATAATTGTCAAGAAAACTCAGATCACCAAATATGACGTTTGCCTAACAATGTGGTTAAACTGGTCACTCAGCAATGAAATTAATTTAATTACTCAAAAAGAAAAGATAAAAAGAGTACTCTTCATATAAAAACGAGATTGACTTTAACGATTCGATAAAGGCGTGAAGAGAATATAAGATTACCTTAAAAGTAATACACAGTAAGAATTCGTTTCGCCTTTCTGGGTCGTAGGTAAAGACTTTTACGAATCGTATCGCAATGAAAACTTCTTCGGGTAGTAATCGGATGGAATGATCGCCGGACAATAATATATAATGCCTTGTAGTAGAGAGTGTATCTATCTCTTACTCTCACTTATGTAACCTTACAAGACTTATATTTTCGATACTTCGACGAAAGTTAATTTATCGCAAGCTCGCTTACGTATAATTACGAGTTTAAGAGTTCGCATTACCAGTGAACCGTTCGTTAAGATACTACAATTACTGTCGCTTAACTTTTCTTTTTATCGGTTACGGCAGGGTTTATATGTCAGTGCTTTAGGCTTGATGCCTAAATAGTGAGTTTCAATATCCTGTTGAGCTTTTGCAAGAAATTACATACTTATACTCATCCCCAGCATTTTTACTGCTGCATTTTACCCAATCACAAATACAATAAAATAAAACAAAAAAGAGAAGAAGATTACGAAACAATAACAAAGATTGATAGGAAATCAAATAAAACGAAAATGCTGTAAACCTTTATCGATAAGTTTGAATGAATTTTATTGGAAAGCTCTTTCAATAAATAGTCATTTTCTGACTCTTATTGTCGTCTCAATCGATTGATAATTAATCCATTGAGAAGAAACCAACTGTTAAACTGTTATTGGCAATCATAGGCATGCTCTTAATCCAAATATTTTGCATTAACGCCTAACTTGCTAACTGTCCTACTGATCGAATCAGAAATAGTTAATGAATTTCATTTATGTGAAATTTTCAAATAATATCGATTTAATTTATTCCACTTTGTGTTGTACAAGTGAAGCTCTCAGTACTCAGTTCAATTTTGAATCTATATTTACATAGTTATAGCGACGTCGTTGGCACACCTGTGTTAGAAAGAAGCCAAGCATCAATAAGAGAGAGTTGAAGCAACAGTGAGTTATTTTAGTGTTGCCATCATCTTTGTCTTTACCGAGTTACCATCTTACAATACATTACAATTTAAATAAAACTCTTCTTTAAGGGGTGTGATGCAATGCGGCGTTACTCGCATTTTCGGGTTGGGACTGCAACTTGGCCGACTTTTTACAAAAAGAAAAGCAAAAGTCTTATGGTATATAGAAAATGTTTTTCTTATGTTTTGTGCGAAAAAAAAGGCGTGAGGCGTGATAGATTTTTTCTTAAAGGCTTCGCTTATCGGAGCATTACAGGTTCCGATTTTGCATCTAGAAAATCAAACGGAAGATTTTCTGGGGCCATAACTTGAACTTCAGCAAATACTGGATTCTCTTACACACTACACTAATTGTGCGCACAAGCGTATATCAAGTTTGCAGAAGTACCTGATGAGATGAACTGCCCTTTCATCATATCGGTCAAGTCGATTTAAGCTTGTCTGTCTGTCTGTCCGCGTTTTATTCTTATGTTCAATCAACAAGTCGCGCTTTTTGAGATATGCTGATGAAATTTGGTGGATAGACGTGTTTTGGCCGAACGGCAAATGTTATTGAAAATTTTGAAAAGTCGCCATCTGGTTACCTATCGGGTGTTTTTACTTATTTTTATCGAAAAATTAAGAAAAGAAAAAATTAGGTCCGTTTTCATTTTCGTCGACTGTAATAACGATAAATTTGAATTTATTGAAAAAATGCCAAAAACTTATTGAAAAGGAAGAAGAGATCGAGCAGTTAAGCTTCAAGATTTCCAAGTGTTGAGCTTTCATGGCAAGCGGACGAATATTAGAGGAACCAGCTTTATGTTAAAGGCAATAAACATGGTTCCGAGAGAAACGTTTGTAACGTGTCACGTTGTAATGCCTTTTTTATTTTGCCCTCTAATCTGCGTAGCATGCGCTACTGCATGAACTGTTGTATTATTGGCTTTGAGCATTTGTATAGGCCAAGCAATTTTATACTTCTAATTTTTCTCATCTCCAATTGCTTGTTGTACTTGCCAAGCTATTCAGTCTGTTGAAGGTATTTGAGGTATTATTGTGTCATTGTAATATTTATTGTAAATGGATATAAAACATTGATGAAAATTAATGAAATTTATTCAAAGTGATAAGATTCGTCGTACAATTTATTAAAGATGAGATCGATTTATTTTTACTATTGAAGTTAAAAAATCGAAATCGCAAAATTTGTATAGAAAAAAATAAAGAAATAAATAAATAGAAGGGCAAGCAAGACTTTATAGAGCAGAAATTTCAATTTGAATTAAGGCTTCCGTTTTTTTCCTTTTGCACGTATGTTTAAAAACCCAAAATAAACTGAAGATAGTTTTTAGTATTTGTGTCATATAGAATGAAAAAAAAAAAAAAGAAAAAAGGAATTCGATGTGCTAATCAAATATGTGTGTGGGCAAGTAAGCAGATATGCATGGTATGCATGGTATGCATGGTATGCATCTACTGCTTAGGGCGAAGAGAAATTACCCTTAAATACACATAATTCTTTATGCTGTTTTCTATGTCAGTATGTTTGTATGTTTGTCTAAACGTGTATTTGCGTTTATGTAAACAAAACTGATCTACATAAATATAAATGACACTAAGGCAGATAAGTTATTCAATTTGAAATGAACTCAAAGCAATTCTTTTCAAAAAAGCTACGTTTACTTTTAGGGCAAATTTTCAACATAGTTGTATACGAATTTTGAATACTTTATAATTATCAAAAATTTTCCCATCCTAATCCTTTTTCTATTAAAATTGAACAAAGAGTTTTGTGTTTGTATTGGAGCTTTTTTACTCAACTGAGTAAATCATCGGTTGCTGATTTGTCGACTCACAGAAGATGAAGAGGAAGAAATTTTTTAATAGTAATCTTTCCTAATACATAATTTTTTTAATTTTACATGCTTGTTGCAAATTTAATCTTCGCATTAATTCGTAGAGAAAGTCATGCGATTTTTGAACGGAAAATGTCTCAAGACAATTAATTGCTCATATTTGAGGCCCGTGCCTTACACCCTTACTATAGTCGACATCAGCACTAGCTCGATTATCTGCGCGAAGTGCATGTTAAAGCTTGAAATTTTCTCTCTATCAATCGATCGATTTCGTTTATGAGAATCCTATATAAGTTTGCGGAATAATTTTGTCTTTTCGAAAAAAAATAGACGACACATTCTTCGTGGTATAACTAAATTAGGCGATTAAGGATGCTAAGGATACTGTACTTGAGACTTGCCAAAAGTCAAGTCGTAAAAGTTCAATTTAAGCTCAATTTATATCACGGACTTATAAGGAAAAATTTATAGAAAATTTTTTTTTTGTATTTGACTTTGACCAACTAGCCGTTCGGGAAACATAGTCTGCACATTCAGACGCAGTGGTCATTAGAAAGGGTAAAAGACAGATGAGAGGGTAAAGAACGTGCATTCGATTTGAGAGTGGAAGTTTTTGGAATTGTGGCAAGACTATGTGCTGCTAGCTTGATTTAAAGGCAGGCAGCGTTGTATACGGGAAACTCGAGGATGAGTGGGTAATAATGCTAAGAAGACCAAGCACTTACATGATAGACAGATTTCTCTTCATCTGTTGCAAGCTAAGAACGGTATAGTCCAACCTACCCCGAGCCGTGCAACACAATCTTGCATCTGAACCTGAATGTAAAGAATGGGTTTTCACAGATTTTAAAATGAGTTCAAGAGCGCACAGCTTTCTCCCAAAAGAAGATAAGCGAAGCAATATTTACAAAATAAAATACATAATAGTTTGCCCGTCACATCGTTACGAGCAAACTTACACATTTGATCCTTTGATTGACTGACTTTGCAGGTAATGTTAGAATAATGAAAAATCTCTTTAAGAGGAAGAGCTTAAATAGGCTCGCAATCGATATCTTTTGGTGCCGTAGCAAGTTGCTTGAGCGGATTATTCAAAAGGCAAAAATAGCTGGCTTTCTGTGGCACAACCTTTGTTATTCAATTTCTGCACCATATCCCAAATTTAATAGCATTTCATTCGAAATGAGCATCTAATAGTCTCCTTAAGATGAATGTAGTTTCCTGCGCTTGTTTTTTTTTTTTTTTTTTTCAAATTTAACTTTTGCTTTAACTCACTGACCGCATTAGATTTTGTTATAATTTTAATTACACTTTTTTTCTGTTTTTTTTTTCTTTTTCTCTTTAGGTGAGTGTTGTAGTATTACGAAATTCCACTAACTAACATAGAAAAACCATTCTGGTTCCCCTCTTCATTTAATTCATTCTAATAATTCAACAACTTTGAATTTTTTTCAATTTCAACTTTGTTAAATTATATATATATATATATATTTCTATATATATTTCTAAGGAAAATAATCATTTTATACAATTTGTGTTCATTTGCTTTGCTCTGTGTGCGCGCGTGTACACCACATAGCATAGTTAAAGTTATATACATATTTTGTTGGTTTTCTAAAAAACTTTCAACACATTTTTTTTTCTTCCTATTTTTTGTCTGTTTATATGTATGTTTATCATTATTAATATTATTTATATTATTATTATATTTTTTGGGTTTTGTTCGGTTCATATGGTCTTTAAACAAGAAAGAACAACAAAATTAAAAGCGAAAGTGAACAACAACATTCTATAAATTCCATAATTAACTTTTATTAGATATTTACAAAGGAATATTGAGTTTTGAGAGTTACGCACACATTTAAACGAATTTTGAACACACATCATTTCCATTCGACGCTTGGAGTTGTAAAGCTTTCCCGCTAATTGTTGGCTAATCGGCGGAGACTATCTTTACAATGAAAATTTGTAATTACATACAGACTTTTAAGGTGAAAAGATATTTGCTAAGTCTCTTGTTTTCACTTGAATTTGTTTCGATTTTCAGATTTCCATTAGTAGTCGACAGACGGCTGAACAATTGAACAAGTCGTACAGCAAGGCTGGATCGATCTAGAGTTTCCCCTGCATAATATGGCCGACAATATATTCTTCGGGATGCTACAAATGAATCGAAAGCATTGTAAATCCTTTATGCTTCAATGAAGGATGCAAAAGAAAAAAGTAACTCTTTCGACAGGAAGCGATTGAACAGCGAAGGTATACAAACTTTGCTTTGTCGTTCGTGAAATTTATCTATGAGCGCCGGATGGGTTCAATAAATTATTCAAATATTCTTAATCGTGTTTAACATGTCTGTCC
Organism: Glossina pallidipes; assembly: GCA_000688715.1. Lineage (NCBI taxonomy): Eukaryota > Metazoa > Arthropoda > Insecta > Diptera > Glossinidae > Glossina > Glossina pallidipes. The sequence continues at coordinate 3,948,375 of KK499767.1, forward strand.
CTTCGTCCGTTCTTGTAGTGGACTACTATGTGGCAATTATTAAAGTCATGAAAACAAATCGAAATCGTATATTGTCGCAAAACGTATCTGGAAAAACCTCTTGAAAAATCTGAGAGAATTCGAGATGTTTTGCATACATTAACATTTACATAGTTATTTCGTAATGTTAAGATGCAACATTTATCTCAACGCCTTTGCTTATTTTCTATCGAAATTATTTCATTACACTTTATATCATTAATGGTATTGAATATGATTTATGGCGAATAAAAAATGTGAATTATTTCAATTTTTGTTTTTTAATTAATAGCAAATAGGAATCGAAGAATAGTGAAACAAAATAAAATTTCATTTATTTCAAATTATTTTAAAATATCAGTTGAAATAAACGCGATGAAATAAGAGAAAGTATTAACAAAGCAAAACAGAGAAAAAAAATTCTTTTTTATGCCAAATGTATCGGAGGAGAGTGTAAATACTGCTTATACTTCTCCATGTTTCCGTACAAAAATTTTGTATTTTGTATTTTTTTTTTTTTTTGTATTTTTTCTCTACTCAAAGTAATAATAATGTTACTTGTGGAAACTCATGTTTTAATTAAGTGGTCAAGGTTGTGTTATTCTCATTCAGAGCGAAGCGAGTTACCCGAATGTCTATAAAACTCAACAACGACCGACGTAACGAACAAGGCATATATATATATATATATATATATATATATATATATATATATATATATATATATATATATATATATATATATATATATATATACAATATTTGTGTATAATAAAAGCTGTTATAAAACCGACAAAAGAATGTTTCATTTGCCACAAAGCCATAAGAGAAAAGTGAATACACATCAGTTTCACAGAAAAGGCATACACGAGCATATATATGCTTGCGTTAATGTTCTTCAATCTAAAAGAGCTTAACTAATAATTTTTATTTTCATAACATACTTAACAACAACATAAGACATTCTAACGATACTTCCCATGTTGATGCATCTTTCATAACTATATCTATACGTATACATAGGATCATTCATTTTTCGTTCCGAGAGTAAATGTAAACAAACAACACTTCTGATGAGGATTTGGATCAAATTCTTTTAGTATTTTGCTTGGATTTCACAATTATTTATTTTTCGAATACAATATATGAATAGTTGGTCTGTACTTTTTACTTTAATATATATATATATATAGATACTTTACATGCATTATTTACATGATTTTAAACAACTTAACAACCCGTAACTGTTGTTGATCTTTAGCAAAACCGGAGTAGCTACCATCTTAATATACTTCTTTCCCCTCTCAAAGTGCCCACATGTCAAGGAATCGCTTGAACTCATATACGTTTCAGCGTCCTTTCAGTAACTAAATGGTGAGTGTTCGAGAAAAATTTCATAGTTCAGTCCGTACTAATAGAAATGTTTTGAAAATCTCTTTCTACTTCAGAGTTATTAAAGTCTGCATGCTTAGAGGCAAATTCGACATCATTCATTTTTAAATTGAATTCTTAAAAGATATCTGAGATTGTATGCGTTTAGTTTTAGCTTTCTAACCCAATTTTTGTGAATATGAATAGAGTCGAGCAGGCAGATCAAAGGATAGGCAGATACATGGACAAGCAAAAGGATCTTCGAACATATGAACGGACAGATGAAAAGTCGGTTGAACGAAAAAAACAAGCGAGCGGATAGTTAGTTAATATCTGGACGAATGCGATATAAGCACAAGCAAACCATCGCTCAAATGCACGAGTGAATTGATCGGCAAGCAGACGATTGAAAGAGCGACCAGATAGATTTACGACTGAGCAAATAGATCACGGTATGAAGTGATAGAAGGGCCTGCGGTCGGGATGAGATCAAAATATGTGAATGAAAATGATTTCAATGAATCTAAGTTTGTAAAATATGGAGATATCTTGCCGTAATGTGTTAGTTCCTTTGGGGACGAAGAGAAGTCCGTCCTGCTAGAGCTTTCTTAATTTAGAGTTGAAATATTCTAGATACACGTTAGACAGTGAGATAACAAAGCACATTGTATTTCATGTGAACAAGGGAACATCGTGACTGGTTTAAAGTCGAGGCATATGTAAAGTTGATGAAGGTTTCTAAGCCCGAATTAAACAAGCGTAGCTGTCGTGTTATCATTTATTAATATTGCAGTGCTTTATGTATTAAGAATAATTATTCATTTAATTATTACTCTGTTTAATCTAAGATCCCTTCACTTAATTCCAATACATAAGAAAGAAAAAAAAAGAAAAAGAATCAGATCGATGTGAACAACGGAACTTCCATAAATTACTAGAACATTTGTGGTCACCATAATCATGAATAATTGTGTTTTATTTGGGAAAGCGAGAGTAAGTCCTATATGCTAACCAATCCTCCCTGTTTTCATTACTTAAATTATGATTATGGACTTTGAAATAACTATTGATATAAAGGAAAACAGCCAAGCACTTAAAATAGTTGCTCTCAGATTTTAAGGGATACCAATAGGCAAAAAGTTACATGGTAATGCTAGTTAGTTTGATGATTGTGATGCTAAATGTAAGAAATGCAACGCATATCCAAGTCCCATGCACCTAATCACTTGGCACTATCTTGAATGTTATAGATGTCGTAGCTTTACTTCAATATATTCTCTTTTTAGCAGTTGGTATATAAGTATGGGCCATAAAAGAAACGGCAGCTCTTTCCCTGGTTTCCCTGGGTTGTTTGACTCTGTACGATACTCTTTGTTCGGCGCCCCATCGAGTATCGAAAAGCGAACGCAGCATTTTCGACATACTTTAGTTTTTTTAATTCGAAAAGGTTTGTAGGAAGAGGACATAATGGCAGAACGCCAGAATGTCAATTTTTGTCTTGCAATTGATACAAAGCACTATACGACAACGCCGCGAGATCAATGACAGATTACATTTTGATCAAAAAAAAAAAAGAGAAAAAGCGAAATGACTTTTCGTACAACCCAATACAATGCAAAATGACCAAGAGACCAAGAGAGCTAAATCGAATTAGTTTGTCGTCACGATGTACTTGATAGTCCGGTTCGATTGTCAAGTAGCTTTTACCCGGTGGAACGTAAACACAATTTAAGAGGGGAAAGTTGTCCGCATTATTTCTTTTTTAAAGTTGAAAGTTATTTATTTACGATGTTTTTAAATTAAAGTAATGTTACGTAAAGTAATTGACGTAAGTATGCACTTAACCATACAGTGGGCAAAAGTAATTATTGTATATAGTAAATTTCTTAATTTATGTGATGACCTCTCGCAAATAGTAGTGCACTTGAAAAAATTATTTTATTAAAAATAACATTCACTAAAGTTGCCCGTTTGCTGAACGGCTATTGTTAATTAATGGTAACTTAGTTTTGCTTTAACAACTGTAAATACTTATTGAATTTATTGTTATCACATAAAGGGTCTTTCATTAGGGATGATACTGCGATAGCTTGACGAATGTTCGCTCTCCGTAATGCTCCACAGTTTGTAACTTGTCAGTGTGGAATTGGGCTTTGATGTAGGGGAAAAAGGGAAAAAATCCAAATTCACGTCTTCAGGTGATTCAGTGACCAAACTTCACGCCCAAGAAATCTAACGTAGAATTAGCTGTGAGTTGTGTGTTGTGAGTTCTTCTCGTCCTCATAACCATAATTATGCGTTATGCGACTTTTAAATTTACACATATAGCACATTATCCTCGCATGAAAGCAAACGAGGATACAATTTTTCTATTCGTAATATTAAGAGATTCGGTTTTCAATTCACTTCAAGTCTTCCGCTAAAGCATATATACTTTGTGTAAAATCTCCGTAGTTCTTAGAAAAAAAAATTTCATTAATTTTTTTTTTTTTTTTGTGTTCAAAGTGGGTCACTTCGTTGCACAAGGCTGTTTTAAAAAACTATGATTAACGAATGGGATTGCTTTGCACATATGCAAAGAATAAAAAAAAAAAACCTAGACACATCTTCCATTCGCGTCATTCGAATGATAAATTCTGGGTTATACTTACGCGTAAAACTTTAAGTCACAACCAACACCAATGTCTACGTGCGGATCTGCCCATAAATCTGTGCATCTTATATAGAAAATTTATCGTTTGGACTTTTGAATGCCTCCCCAAATGCGGAATTTATCATTCGACTCACCGAATGCTCGAACTATGCAATAATCGTAAGAAGAAGAGCGTTAAGAGCTATGATTGAATGATAATGCCCATGGCTCCTGATTGTACGCTTTAGGAATTCTTTTACACCTCAGCTCGTGCTCAATAAAAAATACAATTTTGATTTTTAAGACGATTTCACGTTTCATTATTTCTCTTATTAAATGCGACTGACTTTTGAGAAGAAGTTTTCCTTCTCTTTCTATGCCCTTCATTTTCCCGCTCACTGGCGCACATTAGGCTCGATTGGCGAGGAGAATGAAGCAGAAAAACATATTGATGGTCTCAACAAAAGAAAAAGAGACATTTGGTCCCCATTCCGTATATCGTTTATCTAATGCAAGCATGCGTTTAATTCCATTTAATTTATAGAAATATCGATACGCAGGCTTGCTGAAGGATTTTAACATCAAATTTTTATAGCATTATATTTCTAAAAAATATTCAAAACAAACATTAAATCGAAATTCACCATAAGTTGCAGACATGTACTAAAATAGATTAGGGTTTTCGGCTTAAAAAAGAACAGTACAACTTTAAAAGAAGAGATAGGCTCGAATTCCGAGATCAAATTCTTGCCTTTTTCTTTTACAAGTCAAATGTCTTGGATGATTTGGCGCTATTGAGTTCATTTAAATATATAATGATTTGTAGAAACGTCAAGTTCGTTGAACGATATTTTAGTAAGATTTTCATATGCATCTGATGAAAACATTAATTAAATTACAATGCGAACTTAATTGCCTTTCATAGAAGCGGACGTATAGACATACACAAAACTTGCGGAAAAAAACGAGGAAACCAAACGAAAAATATTACACTTGCTAAAATAGAAGAGGAACAAAAAGTGTCTTCTCTTCGAGTGTTCCGCTTGGTATGTTAATGGTATAAGTTTATTAGGGAAATTATGGATCTTATCAGATTGCTTTAATTCAATTTCAAAACTCAGGAAAATTTTCGTTGTGAGAATGAGTGACAGTCGAACATGTCAAATGGACTTCACTTTATGCAGACTGTCTTTAACTAATCCAATTTCGTACCGGCATCTTCGATCGACAGTCGTGCCTTATATGCATATATTAATTTGATGTGAAGGCATTGGCAGATCAATTTAGAAAATATAAAGTGTAAGCGTACACTTAGGTTCTTAGGTTAGGCTTCTCTTACATCCGCTTCGCATAAATGATTGATTTATAAAAATGAGTCGTGATATCATGCTTTGCTTATATCTATTGCGCATTTTAGTTCTAATAAATACATTAATTTCCCGAAAGGTTAACACATGTCAAGAAAATATCTTAAGACGTCCATTTGGTTAATGAGATACTTTTGATCCAATGACGAAAATTCGAACTATGATCATAAAATGTGAAGATTCATGTTTAAAGTATATTTGAGATAATTCGCAAGCACACACACACACACACACACACACACACACACACACACAACACACACACATGCACGCACAAACACACATATTCATATATATATATATAAATATTCAGTTAGCCATGATTGGGATGATGGCGATGATAATATAGATATACATATAAGATAATATGTATCTGTGTAGTGTTCCCTATGGCTTGTTGTTAATGTGCAGTCATGTGCAGGAATCCCTCATAAGAATTTCAATATTGGTTAAAGTACGGATGAACTTGTTTATCAAACTATTTTACACATTTGCAATAAGTTTTAATGTTAATTTTAATATAAAATTAAATTAATTTTTCTAATTAAACCTATGCAATAAACTGAATTGATTGACGATTGATGAAAACATTTCTTTAATTAGCTTTTACATTATTATTAAATTTATTGTTAATTATTTACATACGGATTATATACAATAATCATTACTCTGATGTTATATATTTATATATGTATATATATATGCCAAAATGCAAATTCAATTAAATTAATTTTATTTTAGAAAAATATTTCAAAAATTTTTCACTTTGAATAATATAACAGTAAGCAAATTTGGGAGACGATATCATGAATTAAACATAAGTAAATTTAATTTTCAATTTAGTCAAACATATGCTGCGAGTGAAATTGCTTATCAGTATTATTGTCTTACATGTTGCAGAAGCTTGTGTTGAATCAGAATTAAATCGAGTCTTTAATTAATTTCGTTTCTTAACGGATGCGAATATAAATTCGAATTTTATTGACAAACACATTCACCATCTATTTATTCAGGACGCGTCGATATTGCTTCGTCGAAGCTATTGCATAGCTTCGGAAACCTAGTCCGTGCAAATTAGAAAATTACAAAAACAAATTGCTTACAGGTGGTATCTTAATATAAATCGGGATTATAGCGAGAATGGTCGTACACTCGAAGAGGGTAGCTTTAGATTGCTGCTGGTGAAATTAAGGCTCTTCTATATGTGTTGGAGACGGCGCAAGTAGCTTCGGAGCCCTTTAAATCTCGAGCGATAGCAATGTGGTGTTGGCGACTTTATTTGCATTGCTTCGCTGCAACTCGATGTTGCATCAAAATTACTCCTTTCTATGCTCTCTCTTTCACCGTCGTCGTCATCATCATTATAAGAAGGCACGGACTTTTCATAAAATTGATTGACAAAATGCTTTCGTTTCAGACGTTATTCCCTTAGATTGGCTCACATGCGAAAACCATTATTGCCTTTCTCTGATCACAGACTGAGGCGTAGTAATATGTTGTTAGATCCCACATACTCTTCCCTTAACAATCAGAAAGCATTAGTGCCAGATTTGATTTTATATTTACCATGTCATTTTTACATATTTAAAGAGAAATGAAATCCGTATGCACTTGCACCACAAGATTTGTGAAAATCTCATTAATTTTAATCAATCACAGTGCGAAAATCTGTATGCAAGTGGTTTTGTAATTCCTTGTGTGCAAACTTGAAAACAAGGAACAGATCAAGCAACATTGTTAACAGAATTATTGTTATATCGAATATTTTGGATGTCGTGATTTTTGCAATTGGTGTCGTATTTGAAACAAAAAATAAACAACAACAACAAATGCGATTAGTTTAAATAGTTGCGTTGTTGAGTAAAAATATTTCCCTCATCAGAAATTCCCTAAAGAAATTCGGTGTTTATGTGGCCCCTGTCGCTGGCGATAGATCTAGGTGATCATATGTACGTCCGCCTTTCTATTAGTCCATTTGTCCATCCGTCTATCCATATATATGCTTGAATATCTATCTCACCATGTTTTCTTTACATGGCCACCGTTCTTGTCAATCAATCCGCCCTCATTCTTCCACTCGTAATTTTGTCCGGTTTTCAATCAATCTGATTTTCCATCTGTCTGTGTATCCTGCAGTTTATGCCTTACTCGTGTATCGCTACTTCGACTATTTATCTATCTATGGTTTTGTCCTTCGGTCTGTAAGTCCCTTCGCTCTAATGCTCCATCTATATGTCCTTCGGCTCATATGACCTGAAATGAATATTTTTTTCGGTCCTCGTTTCCTTCCCTCTCCGTGTTCTTTTACCAATATGCTCTTCTATCTATTTCTCTGCCTCTACGTATGTCTCGCCATTAATTAAATAACGCTAAGTGACTTTTCCGCTAATAAGTCTTGTGCACTCGCGTTAAACAATAGCTAATTAGTACGAAAGGGAAAAATTGTTGGACGTCGATTTTCATCTATTTAATATCTTAACCTATTTTCCTACGGATATACACGAATATAATATAATATGATAAACTTTGTAGTTAATATTAAATTGGAAATTGAATGTTTCCCAAACTTTTAGATCAATCGAAGTAAAATTCCAGGAAAGAGAATCTTTGGACATCCCTATAATACTCTCTGGTCGGTTGACATGATTTCCGAGAAACGAATGCATCGATCTCATTAAACTCTTGCATCCAGTTTTTATCTATCTTTCAGATCAGATCGGCTAAGAATTTGATAACGAAGGCATTTTTTTGGTCTTTGGTTACAATTTAGCTTAGTTTTGGCGTAAAATTCTATGAAAAGTTCAAATTATAAATCCGCTCTTCAATCTCGAGCTATACTCGAAAGTAATTGATTCGATCGAGTCTGATAAAGATGTCACGAGTTATCTTATATACTGTGTCCATACTTCTTTTTAACATGTCTGCGGGAAATATTTCTAAACGAATCAGTTTTTAAAGTTTTTAAATCGAAATTTCACGAAATGTTGTTGAAATGTTGTTCTCTTATATGCTGCAGAGATTGAACAATAAATGTAATGCTATTATAACAGACAAAAAAAGAAATAAATAAAAATAAGTAGAAGCCTGCTGTTTTTTGCTCTTTCGAAACCATGCCACTATGTCACCCATCAATTTAACTTGTGTTTAGTTTACTAAATACCATCGACAATAACTATTTCATATCGTCTAGATATGCATAATTAATTATAGATTTGTTTAATCGTGCAAAAGTTAATTTAAAGCCGCTTCAATTAGTGATCAATCAATGTAGATTATTGCGTAGATTTATTAAGAAAAAAAAAAAAAAAAAAATGTTAACTTCATTTTAAAGTTAACGTTAAAGTCTACGATAAATGTGTAAAATATTTTCGTTAGTTATCTACGTTTAGAACAAAAACAGTTCTGTGTTTAAAGAGCGTAGAATTTTAATAGCTTTTAAATAAGTTATATAATTTTAAATAGTTCTGACATATTTCGATATGTTTTTATAAAATGTAAATATTTTATTGTATACCATATATAATGCAACAAAAAAAGAAGAAATATATAAAAGTTTGATTCTCTATAATTTACATAATTATGAAAACATAACCAAATTAAAAATATGTTTAAAAAAATATTAATAAAAATATAATTAATTATACGAGGGTTGAATGAAAAGTTGTACTTTTCTTACAAAATTTGACTGGACTTATCAACGTAGTCTTCTTCACTCGAAGGTTCTCTAACATTTTTGCATCATCTTTACCAAGCTTGAGTTTCAGCAATGACGTCATCATTTAATCCAGATCATTCTCCATGGAGCCGCACCATTTTAAGATTTGTCAACAGGGGTACGATGTGGAGAATGTGATCGAAGAGCCACGACCTCGGCCTTCCATTTAAATAATATAAGTGCCCTAGTCATCGATGTGTGCCTCAGTACTTTCCTGTCATTTTGAACGGCTATCAGCTTTCTCATGTCTATGCGTGACAAACACGTTCTTTGCACAATGGTTTCTCGCATAGCACACAACTCGTGTTTACTTGGTATTAGTGCAGTGACTTTCAAAAGGAAATACTTAATGATTGGACACTTACATCGATACACTTGAGTGATTGCCAAGTAGAATGCTTATCAATTCATGCACAAACATATCCCAAAGATTTTGTGGGAAAGTGGTACTATCATGATGCTCTGGTTGGGCACTTTTCAATCTGTTTTGTTTTTTTAATACTCATACGATTTCTTCTTTTCTTCTTGACGGTCAGAAAGAAGTGAGGGAATAGAAAGAGATTTTACTCACTGACCACCCATTCTGCCGCACTTCAGATTTGAACTCGCGAACATCGACTTCATCGTCGCAAGTCAATGTTCGCGGGTTCACGGGTTCGGGGGTGCAAATATCGTCTGCTGTAGAGATTTCCTCGGTCAGTCGGTAATGACATAACACTTATCGATTGGGTAGATACATCCACGCAGTTGCGACCGCCATTTCTCTATATCCTTTTCTTTCCTAAATTCCTTCCGACTGTCACCGTGTTACACAAATCGGGAACATCCCCTGAATGTTTGATCATTTAAATAAAAAAAATATGTAACGCTCAACAAACACTTTAACTTATACTGTGACGTAAGGCCTAAACGCAAATATAATATAAACTAACCGCACTATTACTTGCCACTATATAGTACCAGATCCGATTCTATCCGAAAAATAAGACAAAAACGATATATTCACCTAATTTGAGAAACATTTAAAACAATTATGAAAGCTTTACGGCGAACATCGAATATTGGTCATTTCCATTACAAAATCGGGTCGGCTGAGACTTGTAAGTAAAAAGATTACATAAGCTTCGCTACATATAATTTATACAAATAAAAAAGTTTTTTAATATTTTCTTTAAATGTGGTAGTGTGAACTGATAGGTTAGAAGTGCAAAATTTCCACATGGATCTGATATCTGTCTGTACTAATATGTAGATTGCCACCTGCTACAAACTTTGAATAATTGAATAAAACTCGTTTGTTTCTTTTTTCGAAGCCTGTTGGCGTGTTCGGGAATGTTAATGGGCTGCCTCGCTCAGTGCTAATGGATTACGTTACGAGTTTTTAAACTACTGTAAGTACATCTATTATCTCAACAAAATATATAGTACTTGCAAAGCTTCTTGATGACCACTAACTGATGGTTTCTGATCATTTGAAAAGCCTTCATAGTTATTACAGGTCGTCGCTTGCTAAATTATTTTTAAACTTAAAAACATAAATTGTTTCTTTGTTAGGATAAGCAAGGAACTTACAGAACTCATCTGAGCGGAGATGATTTAAGGACATTGTCGTTTAATTAGATATTTTTTTTTTAGTTTTCGCTCCAGACGTCCAATGCGACATAGACGTGCAAACCTGCGATGGACAGACATATATAACTAAATTCATAGTTCAAACATAGCAATGAATCCATGCTGTATAGCGTAACGAAATTATGTTATTCGCACTCATTCAATCGCTTATCCTCCTTTCACTTACAAATTTTATTTCCCAAATAAAAACCTGCTGATAAATGCCACAAATTTTCCCCTTAACCGAGAAACGAGAAAACGGATAGTAAGTTTACTAGAGAGGAAAAAAAAAGATGTGCCGAGATTGATTTTCAAAATTTCATATGGGGGATTTTAATGTGCGATATGCTGCTAGCCTTGGCCCGTCAATCAATTAATTTCAATGAATTGCTTTGAGAAATGTACTCAATTTCCACGAAGAACTTATACACACCAAGTGTGTAGTTTAGTTGATTTCCGAAGAAAGTAAAGCTCATTGCTTGTACTTAGCCTAGTTAGACCTGTGTCGCTAATCTAGACTAGCTTAGGTATTCAGGTGAGGTTTTGTTAAATTTTTATTATGCGGCCTAATAAGGTCTTTATAGGGACGCCAAAGACTACTTTTCGCTGTTATAAACGTCACGAGAGTATTAATATACTCTCGTCTTTGAGTCGCAAATATACAAATACGATATAATGATATATAAGAAATAATGTATGCGTATGTGTATTTTTTATTTTCATCTTTTTTTTTCTGCATTCCGAGTAAATTAAGCCGTTTTATTTATGGTTTATTTAATTTCGGTATTGTTTACCGATCAAACGCATAAAAACTCAAACTAAACTTATTGTTGTTTTAAACGGATGTAAAGGAAAATATTGGTAATCCGTTGCGTATAATTAACGTAACAAAGTTTATTCTTGTTATTATTATTATTATTATTATTATTATTATTATTATTATTACTGTAATTTTTTTTTGTTTGCTTAATTTTTATAATATTTAATAGCTAATTATAGTTAACATTATATTTCAATTTATTGATGGGATAAAACGCAATGCGGAACTGTTTTATATAAGCGGCATTTAACTTTTAAATTTGGTTAACTTGTAAAGAATGAGCACGAAGAACAGAGCGACGAGCAAGGAAACATTGGCATTGGCCGGTGGAATGCTCAAATGTAAAATATAATGCATAAATTTAAATCATACTTATTATTACCTTAATAAAGGCTCTCATATATGCATATGCCGCTGCTACCTGGGCGGTATGATGACGCAGTTTTCCTTTTTTATTTTTCTTTTTGTTTCTTGTTTTTCTTTTTTCGGTTTTCGTGTTTTTTTTTGTTTGTTTTTTTTTTTTTTTTTTTTTTTTTNTAATAAAGGCTCTCATATATGCATATGCCGCTGCTACCTGGGCGGTATGATGACGCAGTTTTCCTTTTTTATTTTTCTTTTTGTTTCTTGTTTTTTTTTTTTCGGTTTTCGTGTTTTTTTTTTTTTTTTTTTTTTTTTTTTTGTATTTTTTCACTCTTGACTGTAATATCTTTTTATTCCCCATGGGTTGTGAAAAGAGTGACATGTATATTCATTACAACGATTTTTTGTTGGGTAAATTGCTTAAAAACGTAACGTCTGCTATTTAATCCGCCAGCATCAATTTCATTTTACGGTTGCATGCAGTAAAAAAACCCCAACAACGCGGGTCTACGCATACATATGCATATGAGGGAATTATATACACGAACATAGAGAATTTTGTATTTTTCTTTCTTTTTTTTTGTTTTTTTTTTAAATTTTTTTCTTGCATCAGCTATTGATGATAAAAGCTTACGTTAAAGAGATATTCGTCGCTAACATACATGTGGTAGTGATGATAGTGTCGTTGTTGTTGATGTTGTTAATATGTGCTTCTCTCATCATCATTAAGAATAATAAGTAAAGGCAATAGGCAACAGCAGTAAAAGCAATAATAACAACAAAGCTGAGCTAAAAGCTATACTTGTCGTCGTCATCATCATCGTCATCGTCATCATCACCAACATCTCCAGCAGCAACAGCCCTATGACAGTAAAAAATATGTTATGTGTTAAAAAGAAAATAAAACAGAGCAGAAAAAAAAAAAAAAATACAAAAGAAAAAAACAAAAAATAATATAAATAAAGCAGAAAACTGTGTGCTTTTGCAGAAATTCATAAATACAACGCATACAGTTTATAATAAAACCAACGCAATTTTGTGATGATATTTAAAAGATTAAAAGCTAAAGTGTTCAAACGAAATCATTGCAACATGTAATGCTATATTTCCAAGACTACCGAATGTGGGCAGTAGGCCTTTCTTTTTTTTTTTTGTTTTCTTGCTTTTATAAAATTTTTTCAAAAAGCAGTCACATGTCCCTTTGATTAAAGTTGTCCTTTGATAGATTTGAAGTTCGAACTTTCATATGTTTTCGCTAACTTCATTTCAATCTTTGTCTTCACAATCAAGTTAATCGCTTCAACAATTATTGAAAATTTTTTGTATCCAAATCGCGGTATCTAATGCCAGTTGACTTCTCCTTGCATGCGAGCAAAACCTCATACAATTTCAAGTTATTTTATACCTACCATAAGTGTTAAACTTTCGAGTGTCATGTTTTGTGGAAGAAATTCATATCCTTGCAAGGACTTTGTAAAGTTTTGCTGAAAAAAAGAAATGGACATCCAAAGTGTGAAGTGTGGACATGGTGGTAGATCAGAATCTTGCCGATAGCCTAAATTTCTGGCACGACGTTCTAAGTGTGGACATCAGATACTCTATAAATATATATATATATATATATATAATAGAGGCTCCATATATACACCTATGTACACATATCTTATGTATATATTTGTTTTTTTGAAGTAAAGAATATATAACGGTTTACGTCCTTATATATCAAGGTTAGCGTTTTGTGCGCGATTACTCCCTAAAGTGAGCAGTGGTAACAAACTATGGCTTCGAGTGATTAACATTCCGAAGAGATTCTTTGCCTTTGCCATATGGAAATTCATTGCAAATGTAAGACTACCGCCATAGCTCGAAGCTAGCTTCAGTAGGTTGGAATTACACGTAGTTATAACAAATCGTAAACAGGGCGGATTAACGATCGTAGAGTGCTTTATATCAAATAAAATTCTTTTGAAAAAATCACTTTAATAATGATCCGTACATTCAATGCTTTAATGTTATGAAAAGCGAGTGTAACGTACAGTACCACAGCCACTATAATCCTCAATTGATTAATCTCAATAGTGATACAAGGAAAAATATTCATATGATCTGGCAGCGCAGAAGCCACTGACGATGCGAATAGGGCGATCTAGGCTTGTTTACGAACTTCTACATGAGAGTAAACCTCCGCAGGTACCACTTGAAAAAATAAATATCTCAGATATCAATTTGAAATATTTGGGTGAATAAGCCGCTATCCACCAACTCAAATATCTGGTGCTTGTTGAACAGTTGATAATGCGCGGCACGCTACGATGATCCGAGCAAGAAAGAAAGTGATGAAATTTGCTTCTTTGTCGCTGAACGCAATAATTACTTTAGGTTGCGGTTGCGGTACGGGTATGGTTTCCCCTTGAAATAAATAAAAATAATAATAATATTAATAACAAATTCAACGGTGCGACAATAGCAGTGCAAACCTGTAATGCTGTTTATTGCTTTTGCATAAGTGCACTAGTTAAACATTTAACTAAAGTCATATGCGAAGACAAACGACGTTAAAGTAAATAGTAAATGCTTGGCTGGAAATGGCTAAAAGCGTACTTAAATCGCTTGAAAGAGAGATTTAGTTCAGTACTGTCTGCCTTCCATGAATTGCAAGATTGAAGCAGATGACAAACATGTCTTTTTACATTGCGGTCGCTTTAACGGCACGATATTAAGAGCGTTAAAGCGTTAAAGTAAATGGAAAGAGTTACAATTGAATTGGAGTCGAATTCCCGGCTTTTATATCAGCAAAAACGGAACGTAACGTATAAATTTTGTTCAATATCGAATTTCAAATCTCATGCTTTCTTTCGAATGCGATATAACTAGTGGGTAACATGTCTGAACAGAAAAATAAATATCGCTAAGAAAAACACAAATATTTGATTAAATTAATCGAAATGGAAGAACTGCCCCTGCCTGCTGCCGACAGAAATTCCAAGATGTAGAGAAAAGTAATAAAAGCAACTAACGATTTTTTGATGCTTTTATCTGTTATTGTCGTAGAATGGAACGGTGTTATGAAAGGAAGAAATTAACAGAACAATTTCTGAGAACAATGAAGAGAAGAATTAAACGATTATTAAAAATTACAAAGATAGTACATTTTTACAGTAAGGGCAACCGAAGATACAATGAAAAAAAAAGTCGCATACGACTACATTGAACTGTGATAATGTGGCCATCATAAACAGTTGTTTGGAAAAAGGAGACGACTTGCAAAAGTCTAAAATGGAAACACATTAACACACAGAATTAAGGCACAGTTAAAAGACAGTCGGCATGAATGAAAGAAGAAAAATTTAAACTTGATATCCAAGTAAAAAAGCTTAAGTCAATCCTTAAGAAAAACAAAGTGAACATTTTAGATGAACAACAAATTTGTTCCGAGCATCGCATGTTTGATCAGATTTGAAAATATCATCATAAAGTCAACCAATTTTGTGCAGCTGACGATTGCCAGAATATTTTAACAGCCATTCGCGGAAAAAAGAATTATTAACTGCTTGCATGTATTTTGATCAATTTTTATTTGAAAACTGCATTAATTGAGAAAAATTGGTCCAATATTTAGTAACCAAAGTATTTTCCATCATATCTTATAACTTTTTCCCATCCTTCTGGCGAAAAGGCGATTCAGTGACAGCGATTCAATTATTAACCCGTTTTCACACTTCTTCAGTATTTCGAAATCTCGTACCAGTTAAGCCATGCTGTGTCGATCCAAGCAAGTCGAACAAGTGGTAACCAAAAGTCGCTTTGTCGCTGGGTGTGGCAGGAATTTTCATTCGAACTGTGAACAGTGTATCGTTGACAATTCTTGCAACCTGTGGCTGAGCGTTATAAAGCAAGAGGATGACTTAACATTTGCTAACCACCATTGATGGTCTTTTTTCCAACAATATATCGTTCGATATGTTCAATTAACGTCCATGGACGTCTGCAGTAACAGTTTTATTCGATTTTAGAAACTCGTAATACATTCCATTTTACTGATTTCGTCATATGCAAGGCACAACTTTCTGGCCATGAATACGTCGTTTCTGTGTCGATGTGGATGGCTCTGGCATCTGGAAATGGCATTTGCAGTCAGTTCGTATGGTGGCCATTTTCACTCCTTTTGGATCTTTCCCATCGATATGTAAACGTTTGGAACAAGTTGACTCATCAATTGCTAAGCTGTTCGAAAGCTCTTGGAGAGTATGAGCTGAGTTTCCGTTCAATAATTCTTGTAATTCGTTGTCTTCGAACTCTTTTGTTCCTCCAGGCCGTTCTTCGTCATTCGCCTCAAAATCCTCACTTTTGAAACGTTGAAACTAAAACCGGCTGGGGGAATATGATGGAGCAGTGTCCCCATAAGCTTCTAAAAGTGTTTTATTCAATTTGCTGCTAAAATTTAACCATTGCTACTTCGCATTACTTTATCATTTTCATCAATCGATGCCGCTGATCAAAATACATCCAAGCAGCTATCAACACGTTAGCTTGCTTGTAAAAGGTCACTGCTTAGGATAAGCTTAGGTAAGCTAAGAATGTTTTTCTAGAAAAACGCGTGCCATTGTAATCACAAGTATAAGAGTCGGATAAGCTGCCGGATATAGCTTGATTAATTTTCCTATTTATTCGGATGAATGTAAACATATGTTGGGACTACAAATAAAATCCTGATATGTTTTCATAAAACACAAATTTAATGAAAACTTACTTGTTAGAAGGCATAATAATCGCCGTAGCCACATTTATTATCTACGGTAGCCAACGGACATGCTGTCGCGGTAGAAACTTGCCAGCTTCGGGCCGAAATGTTCTACGAGATTCGAAACAGTGCTAATCACAAGAAAGCACGTCTGGACAATAAGCCATAATCGGAAAAAGTGCCCAGTCCATGTTGAAGATCATTTTCTGGATAACTTTTGCTAAAGACGGACGTATACGTATATGAATTTTCCTCATCTTTAAGATAAAAGTTTTTGCCCGAAATCTCGCAAACTGCTTTCTAACCGTATTGCAGCTTTCCGCATTTTCACGCCAAGCCAACTTAATCACTTCGGTAGCTTCAGTCGAATTTTTTCCCAAATTGCGGCAAAGTAACACGCAATAAGGCACAACCTCGATACACATTCCATGACAACTTATAAGCAACTGCGACGTAAATCGCATAATTTCGAGAGAATTGAATGCAACAGATAGATTTTATCAAGGGGCAGCTTTCAATATAGAGAATTTTTCTTCGTATCCCTGATTTTTAAATTCCTCAACGGTTTCCAGTTCCCATCTGAGTAGTGTTTGCTTTGATTTTGTTTTGAAGGCAAACAAATTTTTTGCTAATTTCTCAATAAATCTCAATTATCTTATGCGATGTCTTTACTTTTGTGGTTTCGAAATAATCGGAATAAACAAATTAGTCCATGGTCTGCTATTCCGAAATGTTAAGGTCAAGAAAAATTGAAAGAAAAAAAAAAAAAGATTAATAAATAAGTAAATAAGTTAGAGAATACATTGGACCGTTTTATGTCTTTAATTTAAAACGATTTGCTAAAGGAATTGTTGCCGAAAAGGAAACTACGTTTTTAATATTCAATGTTCTTCGCTTTTTTTGTTTTTTATACCTCATAAATCTTTAAAAGGTTTTTGCATCATTATTAGGTCAAGAAACATAAAAAAAAAAAAAAAAATAAATAAATAAAAAATAAGTGAATAATAGTGGAGAGAGTTGCACGTGGCTTAAAACAAACCAAAAATTTTAAATGTTAAAAAAAGAGAAGCGTTTTAAATGAATGCGAAGCACTCGGCTAAGCAAGCGAACATTCATTCTATTAGAATAATAAACATTTGCTTCAATGCTTAAATTAATTCAATTTCATGTTGACTTACAATTGATTGTTTTTAAATAATAGATGGAACGGCGACTGGAGCGGCAGTTATTTGCTGCAAGGTAAAGTAATATTTTTTCAACTCAAATAAATACAAAATGACAGCAAACATTAAAAAAAAAAAACAAAACAAAAAATGAAAATCATTTATTTTTATAACACTACTGCTGTAGACTGTAAACCTTTTGGCAAGAATCTGTGACATGGATGCAAAATTCTTCAATTTTCCGTTAATTGTAAATGTATCAATGAAACGAAAACAATTTTCCTCTTAATAGCTTGTTTGAAATTACATTTCATTGCAGGAAAACCCTTAAACCATTCTCTCTTTGACTTCATTAGAATATATTTGTTTTTCAGTTTTTCTCATCTCAGTTTTAAGCATCTAGGACCAAGATAGATATACCAAATTTCGAATCGCGCGCACAGTATAGCATATAGAATATATACTCGATTAGCGTCGCACTCGAAGTCAGTCGGTCCATACGTCTGCCTATTTTCAAAATAATAATGCTAGCGACATTGCAACAGAAAGCTGAGGTGCGCCTATGCACCTTTGGTTATGACCATCGATTATCTATTTTCAACCACGCCCACTTTAGTTGAGGTATTATAAATTTACGATCCATGGAAGATATTCATCTAAAATTTTATAGAATTATTATCCAAAATCATTTAAATTCCTTAGGGTGATAGTAGGCGTGATTAGTTTTTAAACTAACTTACTATAAACTGAAAAAAGCTTTCACTTTCAATCCATTACAGATGGTAATCTAAAAGCTAAGACATTTCCAAAGATAAAGTAAGCGAGGAAGAACATTATATTCGGTCGTGACCGCATTTTTATTCTAAAAAAGACATGAAAAGGAAAAGAGCCACATTTTCATGCTCGGGGTGCGGATGATTTTTTCCATTTTCAGAAGAAAAGTTTTTATCGTATAGGCGTTTGGGAGTTGTGGCTGTGTCCTTCAAAAAGTTTACGTCTCTTCCAAATTCTTTTGCCAATTTGTAGGCGATATCTTCATATATGTGAGCGGGAAAATGTTTACCATAGATACTACACATGCTTGAATCAACTCAGAATTTATCGCTGATCAAGTATAAGTATATTTTAAATTAAATTTAATGAATTAAATTTTATGAAATTTAAAAATGCAAGAAGGAAGTCATCAAGGAGTCATTCAATACTAAGTATTTCCTCGATTCACACAAGTTGGGAAACGTAGATGCATTCATCGGTTCCGCATCAGATCCGCACTAGATTTCATAAATCGGTGGGCCAAAGAGCTTGAGGATCCTTGCATTACGAAACGACTATACATAAGCTTAGTTAGACCAATAACTGAGTATGTCTTTGTTCTTTGGTTTTCTTATTGTAGTTATGTGGATCCAATTGGATCCACAATTGGAAAGTAATTCCTGATCTTTTTATTAGGAATTTGAGTTGCAACCTGCTTGTCTCTTTGTCTCCTTCTCGTCGTTACCGTCATTTGAGAAATTTATCTTCGTAAGGAATAGTTAATGTCAATACAATTACGAGCTTTTCAATCCGCTTAGAGTCCTTTGGAAGAATTTAATGATATGTTTTACTCAATTGAAAATGAACTGAATTTGTTTACTATTATCGGTTGTCAAGACTTTTTTGCATGTTTACAATCGCTTAGGGGTTCATTCACTGGTCGGATTGTGTGCTCGATAAGTAGATAGTTCTTCTCTCTCTCTTACTTCCTCACTTATGTATTTATACATGAATTATTTTAGCTGAATTTTATGTCTAAGTAAATAAAATAATTACATAAACAAATAAAAAAAAATATTAAAGGAAATGTGTTTTGATTCTGGCAAAAATTTGGTGAGAAATCTTCCGCTTTTCCCAACATTACACCTGTGCGCCTACTACTCTTACAGTAACAGGGGTTTTACTGCAGGGTGTTACTTGAACTCCTATCGAATCCGTCTCATATCTCAAATAATCTACGGATATTTTTAATTTTACTGATCATTAAATGCTTAGATTATATTTTTACATAAACGCTTTGTTTAAGTTTTCAATAATAATTAGCACGAGATTTACTTGTGAGAGTCAATTGAATTCCGCTCTTAATTTATAAAATAATTAAATAAGTTTTCTATTGCACGGTTGCAAATCGAACTAATTAACTTAATTGAAGAAATGTGTACGATTCTGATTCCTTTCAATCATATTTTCTTGTTTTTTTTTTGCATTTTTTTTTTGTCTTTAAGATATATATGACAACATTTTGATGTGTGTTTACGTTTTATTTAGTTATGCAAATGAAAACTTGTAGTTCAAATCTCGTGGTATTTGATGATGGAAAGGTCTCGGCAGTTAAGTAAACTTAGAGAGTAGTAGGATTAGTTTTAGTGGTCGAAGTTGACTTTCAAACCCGAATATCTTAACAACTTTGAAAACCGTAATGAATTTCGTGGAAAACATCTTTAAGGCAGTACTTTCCAGACGAAAAGTTAAGAGCTGATCCTTTTTTTTTCGCTTAAATACGTTTTTTGTTTTGGATTTTCTTTGAAAAACTTTTATATTTATTCAGTCTTTTTACGAATATGAGCAGCAAAACGGTCTACGTAAAAGTAAAGGAATACATTTTTATGGGCGTTCAAAAGTATGCTAAAAACTTTGAGTTGTAATAAAGATTTATAGTATGCTATGGTTTTTTTTTCCCCCGTAAAAAATGGCAAATATTTAAACCATTAAAAAATGTGTGTTTTTTTTTTTTTTTTGTATTTTAATTTGAATTGAAAACTTCTGTTGGAAGAAAAAAATATACGGAAAAATTTGTTTTCTGAATAAAAAATTATCTTTTTACAAATGGCTTATTTTCTGTAAAAAATTAAGAAAACAACAACAACAACAACAACAAAAACAAAAAAGAGTAGAAATGTAGTCAACGCCTAAAAATTTGATTTTTGGTTTTTTTTCGTTTTTCTTTTTTTTTTTTCATAAAAGCTTCAATATGTTTCGCTGGTTTTACGCTTTAAGATTTTTCCAGCTCATTGATTCCAACCAAAGTGTATGGGATGTTTAGTGTAATGTTAAGGTCTTACTTGAAATATGATTTCATTTTGCTAGCATATGCATAACTTTTTTTGGTGTTTTTGTTTTTTTGTTTTTTGTTTTGTTCTGTTTTTTTACACAACATTAAAATTTATCTCACAAAGCTTTACTAACTCACTTATTATCAGTTGTTTTACTTACTAGAACACCTCGACCGCTGTTATCTGGCACTTTCTCATTTTGTAGGTTTGGAGAACTCAAATAAATAACAGTTTTTTTTTCTTTCTTTGCTTCTTTCATTGTTGTTGTTATAGAGACTTGCAAAATTTAATGTTGTCTTGGGGTGTCTTTTGAATCTGAAGTTACTGACTTTGATTTCTTATCAGACACTTTCACATAATGCTGGGGTGTTACGTTTTATTATAACTACTGCTATCAACACATAGTTTATATTCATTCGCTCATTCATTCCACATTCATGGTTCGGTTCTATTGTAGTATTTGGTAAACTTTTCATTCACATTTTACTGATTTTTCATAACAATGGGGGAGGAGTGCATATTTTATTGTTCGCCTGTAAGCTCATAGCAATGGGTTGTGTGGGCGTTTGTGGTTCGCTTGCATGACTTTTAAGTGTTTATGTTATAACCTGCACTATGAATGGGTATGTTTTCTCGACATGTATGTATACGCGCGAGTATGTATGTATGTATATGTACGTGTTCAATTTACGCACAATTGATTAGAAACAATTTATGTTTTGCCATGCTTCACTGCAATTTTTAGTAGAAGGGGGTAAAAAAAAGAAGCATTTTGCTGAAAGAAATCTAGGCGGGGAAATCATGTGATAATTTATAAGAGCCTGTATATCGAAGGAAGTTAGGCATGAAAAAAGTAAAGAAAAAAAACTTCATTTTATAGCTATGTTATTACATATGAAAAGTAATTTTTAAGGTAAAGGAACGCTGGCAAAAAGTTGATAAATATGAAAAAGTGTAATTCACGAAAACCTAAATGAGAGCTTGGAAATTATTATATTTATGAATTTTGTGCAGTTATAAATTTCGTTGGGGGTGTTGTTAGACACACCTTTCCTTTAGGTTGAAAATATTTGAAGCACAATTAATTTCAGTGACTCATAATGGTCGACTTCTGTGCAACTTTGCAACTGCATCGAGAAATAAACGAAAATATGTATATATGAATGTATGAATAAACGAGTCCATGTATCCATGAATTGTTGCAGATAATATAATATGAAAAATATGAATACCGAAACATATGAATACATGAATAAATATGTACATGCACATATGAATATGCATATATGGAATATGAAGCATTATGTGTATGAGTATATCAATATATGCATTATTACTTATATGAGCATATGAAAATATGAATATGAAATATATGCATACAGGAATAAATTACCTAAATATGATTTTATGAAAAAATGAAAATATTACTATATAAATAAATGAATGTTTGTATGAAATAATGAATATATAAATATATGAATACATGAATTAAACGAAAAATGAACGCATCGATATATGAATTCCTGAATAAATTAATATATGAGTATATGAGGGTGCAAATGTATGAACAGATGAACATGTGGGTATATGGACCTATGCAAATATAAATATATGGGGTATATGAATACATGGTTATATAACGTATTTTGTCGTGGTTGGTGCCATAATTTCATTCGTAACTTGCGATCGGCAACATGTTACCGCATTGCCAAATAGTTGAGGAGGTCAACTATCAAGTCGGAAAATCCAAAATCAATTTTCAGTGTGACAGGCCATACTCTAAATACAATTGTTGTGTGGTTGCACCTATGGTAAGTACTCCCATCATTTTTCTCTCTCTCTCTCTCTCTCTTTCCATCTTTTTCCGATCATTATCGTGTTACGCGTACATACGTTGGATATGTACTGAGTGATTAGTAATTAAAAAAAAAAAAAAGAAAGGGAAAGCCGTAACATTTCGGGTTTGAAGCAAAGTGAAACATTTTATGTCTATTAAGGAAAAAATTATGAGGAGTAGAAAAAGTGTCAAATTATTCACATACTAGTATTATTCTCTAAGCAATCACGTCTATATCGGAGGAAAGTAATTGGAATATTTTGTGATACGAACGAGCCAGTTGTAGCAGCTGCAAAAATTGCATGCGAAGTTTATCTTGCAAAAAAAGAGGAGCTAGTAAGACAAATAAGATAAATGTAATCGAGCTGCTTACGTTCTTGCTTAATGCCAAATGCATTTCGATTGAAAAATTTTTAATTGTGTATTCCTGCGGCTTCACATTAACAAAATCAATTTTATTTGAAACCTTCAGGTATGACCTCTCGTCTTCTCTCCTCTTTCTTGCACGTTATTATTAATAGATTAAAAGAGTCTTAGTTGTGTTAGGTGAATTACTAACAGGGTTTATTTAGAGCAATTAAATTCTTTTATCCTACTTGCCATTTACAAGTACGCATATATTCTATTAAAACGATGACGAGCCTTACATAAATTTACCTCAAATTATGTATTAGGTCCACCATATTTATTGACATACTTAGCTTATCGCATTCTATTCTCTTAGATAGAGATGGATGGATGTTTTTATTTTTCATTGTTGAATATGAATGGAAAGATCGTTCATAGAATAAATTTGGAAAATTCTAGCCTTTAGTCTTTCATAATTTATGAGTAATAAGCAAAAGCCGCCAAGTTTTTGCTTAAAAGGGCAGAATTGTGGTCAGCTCACACTTACAGCGGCCATTCGCTCTCTTCAATTTGGCCCAAATTTGAAGACGGGATCTTCATTTTTGCGACCATGAGATTGTCAACAACATACGCCATACAGACGCACAGACATACGGACGGACAAACATGAGTGAATCAATTCAGAACATATATACTTTATAGAGTTACTGAAGCTTCCTTTTATGTTTTGAAAATATTATGACAAAGCGGGACCATAATCCCATCATTCAGTGGAAGCTACAATAATAAGAAATTGTGTGTGCAATTCATCATAATAAAGAAGAGTATTTCTCCATATTGAAGTAATGATATAATTAAATAATTTCTTGTTGCTTTGCGGCCATCCGCTAGCAAATCTCGTTTTTAAAAACTTGATTCTATTGTTTGTTTACTGGAACGATAAGTTCGAATCTATTCATTTTGTGTACATGACCTTGGCATCATCAGTTTTCAGCTTAGGATGATTCATATTCTTGCACACGTTAATCAATAATCGTCTCCATGTTTGGTTATCGCGACAATTATTAAAACTAAAGGTAGTTGTTAGTGTCGGGTAGTGGTTAGTCACGGGCATTGTCCCATGATTTTACACGGCCAGTGTGGAAAAGTAGAATCGTTAAAAGAAAGAACATGACGTCATAGGCTTAAAGCAAGTTATAGTAAATGATAAATTTTTTAATATTTTTTATTGAATTTAAAAAGAAAAAGAATGAAATTTTTATGAAACTAAAGCAAGTGTAATATTTTTTTTATTAAAGCTATACGACGAGCGATTAATGAAAATATCACACGCATTTACATAACGCAAAACAACAGTACACAGGTGGCAACAATATCTATCGTCAGCATTTAAATTTATGTATCGCACTACGCTCAAGGTCTTGTTTTACCGAACAAATTGCGTACAACTTGTTTTACCATAAAAATCAAAAAAAAAAAAAAAAAAAAAAAAAAGAGGAGGAAGAAAAACTCGAATCAATGCCGTAATTTTTCACTTACGCGTTAACACGCAAAGCGTCAACTTCTTTCTCTATGAAAAAGGGAAATAAAAGGAAAACAGTAGTAGGTAGTAATGCCAAGACCCCAATATCAGCAATGTTTTATATTCCTTTGCTCAGCGCTCAGAGGGGGAAGAATGAACAAAAAGTGTCGTTAATTGTTTTAGTCATACACGCAGGGGAGTAAAACTCAAAGAATATATGCGTTCTTATGACTTTCGTCGGATGTCGGTGACTAAATACCAAAGGACTGTTGTTATTGTTATTGTTGTTATTATTGTTGTTGTTTTAACAGTAAGACAAATTCGTTTAAGAACTTCTCGTGATACATACAACGCATTAACCCAGACAACTATTCGCTCTTTTTTCTCCTCTCTATATATCTTTCTATCCTTTTAAGCGTTTTCAATGTAAAGAAAGAAACAACAACAGCAGAACAATTGCCATAAAATACAAGGACAACAAATACCGATAAAAGACGGTAAAGTACTTATGTCTGAGTTGTGTTACTGTTTTTGTGACTTTTAACTTTTGCTTAAAACGACTGAGTGAACGAATTGAACGAATTGAATGAATGAATGAGTGAATGAGTGAATGAATGGTTTTTTGTTACTTTTTGTAATAATAATAATAAAGAAAATGAAAAATATTTTATACAGTACTCCTTGATAAGAATCGTATATTGATACGCTTGTCATGTTTTTATGAGTTATTCCCAGTTGATAAAAAAACGACAGTAAATAAAAACGCGAAACCAGTTAACGTCTCCTTTGTATTCGAAGTTGTAAAAAGGTAAAAAACGTAACGTATGCTATTTACTTATCAAAAATTTATTTACATATCTTATGATAAAAGAACACAACTCCCTTATGATAATGAAACGTATGTTTACTCGGTCTCGGATACGTATTATGAGAAAATTTCATGTCCCAATTAATGCAAAAAATATTTATGGACAATTAAGGGGTGCGGCGCCGCGTACTGAATGTACGAATAACTATGTCATAGCGAAATCTAATAGAAGTTTTAAAAGTTATATATAAATAATATATACATATAAATAAATAAATATATGTGTATATATATATATATATATGAATTATATACGAATTATTGTTGGATTAAAATGTTTTAAAAGAGAGTCTCGGCACTCGGAAGCACTAAAAAACTTCTACCTGATTGTCATAAAAAGACTTACTTTTGTAAAGAGTTCGTATATTCGAGACAATCCGAAAAACAGGTTTGTGTCAGATTTGTTAACGCGGCAAGTTTGTAATAATTGATTGCATGTATTCTGATCATTCTTTTCAGTTAAAAAAAGCATTTATTGACAAAAATTGGTAGAATAATCGAAATATTTTCCATCATTTTCTACAACTTTTTCCCATCTTTCTGGTAACATGACGATACCGTGTCGAAGAAACGATTTTGGTTCGGTAGCGATCTAATCATCGAAACATTTTCCCACATCTGCAGTATTACGAAACCACGTGCCAGCCAAGTCATACTGCGTCGATCTGAACAAATGATAGTCACAGAACGCTATGCCTGGTGAGTGCGATGGGTGCGGCAGAACTTCCTCTTCGACCAGGAAAATTTTTTTTCTTGACAACTCTTGCAACGTATGTCCGAGCGTCTGCTAACCGCTATTGCTGGTCTTTCTTGCCACATTGTATCGTTCGTTTTGTTCAACTGACAACGGCAGACATATGCAACAACAGTTTCATTCAGTTTTAGCAGCTCGTAGTACATTACAACTCGCTGACCCCACAACATGCACAGTAAAACTTTATGGTCATTAATGTTACGTTTCGGTGTCGATGTTGTTGGCTCTCCTGGACTTTTTGCGCTTGGAATTGTCGGAGTAGATCCACTTTTCATTGCCACTCACAATACGCCACAGAAATTTATTTTTTATTGTGGTATTTGGTAAAAACTGTAACTAACTTTGTCTGTAACTGACTCGCCGCAGCTAACGAATGTATCGCTATCGTGGATCCCTTTCATAATATGTAGTTGCTGGTCTGCGAACAAGCAAATAACTTTGCAATAGTTTCTTTCTAATAGAACCCCTACGCCCCGGTAGAGTGGAGATGACGTCCTTGCCATTGTTGCAAAATGTCGAGTTTCCTTTGCAATTCAGTTGAAATGCTAAGAAATTCCAAAATAAAACCTTTGGAAGCTGAACGTTGAATTGCCAACCTTCAAGAGTTGACGCAATTTAAGGAAAGCGAAACGATTACATGGCGAAGTTATTTTAATAATTGTTTCCAATTAGATCTGAGAATAAGTAAAATACGCAAAAACAATACCCAACAAAGAGCCAGATTCTTCGAATGTAAGAGAGAGGACATCTTTCAGGGCTTGTTCGATAGCCGCTGAAATTAGACAACTTTCGTTATACTTCTTTCACGAATTTCGTATTATTATGTAGAACAAGTACCGAAAAAAACTCACGAGAGGCTCCATAAACATTGCGAGCAATCCTCTCCGTCGTATCAACTGCTTACATATCGCATGACCGAGTACTAGCGAAATCGTGAAAGCACAAATACTGATAATCGTTCAAGTGCTCAAGCGCTCGAGCGAGGCTACGACAGCAGACATGAAAAAAAGTATTTATGGTATAGAATAGAACAATACAAAGCCGGCTGCATTAGTTTGTAGAGAGGTGATGTAGTTGTGCGTGAAGGAAGTTGGAGAAAACGCAGAATTCAGTTATGTCTAAAATCAACATATCTGACTTTCTTTGTTGTTAGATAACTACGGATGAGCCGTAAATTTACCAGGCTAGACTGGCAGTACTTGAAGAATAGAATAAATGGATTTAGCCAGTTGCAGGTTCGAGCAAGCAAAGAGGTCCTATGATATAATTTTTATCTGCTACGTTAATAAAGATGGAATGGCAACATTACTGACTCGCTTGCGTATCTGAAGCATGAGGAAATCGTCCGACTTTAAATTTAGATCTACATGATCCAAGTTTTCTAAGCAAATTCTTATCATAAAATATCAAAAATTAGAACTTTCTGGCATATAAAGACTTACTTTTTAATAGAAACTGAACGTTTATATCGCTTGGAATCCAAAATATCGACCTACGTAGTAGACGTTAAGTTTCCCTAGTAACGGTTATATGGCAAGGGGTTCGAATAATCGTTCCATCCGACCCAAAGTTTTCATATCAATTTACAATGCGGAATTACGAATTTTTTCAAGAAATTCTGAAAATTATTTTTTCTCTGAAAGCTTCCCAATCCGAAAGATTTTCAATAGCGCTCGTCCTTGGGCCAAAAGACGTTAGCGTTCAAACGTCCTGAAAAATGTGACCTGTAATAATATATGGACAGGCATCGGACGGACAGATGGACAGGCAAGATCAGAAATTGATTCTGAATCGATCGTCCTAATAATGGGTGGGTCTAGCACTAATTCTCCTAGCACTCTGTCACAATTGTCCGCACGAACTTAATATACCGTATATCGCAAATGGTATAGGGTGTGAAGAAGAAAAAGAAAAAAACGATCACCAGCTACATAAGACGCTAAAATCGAAGCCAGAGATTAGCGAGCCAAAAACGAAGAAAAGAAAATGTTAAGCAAGAGCAGCCATCGGAACAAAATGTGATACAAGCACGAATGAAAGGCTTAATCAAGCAACATTGGTCCAACGAGACGTGATCGCAGAACATTAACTATAATGCGAAATGAACGGATGGATTACGTTAAGCAGATCACCACACAAAGACCAATTGAATAAGTGTTTTATTGTAAACAAAACGAATCCCGTTTCCATCATAGGAAAAAACAGACGAACAAAAACCTCAAATGAGAAAAACCATAAAATCATATAATCACAGAATCGTTTAATAAAGAGCGAGTTAGTTTGTTTAACTGAAAATGAGGAATTCTGCTCATCTAGTATTAGTCGAGACTCTGAACTTGAACTCCTTAATTGAGTAAAAAAAGGGCTTGCTTTTATCCTGTCCTTTTCGTTTGGCACATTCGGAGGATTAATTGGATTTTAATATTCGTGGTTTTCGTCTTTTTTCTTTTTTTGTATATGACTGCTTTGAGGACATCTGCCCTTTACCGGTAGGCACGACGATGATAGGAAGAGGTAGGAACTTTCTTACTTTTCTCTTTTTTAATTTCTTGAACTTTACTACTAAGGCGGTCTCTAAATGTGCTTAGGAACACGAAGACGAAATCTCTTACTTCGCTTCAAACTAAGCTTATTCTTGGTTAGGTGATCGGTGAAACGATGTAAAGCATACGCTTGTTTCAAATAAGTTTGGAATTTTCACTTTACGTTTAATTCTTTTAAGCGTTTAGCTTTAATTTATTAACCGGGAGTTCGAATAGAATATGTTGTCTCTAATATACCAAAAGGATAGAGCAATAGTTTCCAGGAATGCCAAGATTCCACAATTCGGCTGGGGTTAGAGCGCGGGCAAAGCTTCAACCTATAACGTTGTTTGTAATTGCAATTTGTACGGTTAGCCAAAGAGTGTGACAAGCAACAACACGGCTAAGGAATCACTGATAGGACTGAACTCTTTCAAGACTAATACGCATAAAAGTGACATTAGAAACTCTTTTCTCACTTCCGTATACCGCTTTCTGTTCGTTTACTTTGAGTTTGGAAAAATGATATTAAAGTGACGGGATGTTTTTTTTTAAATGTTTAAATTAATCTTTGTGTTTTAATTCCACCTACACAGGGTATGTACGCGATGTGCGTATATTTGCCTGCATTAGTGCTTGCTCTGTTTCTCAAACGTTTCGAGTTTCTAACAACACTTCTAACGTTACATGTTATTTCCAGTGTTTTGCAAACCATAAAAACCTATTTGGTGTTCTGTGGTTAAAAGAATGTTGTTTGATTTGCCGTAGTTCTGTTACTGTTGCTATTCTTCCGATACCCGGTTATGTTGACCTAACCGAGGGGAATTTAGTTTGTTAGCAAACAACACCACAAAGTTTAGAAGCGATGAAAACACAGAAAGATTGAAGAGAAAAGAAAAATAGAAAAAATGAAAAAATGCAAAAAAAACAACAAAAACAACAACAACAGCAGCGGTATAGAAAAAAGAAAAAAAACGAAACTCCTTATAACAAAACATACCTAAGTGTAGCAAAATCGAGGAAATCAAGTAATACAGGATGACGACGACGATGATGTTTTTTGTGGTAGATTATGTGTAGAAATTTTCAAAGTTTAAACTGTAACAGATTTGTTAACTCACACAGCAGCAGTAGCAAGCTTTAACCGACATTTGTAAAGGCTATAAAGTGAACACAACATAAAAAAAAGAGCAAAAGAAAATATTCCCAAAAAAGAATGAAAAAAAACACATATTTATTTATTTATTTTTTTTTTTTTTTTGTACAATTCTAGATAATTTTCAAGCTTTCGGACATGCGCTCCAAAATTTGCCGGGACTAAGTAAGACATGTGTTGGGACTTTCGCAATTTTCATAAAGAGAATTTCTAAAGAGTAAAAGCTTTTAATAAACTAAGAAGAGAAACTTGTAGCATAATTTTTGCAGTAAAGTGTATTCAATAATTAAGCCTACTGTTAGGGAGCATAGAATTCATGTAATTGGGAGAGTTACAAATAGAGAATTAAATGACGGCGAGTCGTTTCGAAAAAACAGAAAAACAAGAAAGAAAAAAAAATATAATTTTTAAGCTTTACTGAGATTTCTAGAGGAAAATGCACTTCCTCAGCATCTTGTTTTGCTTGCTGGCGGATTTGTTAGGAGGTTAAAGTCACTGGTAATGCTTGCGTTAGGGCTTAGGCAACTAGTTTCATTTAAACTGTTGCCCAGCCAGTACATACAATGTTGTGAGGTTTAAAAAATATCGAAAAGAAAATAACGCAAAAATATTTCAAAAAATAATTTGCAAAAAGTAATGAAAAAAAAAAAAAAATTCACTTAATATCACAATTAACAAAATTTTATTAAAAGAAAAAAAAATTAAAAATTTTGATATTTTTTTTTTTTTTTTTTTGTAATAATTAAAGAAACCATAGCCATCAAGGAAATCAGTTTAGAAAAAAAATAAATTGTGTCATAATACAAACGCCTAAAAACAGGTTAAATGTGTGCGTGTTAACCAAGTGGAACGGCATAGAAAAAAACAAAAAATAAAAAGAACAGAAGCAAAAAAACAACAAAGTAAAAAAAAATAAGGGAAACGGAAACCAGTAAATGTATGTCGTTGCAAAACTTTCCTAATAGTCATAAATAAATAGATATACGTATAGACATACGCACATCTATATATATATATGTTAGACGAAGTCAAAATTGATAATAGTTATTAAAGTGAGAGTAAACCTACTTCAACAGAGAACTTCACTTAAATAACATAAAGTCGCAAATAACGTTAATTTTGCGAATTAAACGCGGACCGTGCTTGCTTATGAATATTAGACATGGCGCGTTATAAAGTGGCTTTTGAAGAGCACACTTTTCATTTAATGGGAATTTGCATTGACCTGTCTTAATATCCTGGCCATATATCCGTATAGACGCATACATACACTCATACCTAAATATTCAAAAACATAAAACAGAAAAGAAAAAAAAAAAAAAAAAAAGCTACTTGAATATAAAAGTCATTCTGTGCAATGAGGTACTTAAGCAAAAGTACATGTGTGTCGCCGTGTGTCAGTGAGCACATTTCATACGAATGAACGGTAACATGTCGCGTGTGTGAGTTGTTTTCCTATTTTTCAACACACTCGGTCGCTGGAAAAAGGAAAGCAAAGCAAGAGAAAAAAAAACGAAAAATGTATTAAGTGTGTTGCTGTTTGCCAGTGGTCTGGATGACAAGCATGTACGTGCTGTTACAACCATTACGTGTTATATGAAATTTTTTTACGCTCTTTAACGCTTTTAACAGACATCATAACACGGAGCCTTAGCTTTGACAGCATAAGCGCTCATACACACGCGCGCACGCATACAAGCGCACGCACATAAAAAGACGCAACAAACATACACGTATCCATACAAACACACACAAAACACACTTATACATGCATATACAGCACAATCATCATTACAAATATCACCGTTAACATCCCGTCCTGCAGTTTTGCGCCTTTATCTGATGGCAATGATTCTTTATGTTTAAAAAAAGTAAAAAAAGAAAAAATAACACAGAGGTGCGTGTGCGTACGGGTCATGATCACTATTGAAGGCTAATGAAAAAATGGAGAACGCGAAGCAAAAAAAAATATGAGCAGATTTTTTATGGCCACTTAAATACTATCGGCTATCATAAACGAAAAAAACAACAACAACAAAAAAAAGAAAAAAGGAACACAACGTATTACAAACAATTAAGCTTTTAAAGGCTAGAAATTCGGTATAACGCAAATCAACTGCTGGCCATGTGAGAAACGTGTATGGAAAGCATTTTCGAACGCAACGTGACAAACTGTGATGTTCATATAGAAAAGAAAGAGAATTTGAATAAATTTTGATAAGTGCGCGTTTAGCTTATATCACGCGCATGCATGTTAAATATTTGTTTAAATGCCGAAGAGAAAAGAATAAAATTGTATTTGAAAATTAAAAGTAAAAATAAAAATTCAATAAATTTTTCATTGCTTAAGGACGAAAACAGGATTAGCTGAACTCCTTTAATTTTATATACAATAATAATAATAATAATAATAATAATAATAATAATAACAGCAACAACAACAACAATAACAATACAAATAACAACAAATAAATTATTGGTTTGTGGCGTTTTATTAATCTCGGTAAGTACATGCTTATTATGTACATAACTAAGGGTGAATTGCTACAAGAAATTCATGCACAATCTGAAAATGGCCAAAGTTCACAATGTTTCTCACATTTATATATTGTAAGCAGTATGTAAAATTTCTAATTCTATCGCTGTGTTTAATACAAAATGCAAGCAACTTAAACAATAAAAAGTAATTAAAATAAAGTAAAACGAAAAAAAATTCTATAAAATCTAGGACACAAATTTTAATTAACTATACATACACATATACAGTAGTACGATTAACATTGTTACCATATACCAGTGATATACACTCTTCGAAGTTGTTTCGAGATTTTCAACTCTTTTAAGTGTTCTTTAAAAATGAATTTGCGAAAACAACTCAAAATTATATCCTCTTAGTGCAGAGCAAGAAGAAGAAGAAGAAGAAAAAATAAAGAAAATTTACATATTATAATATAAAATCTCAAGATCATGTCATATGATAAAATTACCGATTAATTATGAATTTCTTCATACGCCGCAACGTGTCGTCACAATCAATTGTATGGACAGACACTAATTAAAACTTTCATATCATTAATGGAATAATTTTTCTTTAAGATTCCCTTCGAATCCTAAAAGAGTCAATGCTTCCCATATCCGTATACTTTTCGTGCTTGGTCCCGGCGGCGGCACAATCTCCATAGAGACTTGAAGGAATGTATCGGTAGAAATTTTCTTATTTTCTCACTAGATTTCTTTTCTATGCAGTTACACCATAGGCATAGGGCATCCATGGCATGAAAAAATTAGTAGCTTAACCGAGGGCCCGGTTATTGTCTATGTCGATATATCTCCGCGATTATTGAACGTTCATTGCAGAAATGGTATCAAAGGACAGAGACACTACACGTTACTTAAAGTGTTCATTTTCGACTTTACGAAAACATTGCAAGGTTCCAACGAAATCCATTAGCCGTTACCCAGTAGCGGACTTTTTAGCTACATTGAACTCTGGAAACATTATTTATGCTTGTAAGAATTTCGACAAAGCACTTGGGACGAACGAAAAAGCATATTCTAGAACGAGCATAAACTTAATAAAAATTTATTCTTAGTTAATGAAAACTCATTTATGTTATCTAACATGTAATGTTCGCAATGTTCTTAGCGATGCGCTCATCTTCTCTTCCGAGCTTTAATATTTCAATGAATTATTTCCATTTGAGCGTAAAAGCAATTATCATTGTTCAATGTCTATATAACTGAGTTATCGGATAATATGATTATGTATCTTGTGTTATAAAAAATCTTCTTCGACAGCTTCTATCACCTCGCTTAGACGGTATTTTTATAGCGGTATTGATAACTGTGACAGAGACGCGTTCTGTCAGCC
Organism: Glossina pallidipes; assembly: GCA_000688715.1. Classification (NCBI taxonomy): domain Eukaryota; kingdom Metazoa; phylum Arthropoda; class Insecta; order Diptera; family Glossinidae; genus Glossina; species Glossina pallidipes. The sequence goes on from KK499767.1 coordinate 3,982,137, forward strand.
ACTAATTATCGGGATCGACATAAAAGAAATTTTGAAAATATCAATCAATGTTAATAATTTACAACTTAAATCGTTGATGAAACAACGAATCGTAGATTTTAGTCTTACATTATTTTCATCTAATACTTCCTGCTCTGCTACTACATGATGGTTGATTTTTTTTTTATAATAGATTTTCATAAAGAATTTGTTGCTTGAATACCTCACGATTGCCAGATATTAACTGTTAAAAATCGGCACTTAGGCGCCGTGGCTAAGGAAAACGATAAAGCAAAAAAAAAACAAAGAAATTTGAAACAGAGTTTACCTTAATCCTGGCACATACACATTATACTGTAACGAATAATGCCACCATGTGACTCTCGACCATTTAAGAGAATCTTGTTTTTGTTCATAGCTTACAAGTCATAACTGTTTTGGATACACAATACGAACATGCCGAAGTATATAAATCCAATATTCATATATGGCTCACCGACACATCACGCTCTGTGTTTAAGGTAAAGCTTTCGTAACTGACTCCGTTGGTTTTCTTCTATTCGAGTCTTAATTTTTATTACAATTTTACTTTTACGCGCACTAAGTAAAACAATCCGCGTAATAATAATAGTGTGTCGAACATTGTTGCCAAACCTACAACAACGATGCCAAAGAATATTTACGCTTACAGAGCAGTTTGTCAAGTATTGAAGGAAACGGGTTTTTTTTTTTGTTAATTTTAAAGCAAACAACGCAAGACATTTTAAAGAAACAAAACAAAAAGAATTATAATCTGAATAAAAATAATAGAGCGTTATACCGGACTCAGCCTTTTCTTTTCTTTTCTTTTCTTGTTTTTTTTTTTTTTTTGCATCCTATTAAATCCGTTTTTTGTCACACTGATAACGCGAAATCCGTGTTCTTTGCTAGGCGAATTTGTCTACAGGGGCATAATTTACGTTGCATTATTAAGTTTCAACTCATGTCTTGCTTTTGTGGTTCATCAAAAAAACAGGAGAGAGAATTTTTTCAACCGACTTTGTATTTGTTAAGCAAAACTCATCTCCAAGGGAGATAAGAAAGTCAATTTACTGACGATGCATAGAGTTTTTCATTAAGATTTTCCTTTCTTTCGCTGACAGTGCGGCGGCTTGTGGCGGTAAATGGTTGGAACTAAATGAGAGCAACAAGCTTCACCGCAAGATTGTATAAATCGTTAATTAGGGACTGTCAAGTTGTGGCCGTAAACGTTAAAGTAAAACAGAGTTCGCGAGCACTTTGCACCAAATACTGAGTACATTTCACGTTGCTTTTTCAAGTGTATTTTGTATGGTTGAGATAAAAATCGTTATCTCTCTCAGTATAACTAAGAAGTAAAGCGTCGACGTCAAATCTTGCATGACATTTATGGTTCAGCCTGTGAACGTACATACACATCAGAAGGGTGGTGTGTGGTTGGGTGAAATTTGCTACATCAACGTGTTTTGCTCCAAAGAGAGACGCCGGACCACTTTTTCGACCACTTCCCGTACAACACATTATTTTAAAAAGCTCTCATATGAGTAGCTGAACTAAGCGAATTAGTGTACAACACTTAATGGTGGACCGTGACTTACAGTAATATTTCTACTTGTTTATAGAAGGTCTGGTATAGGTATTTAACGAATGAAAGAATGAAAAGCAGGCAATAGAATAATAATTTTCGAAGAATGAACGCGTGTTCTGTATAACGAATCCTAGTACGATTAGGAAGAAATCCCGTACCTTAGACAAGAAGTTGATCAGAGCTCAAATTTATTTATTTACCCAAGAAAGGTGTGTCGACAAAGAGAGCATATTGCTTGCTTTCGAAATATATATAAAAAGAAATAATTTATTTGTTCATGCATAAAATTCGATTGAGTTTATAGCTCGTACAGTAATTATGAAATGAAATGATATTAACAGTTGTCCAGCATATTTCCGTCCCAGAGTTCGTCGTCGATTGCGTCCTTCCCGTTCAAGACGCGGACTTACCTTCTCATTGTGCGACCATGACTCTTATCGTGCACATTTCGCTGAGCTTCGTTCGTTATGAAGGAATCGTTGTTTGGGTAACAAAAAGCCAAACCAAACATCTTAAGGATATACTAAATACATTCGGTATGCATCAACATCATTCTAATTCTAGATGATTAACATAAGGGAACTTAATGCGCTCGATTTTCAAATCGTATCTTGCTTACGTAACATGACTTCTTATTCTAATTTATCGATCTGTTCAAAATTTGTTTTTGGGTTTACGTTGAAGATAAATTGGAATTTTACGGGAGTTAAAAAAATTATCACTACGTGTCTGTGTGTGTGTGTGTGTGTGTGTGTGTGTGTGTGTGTGTGTGTGTGTGTGCATCTGTTCTCTAGCCCTCAAAATCGTATTTATTTGTTTTTGAAATAACAACAAAGAAAAACAATTGTAACGAGAAAAATCGTGCAGTTACCTATAGGAATCTCTGGCAGCACTGAGGTGTGTCCATATGTTTTTTCTTTGAAATTGAATCTTCTCTATACCGGAAACAATGAAAATTCATTGTGAAGCGAAATATATTAAAATATATATGTAACGTAGTAACGAAAACAATGAATTACTCAGCTATGCGGTGAAAACTTGAAATCCGAAACGTAGACCATTTACCCATTCATTGTATGAAAATATTTACTTTTCAATTTATATCAAACTCCTCTATAAACAAACAAATTAAAACCAAAATTGTACCATGACACATACCGAAAACATGAAAACAATGCTTTTAAAATTCTTTTCTCTTAATCTTCATTAGTTCATTAGTTTTTACATCTCGTCTCGTTGGCAGACAATAGAAAGATTTTTTTGCACTTCTAACAATGGTATGCGAAATAGTAACCGGATCACTTAAGCAGCCGTTAGCTTTAATTAGTTTTTAATTGCAATAAGGTAATAATGAAAATAGTAACAATAAATAGATTGCTTGTTAATCTTCTCAAGCCTTAAGAAGCCTAGGGCTTTCTTCATTACTCTCAAAGTTGTCTCCGGAGAGATTGATTTGACTTTTCCAAAGGCATTGCCTTATGTCTGCTTCAATTGTTTTCCTTTGTTAGGTTCATATTGTTTTTGAGCTACTCTGCGTATTGGCCTGACCGGGTCCCCACCTATGTGCTGCAATCTACACTTTACCTTGCTCTTATAGTGAGAGACTTCTTTCCGCCAATTATACGCTGGTCTGCGGTAGGAATTCCGCAAAGACGTACTAGTTTCAACCAAGTTTGCATTGAATTTCACAAGCATTCAATTCTTAGTTATATTCATCGTCGTTCATCTCCGTCCCATTGTCCTTTTCCATTTTCATATTAAAAAGTATGGAATATTTATGTCAAATTTAAAAAAAAAAAAAGGAAAAAGAATCTCACTGCACCTGCTCTCATAGCTACACTTCGTTGAATGCACACACAATTTTAATTTCTCCTTATTGGTTAGACATTTGAGTATAAGGAATTTATCTGCAACAAATATTACCTTCTTCTTTGTCTTATTATCATAATATCACTAAGCTTGCAAAATGCGTGAATGTGCAACGTGTGTGACAGTAAGAGACCAAGTATAATATATAAGAAAAATCTTACAATTATATGAAAGCAACGCACAACAAATCAATGGAAACTTGAAAATTCCTTACACACGACAATCCTTTCGCTTATGAAATGGAAAAATATGATAATTGCATGTGTGGTTTTATTCGACTCTTAAGACACAAATTTTTAGTTAGTGTTTTTTTTTTTTTTTTGGGTTGCAAAAATTTTTTCGAGTAGGCATATAAGCCCTCCGTATTGGCTTAGTCCAGTTCATCTCAACCATTCACAAAAACAATTTAACATAAAGTAGTTTCATAATTTTAATGCAACTCATTGCGCATCCATAATTGACGACATGCGATTGAGATTTCGGTTGCGGTGTTTTTAAACCAATTAAAATTAAATAAAATGAACAAAATAAATAATATAACAATAGCAACAACAATAGCAATAATATCAATAATAATAATAACATTAATGATAATTTAAAAAATTAAATACTAATGATGAATTCTCTTATTCCCTAATATGAATTAATTTTAAATTGTCATTTATCAACTCTTAAGCCGAAATTAAGAAGAGCAAATTAAAACAAGTAAGAAAATTGTAGTCGGGCAAGGCCGACCACTACATACCCTACACCATATTGTCTAATACAATTTTTAGTTTTTTTATTGAAGACAAAAATTATATCTTATCGCTATACAAAGGCATATTTTTCATTTGCGTAGTTCTGGGGAAGTGGACCCAAAACGCCACCTAATATAGTACAAGTTCAATTCTTACATAGGGCAGGAGCACATATTAAAACTTAGACTGCTCTGCTCTACAAATGATCAATTTTCGGGAAAAACACTATCAGTGTAGGGTTCAAAAAATACGCCGAGATGGTTCAAAATGTGTTACAGTTAATTTCTTTGTGTTCATTTACTATTATGATGTGATTTTCATCATGAAACTTTGAAAATTATACCTTTTTGCCGAATGAACTTCAGTTTCCGTTATATGAGAGGGACTCAAAAATTGTCCCACCCGGTCCAAAGTTTTCATATTAATTTAGAATGCCGAAATACTACCACTTAGTCACTTTTGACGAGAAATTTTGAAAATTGCAATTTGGAATGGTCGGAAAACTGAACCGATCCGGACCATCTTCAATAGCGTTCGTCCTTGGGTCAAAACACGTCACTGCACCAAATTTCATCGAGCTACCTCGAAAATTGCGACCGGTAGCTTGAACACAAATTGACATAGACAGAATTCAGATGGACAGACAGGCTTAGATCAATTTGGGTTACGACTCTGAATCGTGCGGCATAATAAAAGCTGAGTCTACCTTAAGCCCTTCTCCATGTTACATATGTCCGCACAAACTGAATATATTGTTGTACCACAAATAGTGTAACATATTACTGCTAGTCCTAAGTTATTGAGGGAATGCTATTATATTTAAGGTTTTTTTTTAAATCCTCTCTTTTCCGCGTTTTTTGTTGGTTTTGACATTACGTTCATTATCCAGCATATATATATATCAAGTTTCGATGTGAGGTCGCAAAGTGGAAGATTTAAAAATTCAAGCGACAGGTAGAGCAAAAATGGATACGAGTCATAGATCCTTCATTTTTTCCGCCTTATTTTTTATAATTAAATTTTTTCCTTATAGTCAGAAAATTGAAAATTGAAAATCAGTATATATGTAAAGTATATGCACGAGATTTTAACTTACGATCTCAAGCGTTGGAGTTTTGCAAAATTCAACAATAGCTACCACAACGTAGGGATTTGTCTGATTAAGACGAAGATTTTTTATTTACGTGCGATTTAAGAGTAATTTAAAGTATGATTTATGAAATTTGAACAATAGTTAAATAATAGAACAATAGAATTTTAAGTATGACGAGACAGACAGACAGACAGACATTATTAAGTCGATTGAAAATGTGATCCACTTCTCAAATGTATATAAGTAAGTGAGAGGAAAGGAAAATGGCAACTTTGTTCGAGTTAAGGCTAAGGGGGATAAGAAAATGTAATTCAAACTCGATTAAAGCGTTGCGTTTAAAGCGTTTGCGCTTGCAAAGGCTCCCTAGTTTGTTTAATTGAAAGCAATTTAAAAAATATTACTCATTATAAATAAATGAGTATCGTGGTGGTGGCGATGTAAGTTTCCAGGTGTTGTTTTATTTGTTATTTTATCTAATGACAATATCCATCAATCATGGCGAGAACGAAGAATGATAAAAGGAAAAAAAAAAAAAACAAACAAAAAAACAAACACTCGATTGATTGCATCAATTTATCATTTATAATAAAATTAATTTATAATTTATTAGAGTGTTTTGACAACATATGTATGTATGCTGTGCGTCTCTGGCATGTTGTCAATTACTGTATAATTAATTTTCATAAAGCTATTGACAAAAATTTATTTATAACATTTGACTGCGTTAATGCAATAAACATTTTGTTTTAATAATCAAAATTTATGCCACAAACGGTTGGATGATAATGATATGCGTTGCATTACTCGACTTTATTTACTTACTTGCCCAATTTTAAACTCATATATGCCACTCTCCTACCCTACCCTACCCTTCATATGTTACGTATGCATATAGCAAAAATTTTAATATTTTCAATATACATAATATGTAATGTATGCAAATACGTATGTAATAGTAGTTCAAGCAAAAGCCATGTTTTACAAAATTTGAAACAAGAAACATTCTACTTTTCGTCTTTTTTTTTTTTTTTTGTTTATCACGTGATATGCATAATGTGCACTTATATGCAAATAAATAAAAAAGATGGAATTTTATGAAAATAAAACAAAAAAAAAAAAGAAAGGAGAAGAAAAATGAAAAGTAATGTTAACAAAAGGTAAATGTTTTCCTTTCAATTGCATAGAAAAATGAAATAGCCACCATCGCAGCAAGCCACCCTTTTAATCCCTGAGAATACACAAGAGCAAATAGAAAGCTCACGGGCGCATATAAAAAATGAAATAAAAGAAGAAAGAGTTTTTCTTTCATTCGTTTTATAAAATTTTTAAAGATAAATTGAAAAAAATATACATACATATATATATATATATACATATATACATACAATATACATATATACATACATACATACATATATATATATATATATATATATATATATAAATATAAAAGAGGAAAACTCTCTTCACTTCGTTTTTCTTTTTTTTTTTTTTCCTTTTCATTTCGTTTGTAGTCACTTTTCACATACATATATAAAGTGAAGGTTAAGTTTAGATGTGTGTATGAAAAATATGAAAAAAAAAAACTTCAAATGATATATTGTTAAAGTTTTCTTACCAGCTTGAAGAAGGAAACTAAGTATTTTGTGAAACATAAATTAAATACATTCCCTTTCATGCACATTCGGTTTCTTTGTATTTTAAAGATTTTTTCTTTGTTTCTTTTTTTTTGCTCTTTTTTTTCTCAAGAAATTATAAGAAAAGGATTTCTGTTTATTTCTTTTTTTTCTCCTTTTTTTTTACTTTTCTTTTTTAATATACTTTAATCGCCAGTGGGTGCGCTCATTTGGTCCGTCTTTAAGCAAGGCAAGGAAACTGTATTTTTATACAATCGATGTAGATGTTGAATTGATTGAGTTATGTCTATTCTATCCAATATGGTCGATCAATTAACTATATACACCAACTTGGGAATCATGAGCCTAAAGGATTATAGCAACTAAAGCTTCACTAAAGAAAGGCATCGACGGCATCGTGGAAACGCTTGTGAAGGTTTTTCTAAAGCTTAGATCTACACTCTGAGCAATACAATGTCGGGTCGTTATATCTCTGGCTTCGCTCTAAAGAAGGCATTGAATGATTAACACTTTAACCACAGCAACTTATAATAGTAAGTATTTTTCCTTTTGTATGATAGATGAACCAAATTAAGCGATCTTTCACTACTTGATCTTCAAAACATCAAAGCGTTTATCGATGCATTCTTTTCTACATTCCCATCTGTTTATTTGCACATTTGTGTCGACTTTTGCCACTGATGGGTCGTTCTGTAGCATATTAATGTTCGGGTGTACGTCTCTGTGCACGTCAACTTATGCACTCGTTCTTACATCTCCGTCTATGCTTTTATGTGTAGGCCTGCGCTTATACTTCACTGCAAGTTCGTTTGCGTATTTGAGCTAATATGTCTATCTGTACGTTTGCTGGTGCAGCCACTTCTGAATATATGTGTGTTTTCATTTGCAGACTGCTCGTATATTTTTGCTTTGATTTTTCCAATCATAACTTTCTGTGCCTTCGCTGTTAGAGGTATAGAAATTTAAAAAATTGAGATAAAACACTACACCAACACACATATATATATCTACATATATGTGGTCTATGACATAGGCAAGTAAAAACGTTATAATGAGACAAAGCACACCACACACAAGCCGCTTCTATTCACCTAACCACCTTTCAAAATGGAACGTTATAGAAGAAGTGGACGAAAGAGTGATCCAATTCGAATTATTTTCAATAACGTTCATCATTGGGCCAAAACACATCAGTTTATCAAATTTCATCGAAAAATGTTGAAAATTGTGAACTTAAAGCGCTTACACTGCGCATGAAGAATTCTGAAAAAATACTCCACTTTTTCACATTTACCTTCGTTTTCAAGAGATTAGTTCTTTATTCTTCGCATATTTCACCCGAAAAAAAAAAATTAAAAAACAAAAAACATGTTAATAAGTTTTTCTAATTCTTTGTAATGATTACTATGTTGTACGCAGGTAGCTCTTGATGAAATATTTCATTTGATAACTTTTTCATTACCTTTTCATCTCTTTTCTAAATATCAATTTTGAAGTTTTCTGTCCTCTCATACATAAATATCTGAAAAATGTTCTTACAAAATTAGTGGGAAAAATATGATTAATGAATAAAAAAAAAAAAAACAAGAAAAAAAAAGTAGAGAAAATAATTTCAATAATAATGCATTCTTCATAATTTAATTTATATAATTAATTAATATTTGATAAATCATTAGAGAATAAACAAAAAAGAGGAAAGAGAAAACGTAAAAAAATGGGTGAGGAATTTCAACATTAAATTGAGAAAGACATTTTACTCCTCATATAAAGTTGTGTGTGTGTGTGTGTGTTTTTTTTAGACTTATTACAAGTTAATTGGTTTTTAATAAGTATATAATGGGGGGGAAAAAAAGGTTTTACTCTTAGAAAAACATGGAAACATTTTGAGCGTTATATGCCATCTCCTATTAAGGATAAGCATCGTCTCGCAATAGCTCAACTTTGGAAGACGTGAAGGCGCAGAATAAAATACTCTATAGAAAAAATGCGAGAAGACTACACACAATAGATAAATGAAGAGAACTAGGTTCACTTACAAATAGATTTCTGAAATCGAGATTTTCACGATTTGACCTTTTTTTGTGGCGAATGGCATTACATTTATATAGAAATAATAATAAGAAAGAAATTTGCTTTAAAATCGCGGCAAATCAAAAGCAAAGCATTTACGTCACGAACATTTTTATGAGCTTCCATTACATTACATTACCACTTGATATTCTTTCGCTTGCAGGTGTAAAAACTTAAATATCTTCCATAATAAACTCATTACACAAAGTAAACCCCGTCCTATTAATTTATTTTTTAACTTGTTTTTATGTGTGTGCGTGTGTGTGTGTGTGTGTTTAATTTCGTTGTAATGTAATTTATAAAATTTTTTATTTGCTCGGGACAGCATTGACGGCTTGATTCAACGGATTTATGATCATAGCGTAATGAGAGTAAAACAGAAAATTAAAAACCAATTTAAGCAAAATATTGAAAAAGCAAAAGTGATTTTATTCGACGCGGCAACGGCGGACTAATAGCCTGCGGAACAACTTATAATGTTAATGAGAACCTTTGCAGTTTGATGCTGCACGCGTTTGGAAACACATTATAGCGAATGCAGACAATGAGGCTATCTTGGGTTTTGTTAAAACTCTTTACAAATGTGTGCAATACGTGTTTCAAATTTAAAATATATTTAAAGAAAATATTGAATATCGCAACAAAATCGTGTACCTTATTGGGAGATTTTAGTTGCGTTGTACTTAAGCGAACGAAGCGAAGTCTTCGTTATATCAAAAATTTGCGGGAATTTATTGGGAACACTGCAAGCACTGGAAACTTACTCTGCAATAGAATTTCTCTCACGGAAATCGAAATCAGAAATAGAACTGAAACTGCCGAACCAGTTCTTTCATTCTTCACCTCATAAAGCAATAGACACAAGTCGTATTATTTCGCATTCTATTGATTATATTTAAAGACGATAAACAATTGAAGGATTAAAACCATTACCTAAGCCTTTGAATAAAAACAGGTCACAATTTATTTTATTCCCACTAAGTGCATAAAAATACCCATCGGAGAGTATAGAGGGTCCTCTCTATTTAATCACACACCATGTAAACTATGATCCTAGGCTTAAAGTTATTGTCTACAAGTTTGAGTTTAGTGGGCTTAGCTTCAGAGATCACGTTATCCAGCGTAAGTTTACTTGGTGCTTGTGCTTAAGCAAGAGCATTTCCCCTACGTTACTGCCTGTATGTTTATATATTATGTGTAAATGCGGGAGCATAACAGTAAGTAATACTGTCTGATACATTATATAACAGTCAGGTAATACACTCTTTAACTGGACATAAATTGTTACGCTTATGCTGATGTCACAATTTGTTTGATAACAACTTACTCTTTGTTATGCGTGCGGTCAAACATTTCACTTTGATAAGTGTTGACATAAAACTTTAAGAAAACGAACCAGTACGTATCAAGATAGAGCGGAAATAAATTGAAAGTAATTTCTTTCTCGTTTTATGAAACTTTTCAAGTTTTTTATAGCAACTCCAGCATCAGTCACTTTGCCATAGAGCATAACATACGTAAGTGATCCTGTGACCACTTTTAAAGGAGTTTGCAAAAAAAGCGTAAAATATTTGTTTCACTTTGATAAGACAGTACGAAGAAAACAATCTGCATTATTTTTAAAACACACCGATCCGCAATGCACATCATTCCGATCATTTGTGGGCGAGCTACAGTAGTTTGAGTGACGCTACTTTTGTTACCTCCAAAGGGAGGGAAAAATCCAAGCCACATGGGTTGAGTGAAACATTGTTAGATATTCTTCAGGTCTAAGTGCAAAGAAAGATTATTTTCTTGCGAACCTCAAAAGGATGTTCAAGGGAATACAATCGAGATGAAGAAATGAGCTTATTTTGGAAGTGTTGACGAAACGTTCTATAAAAAAAGAGGTCGTAAGATTACAAAAGTTTTAGTTTTATTGTATGTTCATACAAGGAGACTATTGGCCGGTGCTTTCTTTTAGAAATGTCTACAGGGCGCACAAGACCAATGCTTACATAATAATAAAATCATGCCATTGCCAAGTACTGCATACAAACATAGTAAAGAACAGTTTATGGTCTACCAAACCAAGGCTTGCACCTGGGACCTTCTCTCACGCAATCGCTACGCGTGTTAACCACTACACTATGCGGGATCGTTGAAGACGTTCGTAATATCAAGTCTTTAAAAAATTACTGAAACTAATATATGGTGCAACCTGACTCACTGAAAACATTATACGTTTTGTGAAAACAAGTTACTATAATTTTTGACAATTTTTCTGTGAACTTGTACGAACACCACGCATAGAGCATAGAAACGCTAGAGTTTATTTTCATGTAAATTAAAAATAATCTACAAATAATCGAACACTGAATTATCTTTGATATTTTATTATACCTATATACACAGGTAAAGTTATTTTGTTCGGTACTACGCATCCACACATTCTGCTACCATGACATAAAGGTTTAAAGATCAACGTTGCGCTTATTTGCTTTAAAAAAGTTTATCTAAAAAAAATAAAAGAAAAATCAGTTCGAATTTTGGTGAAAAGACGCCATGAACACTTTCCTGGACAGGAAGAACAAGCGTAATTTCCCGAAGAAGTCTGCAATACCAAGCCAAACTTAGGTACTTATATCACGCACGTTTAAGCTTTGTACTACGCACGAACCATCTCACTTCTAATCCTATTCGGTTGGTTTATGTCCCGTCATTCCATAAGGCGACAAACCCTTGTGAATGGGCTGTGTTCCATAGAAGCCGTTTTCTCCTCCCATTTATTCGTCCAAAAAGCTACGCATTGCTTAAGGGCTTTTTCTTAAATTCCATCACGATTTCTCTCTAGAGAACTCGAGTGGATTTAATTTGCTTTCGTCGGCGATTTCGCCAATGCAAGTAACAGTGTTTTTTTATACCACCGAAGGATGGAGGGTATGTTCATTATGTCAAAACGCGTGTAACGCCCTGAAAGAAATATTAGAGCCCTTACAAAGTATATGTACTCTTAGTACGCATGAAATGTTAAATCGATGTAATGATGTCCATCTGTCCATCCGACTGTCCATCTGTTTAATGTTTTTTTTAGACATTCCCCTAAAGCTATCGACTTAAAATTTGAGGAAAACATTGAAAACTCTTGCACTCAGGTTGGTATTGAAAATGGGCCAAAACATTTGAAGGACACACTTACGGTATTGTGTAAACTGAGAGCACCTTTGCATTATAAAAGCAATGAAAAATTGATTTCTTGCTCATTATTCGTCAACTACAAAAGGTAAATGTATAAAAATTTGGGCGTTGCTGTAGTATTTGTACAAAGAAGGGAAAAATTGACGACGCCTACCCAATATCATAATCTATTAAAATGTAATTTTTTTTAATATCGCTTTAACGCGCAGTAAAAAGCTTCACAAACCCCATAAAGTACATAAATTCTTACCCATTTTCAAGCTTGAAATGCATCTAAGCAAACCGCCCTGTTCATCTGTCCGTCTGCCCAAGTGTGTTGTATATGTGATAAGGTTCTCCCTTTTACAAATTTACAATAGATTTTGGAAGTGATCTAAACCTTTCAAACGGCACGTCCATGGAAGAAAAATAGAGAAAATCAACTGCGAACACCCCATGTCAGAGAGCATGGAATTTTAGTTCTTTGAATCTCTTTCTTTTTTTAGGACCACGGCGATGGGTATAAAAGATTCGATGACGACCGAACATAATTGTCTTACTTGTTTGTTTTCGTTGTGTATGTGCGATATTTATTAAGGCGAATCGCGTTTTCCATCATAGTGCAACGAAGCCCTCGGTCGACGGCAGCTGAAGTGTATTGTATTTAAAAATTGCTCGTATATTTTTTGTATTATTGTCATGGGCAACTTTCAGACCATGTTTTATATTGAACTCCTTTTGAAACCGAGTTCGTACCGCTGGATTGTGATTTTTAGACCAGTACACGGTTTTATTTACAAATGATTTACAGGAACTTATGTCTATAGCACTTCAATTTTCCTGATGGTCTGTTTGGACTAACTTGACTGAGGTTTCCTTCCGCAAATGTCCTGCTTATATACCGTTTTACAAGCAAGTTATCATTACCTAAATTCATCGCGGCATTTTCAATCCGTTGATCCATTTTTCTGCTGAATTTTCCGTGAATTATTCTTAGTCTTCTTGTTAGTCGCCAAGTGCATGTATGCATACTTGGTTCGTCCTTTTCTTTAGAGTTTCTTTGAAAATCAACTAATTTCCATGAAAACTTGAATAATCAAATATGGCATTTTCGTAACACTATAACGTTTCCTTTATAATAATGCTAAGCGATATTGTCGTCAACTGAAAATAAAACTCTCCAAATATATCAGAAGAGAAAATCCATGAAATGCGTTCTTAGGTGTGCTTCTATGTTTGCTTGTGTTAAAAATGATTTTTGTATTTTTACAAACCTGTAGTTAATACGGTGGTCATAGTTACGTTGATCTTTGTAAGTTCGCTGTATTTGAAATATGAATTTCTTCCTTATCACTAAGCGATTTACCAATAGAGCGATTAAATCTTTTAAATCCTTTGCGATAACAAAGAGGAGAAAAAGCATATCATTCTTGTCTTCAAAAAAGTTAATCAATTTTTTTTTTTGCTTTTCGGTGTTTTATGTCTTCTATGAATTTGTTTTTTGTAAGAGAAAATCTTGTAATCTCAGTTGGGGTAGCTGCAGACGATCGTCTCACAATCTGAAGCCGCATTAAATTCATGCTTTAAGTGGATGTGAGGCATTTCCGTATACTTACTAACGGCCGACAATGGTTTTGCAATAACTAAAGTTCAAAATTCGATGATTACAATAAAGTAAACGCATCAAAGTTTGCCTTGAAGCATTGTACGCTTTTTGAAAATAAAAAAATGCTGCATTAATTTCTGGCAGTAAAGTTGATAAATGATGTCTTTGACTCGTCTGTTTTGTTGATTGCGTTTAGCTGTAATCTTCCCACACGTACAAAAGGAATTTTCTTTTTCCAAAACTTATCCAATGCATGTTCAATTATGAACTTTTTAATCCACTTAGGGGCCTCTGTAAAAATCGAAATAAGATTTGTAACTTAATTTCATTACCGGATTCAGTTGATTTCATTAAAAATGCTCCGTCACATTTAAACTAAAATTAAAAAATTCTATTATTGAACTTCACTCAGCCACTCACTGCTAAACAATGTTCACGAGGTGTACTCTAAATTGATGTACTTCAGTTTTCGAGTGCGTACTTGAGCTGGACAAGTCTATTGTTTGCTTTTCGCTCACTCTTATGTGCACATATAAATTTCGTACTGATTTGTTATATACTTGTGTTACACTCACATGCATAGTTTTAGCACAATTCCAATTGGAATCGAACAATATGTGATTAAGGAAATTTTTTGTTTTTTGGTCCACGCACCACAACATCCGACAGCTATACATATAGCTACTTTTCAAAATAGGGCTTTGCATGGGAAGCCGACGAAAAAAATTGGTTTTACCGCTGTCCTGTTGCAGCCATTAGATCTTAGCATTGCGGAATCAAGTATTTCAAGGCATCTATAAACTTTGTTTTCTACATGCGTTTATTAATCTCTTCTCTCAAATTGTGAAATGTCATTACTTTATGCAAAGAGAAACACATCGGTTAATATTAAAAGCAGTCAAGACCCGTATAGTCGACTACGGTCTTCTTTTAAACTCTCTATGGCTCCCTACGGTTATGGCGGCTTGTCAAAATAGAATGTTGCATGAGAGGAAAAAGTGATCTGTGGATCTGAACCAAATTCAATAGCGTTAATCCTTCGGCCAAAACATGTCTGTGTACAAAAATTGCGATCTTTACGCTGAAGACAAGAAATCAAGATCGACAGACAAGCTTAGATTGATTAAAAAGTGATTCTGAATCGACAGACGGGTGGGTGTAGGTATTGCATGAAAAAGCTTAATCGCGATCCAATCGCTTCCGCAGAAGTGTTCCCTTTGTCCAATAAACAACACTTATGCAGAAATCGCAGATTGGCGGTAAAATACAAAAGTTTCTTTAAAAGTGAATTTTGAAAATCGAAATCCAACTATGCTAGAGAATGCTAGAGAAATGTTGCTTTGCTTGCTTACAAGTGTTCTGCTTCCAAATAATATGAACGCTGGAAAATGAAAAGCTTCGCTTGATGAAACGAAAGCAAATAAAGGCGAGTATGAATGTATCAGATGTAGGGTTCTCCTGTGGTTTATAATACTTGGAGAGGCGACTCACGTAGCGTGTGTTCATATTTGATGGGCATAGAATTTGGATTTGAGTCGAGTTTTTTCAAAAATTTTACAGATCAAGCCACAAAATATGCTCAGTTGGTCAAATCGGGTTTTCATCATCATATCGTTTGTGTAAACTAATTGATCTTTAAGAAATTAAGAGAAAATATTCTCAGCTCACATTTCAATGATATTTTCTTAATGCATCTGTACTATGATATCTAATGCCATTATTATTAATTTTGATATGTTTATCTTAATTGGCGGATGGTTTTTTATTTTTATTTTAATTTTNTGTTTATCTTAATTGGCGGATGGTTTTTTATTTTTTTTTTAATTTTTTTTTTTTTTTTTTTTTTTTTTTTTGTATATCGCTATATAAATAATATGAAGTTCTGCACTTTAAATCTTGTGCATCTCGATAAGCATGTTAAGTAAATATGCCGGCACGCGTTGCGTTATGCTTATTAATATGAAGGTGTGAGTTTGCTTTCGTAAAAATGCACCATCGGTGCTCATGTTGTTGCGTTTTTTTTTTCTTTTCTTTTTCGTTTTCTCCCTTTTTAATTTCATCAATTTGAACATACATGAAGACATCAGATAAAGTAAATCACTTCTTAATACCCAATTGAAACTCAAATAATTCATGAAATGAAAGCAAATCAATTACGATAAATAATGAATTCTGGTTACCCTACACATAGCTTTGAGCTTCATTATAATCAAATCTTGAACCGATATAATAAAAAGAAAACTAGGAAATTATCAATGAAATTATAATTGAAAATTTTTAAAATTAACTTTTTACTTTTTTTTAATTTATAAAATCTACATAGCAAGTAGCTTGATAAGTACGGTTTCTTCATCATACGCGTACCATGGTACTTGGGAAAAATTGCTAGTATGGTATGCTTTGTTTTTTGCGTGAACAATCATTTCATGTTTGTGCACATCAACCGGTTGTTGTACTGGCATTGCTCTCAGGAAAATCATGAAACGATTTATATATATATATATATACAAGGATGAAAGTTGTGCGCGTAGGAAAGTACTAGCGAATATGTTTGCAGTCAATTCATGAAACATTTAACTTTCCGATATATAATAACATACTTGACTTTTAATTGCTTCATTGAAAAGTTCATTTACTCTTCGATAGACTGACTCAATGGGCTTTACGCAACTTCTTGCATTATGCAATATCGCCGAGGTAGTTTATCTTTAGTCTTGTTGACGGGATGGGATGGGTCGATGGAATACAGAGTAAAGGAAATTTCAATCCTATGCGTTCTAAGGGTTAAGAGTTTTTGCTTTACCTGTATTCCGACATCGTTTCCAGTAACCGAAAGCAATTGTCAAACAATTAAGAAGCTTTTCCGCAATCAGTGGCGACAAAGCGACAAACCACACAAACCAATACATGTGGAAAAAAGACATTTGTTCCGTGTAATTTTCATATTTTCGGTTTGACCCACAACTCACGTGACTCTACCGCGAGGGCTGCAAGTATGCAATTCATTGCATGAATTAATCTTGGCCACCACTTAAGGCCATTTTGAAAGAGAAAAGTAAGTCCTACGACTCCTACGAACGATAGATCGACTTTGTCGTGGCAACTTACTCGTTTAACTCGGCTTAACATTTCCCTGAATGATGGAAAAGAAAACATTTTTGTTTGTCCGGTTAATCTACGAGTCACGGAAGCGATAGAACAGGAATTTATTTTTCCCGCTTACCTTGATCCTAAGACACATCTACAGTGTTAGAAGAAGGCCGTAATTATTTTTTCTACTGCTTCGTTTTGACTAGAAAAGAGTTGACTAACGTGCAGTCCGTTTTACCGACTGGACGATCAATCAACGAACTACATTTTTCTGTGAACGATAGAAGAAGAAGATTGACTGAATTAATTTATCGTTCATTGTTACCCATAACCTACGCTAATTACGTTAAGTTATAAAAAGGAAATATCTTGAGTTTAGCTGTCTCTCTCACTCTACGTGTGATCTGAAATTTCTCTAAGTAGAAAAAGGAACAAGAAAACTTTGATTATCCGAACGTTAAGTTAATTAATTGCTTATCTCTGTTACATCCTTTACTAGTCCAATCCACCGGTAGCTATGATGAATAATGAATTGAGATGTTTTTTCTTTAAAAAGCAAAACCCGTAAGACATTCTCGACGAACCTAATAATGTAAAGAATGAATAAAGAGAGTTTTATATACAAAACAGCTTGATAAATGTGAAGTATTGTATAGGGTATGCTTATGCATATCCTTTATAAATACTTTCATGGCATCTTAACCAACAATTGTTGACAGAACTTAATCTCAGTGTATAAACAATCAAACAAACGGAAATGGGGGCACATTGGACACACATGTCTCTCTGCCTCTTGGATTAACTCACAGAAAAATGAAATTACAAAAATTAACGGGGCAGGGGCGAACAGTCAGGCAAACGTGTATATGTAAACACGTTGCGAGCCAGTAAAAGCTACATTCTGTCGCATTGATTTTGATTCAACGAAAACATATGATTTCATTTTTATTCGCCAGAGACTATGATATTATGTGCGTACGCATACGTGCATGCATATTTACGTATACGTATGTATGCAGTACGTATACAGATATGTGTGTAAACTGTTATGTATGTGCAAGTAAATGACAGTTAACATCAACGTGTGGTATAACAAACACAACAACAAAAAGTTGCAATGACAAAAAAGATTTAATATTTATTCAACTACGTGCATGCTTGCACGCATACTAGTTAAAGTAAAGAGAGGAACAGTAAACAAAAGTACAATCGTATAAAATATTGAAAGGATTATTTGTCGTTGTCAATGTCATTCGTGTAGTTGCTGATATTGACAGCGGGCAACTGTCAATAAAATAGTTGAATCATTGGTTTTCTCTTTTTTCTACCCCCCAACCAACAAGCACTGACGCTTGTACATTCACTTTGTTAAGAAGCTTGCAACAATCAGAAGCAAATTTTCGAGACTCTATAAATTATATAAACCCTGGGTCGGTATTGAATTTTAAAACGATCTAAGCATCTCTGCCTGCCCATTTAGTTACAAACATGAAGGTATTGCGCCTTCAAATTTAGGAAAAACATTTGAAGGAACATTGGTTGATACTGAAAATTAGGTCAAATGGGTCGAAGGACATGCCCGCAGCAAAAGATGAACTGAGAATACTTTTATTTTGAAAAGCAAGAAGTTAAAAAAAAAAAAACAAAAAATTGGGGGGTTTTTTTGTTCGTTGTTTTATTACCGATAAACTACAGCGTATACAACGAAAAACATTTGCACGTAGATTCTACAGGTGATCCTACGGTATCTGTACTATCCCACATTATAGAGCATTGAAATTTCATTTTTTCGAGTTTTTGTTTTATTTCAGGTAGAGACAACGGGTATATAAGATTCGTTTGCAGCCGAACATGATTTTCTTTCTTATTATTCTGCTGAATGTTATGTAAGTATTGAAATTTTACGCACACAGTTGCCGATAAACAAATGAAAACAATGATAAAAATGAATATATATGTGATATGAGTGATATGAGAGGTTTACGTTGGCATATCTCGATTTACCGCCTCGACGAGGCGCTTTAACTGCGTGATATATTCGCTACATTTAAAGATAAGCTTCCGAGATCCAGATTTTTAATACCATATTTTTTTTTTTCTTTTAATTGCCTTAAAAGCTATACACAATTATGAGCGACTATCCGCTCACAATCAGATTGAAATGAAGTGAAAACGACTGTTCGTCAAACTATGAATATCGATATTATGAGATATACGCATGCCAGTCGCTTGTTTGATGCATATAATGAAAATTTCAAAGTTTACTCGAGAACAATCAAGATAGATATCGAACTTCTAGAACACTTCTCTGCGACCCTTTTACGCACGAAGCTAGCGTGTACACCGATCTAGTTACATTGCTTTTAGGATCAGCTATTATGATTGCAATCACTTCAAGTTGGTAAGTATTTGTGCAATTTAAGGCGTGTCAGTTAGTCGGTCTAAGCCATTTTCACTCTGGATATTTACGTCACTCTGGCGGTGGAAGTGTATGAACTTTACGATCGTGCGCTATCTGCTGAATGCGTTAAATTTCAGTGATTTGCTTATTAAGGGCTTGCTTGCAGCCAATCACCGTATGTCACTTCTGGCAGTTTCTTAAATTTGGAGAACAACGTACCAAACTTTTAAGTCGATTGATGAGATACAAGCTGAGTCACAGAAAGCCCATTCAAGGCCATTTCGGAAATCGACTACAACAAATGTTTCAAGGATTGGAAAAAACGTTGGATAAGTTTCTAGGATCTGAGGGGGATTACTTTAAAGGCGACGAAACAGATTTGGAATATTATTATTATTATTATTATTAATATAATTTAGTTAGGCCGAAAGAATCAATTCTAGCACTAGCAACTAAAACTATCAACTCAAAGTTGGAATAAAAATAAACTTAAATTGGTCTTACTTTTTGAACATATATATAGGTCTTAATGCAATGCGATACAGAGACGTTTGATTTTATTAACACTTCTTATAGTACCGTAGACCTTTTGTGTTGCAAGGGTATATTAAATTTGTGTACATGTATGCAAGACTCAGATGGACTTGGTATAGATCCACATTTTTTGACTTGTTTTGGCGCGTGAACGAACCGATTGGACCGCTCCACGTATAACGCGTCATTTTGAAAAGTCCTTATATGAATATTTGTAACGTCGTGTCGGGTATTTAATGTTGGGCCAAGGCCCACTATAGTGCTTGTACTTGTTTCTCTTTAATTTTTATAAAATATGAATTAATTATTAGCATAATTAAATAAATTTTCCATCACGGTTTTAGGTATATGCACGTAATGTACAATCTGTAAGTACACTTGATTTTACTTATAACACAGTTTCGGTTTTAGTCGTCTTCGATAATTAAATGCATACAGTGAAGATTGCCACATGAGTGAAGTTGAATTTCATCATTGATTTTAAACGAATAGTGGAGTGCGTTGTATAACACTGCGGAAAATAGTTCAAGAGTGCGGCTAAATACATCTTACATGCCTGTATGTGTATGAATGTATAAATGCTGTGGCTTCGCTTGTTAAACCATAAACATATATTTTACATTATCCGTTATAATATTTTTCTTCTTTTTTTTTTAATTTTAATTTTAATTTTTTTTCTTTTTCAATTTTTATTTTCATGCCTATTAATTATCGTTGCACTGGGTATTAAATGAGATAATATACAATTTCTGAATTGTTGTGTCATTAAATTTATTACAATTTATCCGTTTTTTAAATTATATGCGAGATATAGGGCGTTGCGATACTCGATAGTATTAATGCTGCAAAGTGCTGAGTTTATTATTGACATGATGACAAATGAGTTATTATTCGTTTTATTGAAAATTATTTATTTATTGCACGCACAAATACACATAAACATACATACTTATGTGCAGTTAAGTTACGATAAGACTTCGACATAAAATAAATAACAAATTATTATTATTATTATTATTATTATTATTTTTATTATTATTATTATTATTATTATTATTATTATTATTATTATAAGCGAGTGACAAAAGCTTTTCCACTAAAATCGGATTCTACTCGAAAACTTTGCATTGTCAAGGATTTTGCTCTTATGTTTGTATCTCTTTTTCAAATGGATTTAAAAAAACTTTGTTTACTGTTTTTATGTATATTTTTAATTCTTTTTTTTTTTTTTTTTTTTTTTTTTTGTTTCTCAATTCACACTAAATCAATGCTTGACGTTATTATATCCCACAGCAATTCTTATACATATATACATATGTATATGTACAGAGCACGTTAAGTTCGTGCGGCCGTATTCAAGACCGCAGAAAGACTCGAGATAAACTCAACTTTTATTATACGAATGGATTCAAATTCAATTGCTTGGCATGAGCATGTTTGTGCATGTTCGGCCCTTAGATCAAGTTTTAAGTTTGTCAGCAAAAATTTGTGCACCGACATTTTTTCGCTGAAATGGCAAAGGCTGTTGAAAATGGCAAATTGATCGGACCACTGTCCGAATAAAGACTTATTTTGAAAAAATTGCTATATGAAAAAAAAGATCCATTCTGCAGATTCCTTCGAATAGAAAAGTTCCCGTCAAGAGTACGCTTTTATATGACAATAAGACCTATATTTTTATAGCTTTTGACCAAGATACGAAAAAGTTAATTGATATGATTTTGGGTATTCACCAGTCAAATTTATACATACACACACATATATATAGATGTATATATATCTCTTTTTTTTTTTTTTTATTATGAATTTATGGATTTCACTTGTCCTCTTCCCGAGAATACGGGGGAGTCATGATATACGCATATGCATATCTGCTTATATATATAATATATAAATATATGTAAGTAAATCCTGAAATCGGCATGATTCCCAGAACTAAATAAGAAACAAGTTTCTTTTTCCCGCAATCCCGATGATGGATAGACCATAAACTATACTTTACTATGTTTATGTGCATTACTGGGCGATGGCATTGTTTTATTGTTACGTAAGCATTGGTCTCGTGCGGGATTTATTGCCCAATGTTTCACTTTATATAGTTTAATTATCGTTTTCTTCTCAAAGTTACGATATGTAGATTTGAATGGGAAGAAACACACACACATATATACGAAACAAATAACATCAAGTATTTTTTGACCACAAATATACTGATCGTCACATCATTACCCACGAAAGCCTTAATGTATATATCAAGGATTCTAACATTCTGAATCATTTTAGTCCATCCATCCATCCAGACGAATACGTCCCATAATAATCTAAAAAAAGAAAAAAACGAAAATTATATTCGCTTGCGACCCAGGCCGTACCCATCGCCGTTATCCTATGAAAGATTGAAAAAGAGAAAAATATAATTGATGGGCGTAACTGATTTCTTTTATTTTTGTAGAATAATTTTGGCGATATTTATATCGTCAGTGAGTTGTAGTTTATGAACAATGATCAGAAGACATGGACAGGAAGACCGTTCTCAGTTTCAATCGTGTAAACGTATAGGCGTTGCAGTCATGCTCTTTGACCAGTTTTGGCCAAGTTCGACTTCTCTTGCACATTTGCAGAAGAGATTCTCTTTTTCGTGAACGGAAAAATGTGTACTACAGTTACTGCAAATACTGCAGTTGGTCAAATGGACAAATAAGCAATCGGACAGTCGAACAAATGGACAAGCAAACGAATATGCTCCGGAACATTCAAAGTTTGAAATTGGCCAAGTCTTTATATATGTTAAGGGATTTTTGAACTTTGCTCCTGCGCGTTATAAAAAAAGATTTTGAAAGAATTATATGAATTTACGGCAGACTATAAAATTCAGCAGGTGTGGTCGATTTTTGCATTTCTTACACGAACTACACTATCGTCCATAGAATATAAGTTCAAAGTATTGTAGATATTTCTGCTGTAGTTTATGAGTAATGAGTAAAGATCGATATTTTTTACCTTTTGAAAAAATAAGGCGTTTACGTACCGAGTCGCTCGAACGATTTGGCCCATTTTCAATACCAAAGTTGAAGTCGAAAGCTTTATTCTCGCGTACAGGAGAACGTTTACAACAGACATTCCATAGACGTACAAACGGACAGACAGACATAATTAAACTGATTCACAATTTGACGCTGATCAAGAGTATGTATACGGTGTGGGCTCTCTGAAGCTTCTTTCCAAGCGTTGCAACATTTTAACAAAATGAATGCACTCGCCATTCTTTGGCGATGCGTATAAAAATTATATGTTGCACAAGTAAGTGGGAGTTCAGTGTAGTAATGGTTTCGATGGGTCGACTGACATTAACACACTATATAAGACACGTGAATGTCGCTCAAGCAAGAGTTATCTTTGCGGGCGATATGAAAATCTATCAAAAAAAAATAAATAAAAAAGAAGAGAAAAGATTTTTCTTTGTGCGAAATTTTTAATGACTCTATGGTAAAGATGAAAGCGTAAAAAGCAACAAATATCTGTTAGAATATTCTACTCATATGATTATATTATGTGTTATGATGGTGTTGCTGAGGATATTGCTATTGAGAAATACGTTGTAACTGCAAATACGAAATTAATTACACAATTCAAGGAGAACTCTTGGTTTTTATTTCCCATTCCGTAAGCCTAAGAATGCATTTGTGTTCCGCTGCAATCGTAATTATCTGGGGTTTTATTTTATCAATTTTTATATGAAAATGCTTCCGTTAACTTAGCCAATGGGAACATTTGATGTTTCTATGATCTACACAGTTTCGCTTCAGTGTGAATATTATGTCTTGCTTTCCGATTAGAAGACAATGATGGCTTCCTTCCATTTCACTTATACGTCAGAATATATTAAAGCTGTGTGTGGAAATATGCGTAATGGTCAATGGCAGATAAAGTAAGCACATATGTCTGTCCGGCTGTGGTGTTTTCAATCATACAGTTTATAATTTCTACGATTTTTCACCGACATTTCGTAGAGAATGAAAACTTGTGGATTAGATCGGAGCATTTCTACGACCATTTCTTATTAATTATTTCGAAATAGTCGTATTCGGCGAAAATCGTTGAGTATTAGTATATCAACCGCTTAAATTGATGCAAAAATTCTGATCGGATAGGACCATTTTTTATGTACTCTCTCCCAAAAATATCTAACGGAAATCTGGCATTAAAAATGTCTGCACCTATGTTAGACTAAGTAGGTATATAGTTTTTGAACATCTCTCTCTCTCTCTCTCTCTCTCTCTCTCTCTCTCTCTCTCTCTCTCTCTCTCTCTCTCTCTCTCTCTCTCTCTCTCTCTCTCTCTCTCTCTCTCTTTCTTCATTTCCAAGAAGGATTCTCGTGAAAAAGAGACCTTTATACGGAAACAAATGCCAATTTGGATCACACGATTTCACGTGTCTGGCTTAGTTCCAATGAAAACACTCGCATGAAAAGTGCATCGTTACATGAAAACAAGAAACAACAAATAGTAAAAATACTCTCATCATCATTATTATCACGGTTCATTAGGTTAAATTTGTAGCAGACCGAAAGAAAAACATAAATTCTACTAAACGGATTAACAACAAATTCATTTTGAAATCCTCCTCCTTGGCCAGGGGTACACACTTTGTTTATCTGTTTAAGATGTTGAATATTGCGATGGCAGTGAAGAAGAGATTATTGTTAATTAAATTTATCGGAATTGCTCTCGGCAGTTTGATACTTACTTACTTAATTTTGATTGACTCTTTAAAGCTGTTCACTCGTTGTAGCCGCAATTAAGAGTGACAGTATTGGACTACTTACAAAAGGAAAAACAGATAAAAAGGTAATAAAGAAAATGTAATTTTATATGAAACAGCAAGCTATTCGCATCGGACTGATCCTTCAAAGAACAAATTTTCTAAATTGATGATATTTTTATTTTGATAAAATTAAGTGAAGAAAATATTTATTGTACAAATAAATATATGTGAAAATGTCATAAAAGTGTCGAGCCTTGTAGTAAATAAAATTCACCGGGTACGAGATAAACAAATAAAATTAATATTTGAATTTTGAACTTCTAAAGATTCGATTCGGCTGAGGCTTATATTTTACGTTCTTACTTTTAATTTTGTTTTATTTATTTAATAGTTTTACAAAACATTTCCTTTTAAGTAGTAGTATATATATATATATAATTTTCGACCCATCATCTTGGATTTCCGTGCTATTCGAATCAACCCATAAAGCTCGGAAATAGATTACCCGAGCCTGAACGAGAGATTTTTCTACCCGGCTTATATCATTATCTTTCATATCTAACCGCCACAGCCGGTCTACCGCAATAGTAGTGCACTGCACAACGTTACATATATTGTATTGCTGTCACATAAAAACCGATGGTGTACTAGTATATGCTACGAGAAATATACCAATATTTATGTATATTTTTCATTCAAATGACAGCTCATCTGTTGTGCCGGTATAAACAACCGGCGCTTGATTGGTTTATTTATTTTTTTTCACAATTTATTTATAGTTAATATTTGACTGACAACATTTGCAAAAGTGGTTATTACATGTTTTTGTTTTTGTTTTTTTTTATTTTTTATTTTTTATTTTTTATTTTTTATTTACATAGAGTTTCTTTTTTATAAAATGTGGACAATTTTCTGGTTAACTCTCACTATCACAGCCCGATAAGAAGAATAAAACATGTTGAAGGTTGGCAAGCTTTCGTTTACTACTAGGCTTGTGGTGTTGTGTGGATATATATAAGCTTACATATACATATATATATGCAAACTGTTTCCACGTTATCTGATTAAAGAATATTTTGCTTTCCTTTCTCTCTCTCCCACCGCTTTATTTAATTAGAACATATATAACTGACGTAGGAAACGTGTCTGATAGAGTCGTAGGTTGCTATTCGTTATGGCTTTTGTGGCAGTAATAAATATTATTGTATATGGTTATGGTACATAGCATGTATATAAAAACATACGTACATTCATGTTTTTCTGTAGGCATCAACGTTAGGCAATTTTCAAGGCTTATTTAATTACATGTCTCGACAGTTTACAATTCTTATTCCTTTAATAAATTAACCGTAATGTTGGTTCGAGAGATTTTTTTACGATTCTTAAAGAATATTTGTAATAACTCTTAAAAAGGAAATACCTATTAAACCTACTTGGAAGTATTTCGATTTTTTATCAAAAATGCTTAAGGAAAGAAAAACGTAATCACAAACGTATTAAAAACGTATAAAGGGGTAACGCGAACTTTTAAGTACCTTAGTCAACTTCACTTAATGCAAGTCTTCAACTCTCTTCGTCATAATATCTCGGAAATTATACCGTCTGACCATAAACCTTAGAAATCCTACAAATTTGGCATGGTGCTCCTAGATTGGATCAACTCTTATTATGATATATTGAAAATGAAACCCGATTTATTTCTTATAAAGACATTTATATCGAAAATCCTTAAAAAATTAGTCCGATCCCGTCCGAATTTTCAACGGTTTCTTGCCGAGCATTATTTAAAATGGAAAGCTGTTTTCATATAACAGAAGCTTTGTATGGGTCGAAGCCGTAAAAATGGTCCCAGTCGGCCCCACATTCTATAGCTTTCGTCCGTCAGTCAAAATATAGAACTTTTTCATTGATTGAAAGTGAATACCGGCCGACATCAGATAGACGGACGGACATGTAAGCGTAAGTCATTGCATTGCAAAAACCTAGGATAGGAACGTTTGCATGCGCATCGGAAAATCTTACAAACAAGAAGCAGAAGAAGAAAAAAATTGTAACAATATTTAAGAAAACTTTTCATCGTTTTGTTGAACATGAATGAATCAATGGGCCAGGGTTCGCTTCAATTCAGGGCATATTTAATTTCGGAATTTCGAGAGCGAGCTTTCAAAAATGGCGAAAGTGTCACCGTCTCCGAAAAATATAAATGTAGAGTGAATTTAATCCTTCATAAGTTTCGGTGTACGAAAGAATGTCGATAATGGTTACTTTGCTTACTCGGGAAGAATAGATGCGAAAAAAGGTGGCATTCTTTCCCTTCTTTTCTTTTGTATATGTTGAAATGTACTTGTGAGAAATCTTACTCTAACCTGACGTTTGTTTGTCGCATGTAAAATTTAAATTTTCTAAAGAAAAATAAAATAGGGCTTATTTACTGTCCATCATTACTTGCTGCATCCTCTATCTTTCATGCAGAAAATGAGTCCCGCGAGGGAACTGGAACAACTCATGCTTAGAGGTTGTGCGTAAAAAACCTATAAACAACCATTCATGGAAATGGAAACTCTGCATGCACAAACAATAAACCATTAATTGTGATCAACACTAATCACAGGACGCAATTAATCTCTGCTGGTAACAGCGTGGAGGGCGGCACGTGTTAAGTTAGTGATGCTAATGCTTCCTGGGCTAACAGATAATGATTTAATAACCAATGCGGTAGACCATACCTTAACTGCAAGTGGTGTGTGGCCGAAGCTATTGTAAATGCTCGCTAGGTGAAGGCACTTTAGCACTTACTGATCGGACATACATTCCATAGGATACAGCCGCCGCACTCTATCTCTCTTTGCCTATTTCTTTTACAATCACCGTATTTGTCGCTAACTTGACGTAGAGTATTGTATAGTTGTGCATCCGGTGTCTCTTCTTCAATCGCAGATAAATTATTTATATCCGTTCATCCATCGGTGCCTGTTGCAATTCTTACGGCCGCACGAATTAAGATTAAGAAAGAGCTAAACTTGACATATGAGATTATATTTGCCTCAATGCGTCCACAGCAGATAAAAACTATGGCTTTCAACTCATAGTGTATGCTGACGTAAAACATTAAAAGTGAATAAAATTTTTTCAATCGAAATATTTGTACAGAATGGACAGAAACATTTAATTCACGTTTACCGTTCGTCGTGCGAGAGTATTGAAGCATTTGCCGCAAGAAGAATTTGTCTTAATTACTGTGAACAAGTTTTCACTACTGCACGGGAGTGCGTTTCAAAGTTTCACAGATCAGTAAGTTAGGCGACCGCTTCGTGAACTCACTCACATTTCTCGAGCATCTTAGTTTGCTGTGAAAATGTCACTTTAGACGTCTGACTGATGCTAGAAAAAAGAGAGATCGATTCATTTCGTCGTTACGCTCTAACTATATATTATGTGTAAAGGAGGAAGATTGAAAAGCAGCTAAGCGAACTTTAGGAAACCTTGCAAAGTGCATTCTAGATCTGCGACTTTTCACATTCGGCGTCGAATAGAAGAGTTTTCTTCTTCTTCTTCGAATAATTAATGCAAACGAAGAAACTGGAGGACCTTTGCAAATCTAGCTCTTTTCGAGCTTCACATAAAACGCAACGAGTTTGCTCGTAACATGTGCTTGTGAGCGCGCTTCGTTGCGGTCTACTAACTTGCACTAATCTTCATTACTAAGAACGATTACGGTTTCTATTAATTATCGTATTAATTTACTTATTTCCTACGTGCAAATGCTTGCCATGCTTAAAACGAAAATTACAAATACATGTCCTCCATCTGCTATGTCGCTTAATGTGCGCTCCAAAAATTATTGACTTTGAGTACTACTAGTAATGGTACTAGTACTAGTAGTAGTAGTTGTAGTAGACAACCGTCAAAGGCGAAGGTATCCTTGCTTTTTCTACTTCTGACATTTAATTGAATCTTAAATTTTTTCCTAATCTTAGAATTAAGCACAACGCAGCCACCACCTGTGCAACAATAGATGACAAACAATATCTTAAACACAACACATATACACAAGACCAGTACACTCTTAGGAAAATTGGCAAGAAAATC
This sequence comes from Glossina pallidipes, assembly GCA_000688715.1. Classification (NCBI taxonomy): domain Eukaryota; kingdom Metazoa; phylum Arthropoda; class Insecta; order Diptera; family Glossinidae; genus Glossina; species Glossina pallidipes. The sequence goes on from KK499767.1 coordinate 4,010,771, forward strand.
ACAAATTGTCAATGTACGCGTATGTGATTTTCAGTCATTTCCGTTTGGTTGCATCTCCCTTTTTCGCATTGCATTGCATTGCATTGCATATATATATATATGTATGCAATATATATATATATATATATGAAATTAAAAAAAGGAAAGAACTTTCACAGAGCTACGCGAACACAAAGGTTTATAACGGTTTTCATTTTACAATAGAGAAGCAGTTACAGTACATGAATTTCTTGAAGCATAGCTGGCTCTTTCTCGTATATATATATATATATGTATATATATATATATATATATATATATATATGCATATGTGAATGGTAGAGAAGAAACATGCTAAACGTGCCTTAAGTGCAAAAATTGTTTCAAAATTGTACACACATTCATGCATAGATGAGCGGTTGTTAGTGCCTGCGTATATACATATATATGTTTATGTTATAAGCACTTAAACATGCACCTGCCTGCTTGCCTAACTGCAATAAATGCAAAGCTAACAAACTGGTTGCTTGTTAGGTTTTAGAAAGCTTCTCCTTTAGAGCAACCGGTAAGAAACATTAAGAAGAACAACAACAACCACAAACAGCAACAACAGCAACAACAACATAAACGCCTAAATAATTTTCAATCTAAAACGAATCCTAGGCACCTAACAACCATGGGATTTTAGCGCATACGTCGCTTTTAAAATTATTTTAATTAAAACGTGTACGAAACCGTGCCGTACGAAATGCTTAGACAGAAAGCAGCCATTGAAGAAATGTTTTCATGTATCCCCGCGTTTCCTGTGAGTGACACGGGGGGACAAATTGTTGTTGCCTATTATCTGTTAAATTTAACGATTTTTTTTGGAAACATCGAAAATTCCAACGAGAGTATAACTAAAGTATTTGAAAACACTTACTATATACTTTTTCGTGTCATCTCCTCGACTTAGTATCAAGCGTTACGAACGCCTTGGTAAACATTACATATAGGTTTTTGATGTTGAGCGTTTAAAGTCCCTAAAGTGTTAGCCAAGATGAGGAGCTTCTTGTTTATATACAAACACATAAATATATATATAAAAATCTTAATATTTTTCATATTTAAGTAAAAAATGTTCTTTAACAAAATTCTTATAACTTATGAACTTTGCGGAGTCTTTCTTATGCTCACGCATTCATATCTGCTTGTCTCTGCTCATATTACGACAAGTACTTTGTTAATATTCCCTGCGACTATTACAGAGATTGGTAGGCTCCTTTAGCTTATAAATTATGCAAAGAAAACAAAAAAAAAAAAAAAAAGGAATGCGCTTAGGCTTGACTGCTAATCGGTTTTCGTTTCGGTTTCTTGCTTGGTTCACTATTATTAACACGAAATTCTCCTCTGCTTCTTTGTTTTTATATATTTTGTTTTCGTAAGTACTTCACGCCCAAGTGTAAGATATAAGTATAGATTAATATAATATATATATATGTATATATATATGTACGTATTTCCTACAGCTGATAATGTTAAAGTTTAATAAACGAAATGCTTTACAATGTCGGTAAAGTAACGAAGCATTTTGGTTAAAGCATAACTTATTACTGCTTTCCTTATTGTTATTAGGTTTGTTTCAAGTTTCACGTCAAGTTTCAAATTTCAAGTAAAGACTCTTAGACACATTAGTCAGTTACGGTAGGTGGAAATCGCTTCGTGCCGTAAGTATAGAAAACTGGCTCTTATTGTAAGCAATGAAAATGCATTTAACGGATACTTGGAGTCTTGATTTTCACAAAGACAAGTTTAATTAAATGAATTTCAAAAGTTGCCGAAGAATGAGTTTTTAGACCTCTTTTTCTATTTTATATATAATCAATCACTCAGGAAGTGTCTCCGGCACGTGCAACAGAAAGAGATAGATCGATGGTCGCAGCTTAGTGAGTGAGTGACCAATCGGTAAGTCTTATGCCCTCACCGTCTCAACACTCATTAGAGCTACGGCCAAAGTAAAGCATATTGCACAGGAAATTTGATCCCCTCAGGCGGACTTGGAGTCATGATACGTATCTTCTCGGTTACTACTACAAGTTGAATAAATTTCTTTGGTTATCTTGCTAGACACAGTCACTATGATTAACCCATCGTCGAACTTCGCCGATTCACATATCATTAACTTGATAGGGTTATTGAATGAGAGCGCGAACGTTTCATATTTTCATTACATTTCAGATTAGCGGGTCTGCAAACTTGAGGATATGCAAGAATGTGTTGATGTCTATTACGCTTTAAAAGCACAAAGTTTCTACAACGAAGGGATCGGCAAGCTAAACGGTAAGAGGCAAAAGACCATAGATATTGATGGTCAATATGTCGAATGTTAGGCTTTGGCATACGATTTTTTAATAAATTCGAATTTATCCCGAGAATTTATTTGCAGACCAAATAAATGCCCGCCTCTAGATTTTCGTAAAAATGTATTTCTGAACCGTCAATTTTTAGTTGTTTTCCCACGTAAATCATCAATAGAACGAATTATCTTAAAAACTAAAATCATTGGGAGTTTATGGTTTCTTGGAGTGAACCAATCACTTAATCCGATCTCAAAGAAAAAGTCCGGTGGCGATATATCACATGAACTTGGTGGCCGCGCAGTATAAGGTACTTTGGAGATTACACAGTCATTGAACCTTTCTTTCCGTGAACAGTTTGTGTCACCAGACTCATGACATGTTGTATCATTTTTTTGAAACCATATATTGTCCAAGACGAAATAATGTAATTTAAGTAAAAAAAAAATCAGTGCTCATGCTTCTCTAGCATTCCTAATTGACGGCAACTATAAGATGCATGTTTATGCACCTTTAACAATTTTGTTCACCGCATCGATATTTTCATCAGTCCGCTTAGGTTTTCGACCATTACATTATGAATATTGAACACTCCGAGTCGATTGTGTGGGCCACAAATTTGCTTATTTATGAGACGCATGAGTCGTAGCCCAAATACATTCATTACTTTCATAATAAATTTTAATAGTTTCTATATGTTGTGCAGTTGTTCATATCTGTATAGTGATTTGGCAAACTGCGCTAAACGCAAATGTCAATTTTGGCAAGAATTTGAAGAAACTTGTGAACGGCTGTACTTCAAGAAATGTACGCTCTTTGAAGAACTATGACTTAGTCAATAGTGTTGCGAATCAGAATTTCTCAAATACTACAAAAAAAGATTACTCCAACTAATATAGAAACTGACGTAGACATGGAGGTTACTGCTGCTAATTAAGTAGTGAGTTAAATTTAAATAGGCATAAGCATGTGTGCTCTTTCCCGGTACATTAACATCGAGTTTTTAAGAAATATTCGACCATAACCAAATGTTTTATACAATTGTGCAAACGGACAGATGGATAGACGAATACACGGACATGGCTAGGCGCCTATAGAATATGCGTTCAAGTATTTGTAGATTTATCTGTTGCAGGCTATGAGTAAGAAGAAAGAAATCAATCAATTTTGTTATTCCCATTGGAAAAACAGAGTTGTCCTCTTTGGACCCCAACCTGCGTGCAAGAACTTTCCATGTTGCTGCCACATCTGAATTTGTTAGCTTTATTTTTGCGGCCAGAAGAATGTTAACGACAATCATTATACAGACGTATGGACGGACAGACGGACAGACGAATAGACGAACACAATTAAACCGATTCAGAATTTGACGCGGATCAAGAATATATACTTTGTGGGCCCTCTAAAGCTTCTTTCTGGGCATTTCAAACGTTATGATAAAACAAATATACCCCTCACCCTTCGGTAATGGGTACAAAACTTAGGAGAAGTTATATGTGAATAAAAACCAACTTGAAGTTTTGAATGGCGAACAAAATTGATTTTTCGAAACTAGCTGGAATTGTATTGTCGTTACTTTCAGTGCATTTGAGCACAATGGTAGCACCCAAGTGTAAAAAGCCAATAAACCACATACATGCAGCACACATAACCATATACATACGATGGAGAAATTCTTTATTAGGGATAGAACGGAAACTTGTTCAAAATTGAATTTTGCAATTTTTACGGCATTTTACTCCAAGCCATTTGGTTCGAGCTGACCGCATTGTTGGCTCCTTCATGTTTTATCCGACTTGAAATTTTGAAATAAGATTTTCTTGTGAGAATTTTGTAAGATAAAGTAAAATTTTTCGATTTTGAAAATGATTTTCAAGCGACTTTCCAATTGATCACATTTTATGGGACTCCGTACCGTATACGTAATCGACAGTCGTTCCCGACAATGCTGTTTTGTGAATTCGGACAATTCGTTTACCATTAAATCGAGAAAAGTATTTCAGTCGAGATATGAACAATGGAGCATTTCTGTGGTCATTAGTCCGTGAATGACTATGTACATGCAAATAAATACAAAGAAGACGAAAAAGAAGAAGAAGAAGAAGAAATTATATGAATGAGTAACAAAATAAACTAAATAAATTATTCTATAACGTCAGAGAGAAGAGAAAGCCAATAAAAGTAATTACTGGCTCTTTTGAAATTTCCGACATTAGTGGCGATGAGGCATTCTTCATATATATTAATTGTATCAAAGATGTGCATCTCGTAACAATATTTTGCTTTGTATTCTCTTTGAATACTGGACAGTAACAACAAATTTATGATTGAGAAGTTTTTCGTTCGATATTAACAAAAATGTATACTACGTTGACTGTCGTAAACTCACTGCAGGAAAGAATTATAATACAATCAAGTTTACTCGATATCGAGCCCCATGAACTGGCCTGGGTATATTGAAAAAAACCCAACGGTATGAGGAGAGAATTCCCAACCGTACATTTGATGGGAGGAGGGAGAATAAAGAAATCTTAATGTGAAAAATTTGAAAAAAAAAATGCTCATATATTTTAAGACTTGTTACGTTCCCATGGAAAACCCTATATATTAATAATGTTTCTCATTTCTTTTATATACATTTAAGAAAAAAGAAGAACTACATTTTCGTGGAATTAATAATGTGCCCAACATTACACATCGTTTGCTAAAAGGTGTCTAAAATTTCGAAAATTAAAAAAATATTTTCACTTTTCTTATAATCTTTCGCTTATGTTAATACGTAACCTATGTGGATATGGTTATGCTTTAACCTTTGAATTACCTACACATCCTCACCATCTTATACAATAAGACATATTGGTATCATATGCAAGTAATCTAGTACGACATTTTTTCAGCAATTCCCACCTCTCTAACAACGCCATAGCATTTCGATTTATATCTCCTGCCGAAAAATAAATGCTTGCCAGTGTTCTTCTTCCGACGCCATAATCAACGTAAAGCTTCCGCCTTCTGTTATTGAATGTCAAATAAAGCATAGCCGAAGCTTGGTAAATATGGTTTAAGTTTATGTCTGTACTAATTGCTTCGAGCTAATCAAAATTTTGCCCGAGACGACAAGCACGTGCTAAGTGTTAAAATCATTAATTTAAAGTAAACATAACCTCCTTGTTTCTATTAACTATGCAATGTGTAGAATATGCTTCAGATTTTGAAGCGTTGATTGATTTCATTACACCATACACCACTTGTGTTAAAGGGTATAAGAATTTTGCGCGTACGTATGTAACACCCAGAGGAGCTTAAGATGGACTCACCTTTTAATCTACCGATCAATTCAGAATCATAATCTGAATCGAAGTCTGTCTGCCCGTTTGTCCGTCTTCCCCTCTGATGTCTGTCCATGTAAATTTGTGTTCAAGATGCAAAGCATTTTTTCATTGTACCCATCCATTCAGAATGGTCTTCTTACTCGGTCTAAGTTTCTCTGTCTGTCTATCTGATGTATCATCTTTTTCTATTTAACCTACAGGTGACAATGTCTAAAATGGTTTAATGGAATTTGGTACACCGATGTGTTTTCTCCACAGGACGAATACTATTAAAAATCATTTAAATCGGACCTTTTTTTCGACCACGTTTCCTATAACGCCTTATATGTTGAAAAGTCGATATGTCAGTAACTGTATTGAGGGAAACGGTGTAAGGCATTTAATGATGGTTTAGGACACACTCGATTTAAGCCTGTCTGTCTATCTAATGTCTGTCCAGGTAAATTAGTGTTCAACCTATAGGGTTTGAAAGGTCGCTGTATTGAAAGAAATTGCCATTTTAAAAATTTTTCAACAAAACTTGCCGTGTAACAGTATTTCGCCCGTGGCATTGTTTTAAGCACCCTTTCGTATAACCGTTCCGGAGAAAACGGAATCTTTTTATGGTAAAAATGTGTTATTTTCTATATATTTCATGGTGAAAATTGGTTTAAAATAGTAAACTGACAAAGAAATCAATTCTACCGAATTTGGACTCCGTAGATTTATTTTTTTGGTCCAATCATATATAAGGGTTCTCACGAAATATAGATTCTAATATGCGAAGGGGATTTAATTGTTAGTGTTTTATGACGAAAATTTGTTTACGATAGTAATTTGACATCAAAATGTAGGGGGCCAGCTGTGAACAATATGGGTTTATATATATTTATTGGACCCTGCTCCATATAAGATTTTTCATAAATATTAAATCGGCTTAATTTTTAATATTTTATGATGAAACTTGAACAATGGTGTAGGATATTGAATTGTCGGCATTGCCAGACTATAATGTTCTTAGTTGTTTTTCTTTATTTTATCATTTATGTCGTTTTATATGGTTTTCGAATTCTTGAAATATTTGAATGAGAAAAGCGTACAGTTGGAATGAAAAAGCCACTCGATTGAAGAATGATAACGTGTCGATAATATTAACATTTATTCGATTTAAGCTCCGTCAAGCATGGAAAAAGAAATGCAGATAAATCCAAAGCATTAGAACATGAATGTAAAGCGTTGCAAACTTGTTATCAAATCCACAATCGTCAGTGGGAAAATCTGAAATTATACAAACTATATACATATATAAATATATATATATATCTATATATATATATATATATATATATGCGTTACAACATTTCTGACAAGCGAACTTTACAAACAAGGTGGTTAAATAAGAGAAAACATTACAATACAAACACTTATTACGCTTCTTAGAAGAAAAGTTGGTTGGTGTTTGTAAGTAAAACAAAAATTCAAAAATAATACTTTTGTAACTATTCGCGTAGCGCCGTTACGTCTCTCAAAGTTAACCAAGTTTGCAATTTTTCTTCTTTTTGTTTTTTTTTTGTTTTTTTTCATGTTCGCAAACACTACGAGTTAAATAATAAAAAAAAAGGTCAAAGGCTCTTTTACATCATATCATAATTTATATCCGTAAGCTGTACTTCTTATGTAGCCCTGTTGTTAGGAAATATTTATTTTAGGTGATTGTCATTCGTTCATAGCTGCTGGGTGTGCAAGAATGACTTTAAACTCATCATCATCATCTCGTGCCTGTAAAATGATCGGAAAGCAAACAACAATATTTAATAATGAATTTAAAAGGCATTATCGTTGCAATAGCTTGAGCAATGAATTTATGACATTCAAGTTAGTTATGTTTTATTTCATTTCATGTACACAAGGATTTATAACATTTTATATACACATATAGAATATATATGTATGTATATATGTGTGTATGTATGTATGTATGTGTGTATGTATGTATGTATGTGTGTATGTATGTATGTGTGTATGTATTTGCTTAACACGCGTCAATACGAAGAAGAACTAATACTCCTTTACTTTTATTAAAATTTTATTTTATTAAATAGCTGCTAAAACGCTTCAAGGTTTCTGTCTAACGTCAATTTCTCTGGATTTCATTTCTTATAAAGTAGACAAGATATCGCCACAAAGCGTACCGTACGATAAGAGTATGATTTCTTTTCGAAGGCCAAAAAATAAGTTTAGATGTATGATGTGTTTAGGATCGGACTAAATATTTGCATATAGAAGCTCCCATCATCTCTTTACATTTGATATTTAATTTATCTGTGCAAAAAGCCCAAGATATTGGTCCATAATAAGAGAGAAGATCTGAATCTATGAATTTTTTAAAATGTTTTATTCCCGACCAATGAATTTCATTTAAGTTAACGAATCTCGATTGCTCTGATAAAGAAAATCTCCACAATCAATGTAAACTTATGTTAGCATTTGGCAGGTGAAGGCAACTCTCTGACAAATTCTATACCGCAATCCCTCGTAAGTAATAGCTACATACCTTCGATTTCAACTTTCTGTAGTTTGTCGTATTTCTTTCATTTTTTTTTTAATAATATTTTTTGCATCCCAAAGCACATAGCAGTCAAAGAGTATATGTTAGCTAGAAGAGATGATAAATTGCGACAAAAAGCTAGAGAAACAAGTAAGAATTGAAATAAACAATTTCTTTATAATCCTTGAAGCTACTTTCGTCTGATACACTTGAGATTTTATTTAAAACTGTTGCTTAAACTCTCTTGCTGTTTATTTTAAATTCAATTTAATGGGAAATTGCGAATTTTTAAGAAGATTGCATTCGTTTTTTATATTCAATATTTACTTTTTATATAACAATAGAAGAACATTTCCTACGCTTCCCATTACCAGGGAAGCAATGTTGATAATTTAAGTTATCAGTTTGAAAAATGCATTTGCTTTTATCGTTAGATGCACGAAGAGCGAGTCTCATGAGAATTTTCAAATATATTTTGCAATAGGAAGAGATTTCATATTCTGGGTGTCAACTATCGGAAATTGTTCGCCTTTAACGCAAACCTTATCGCGTTCTATCGTTCATCTATCACTTTTAAGATTTTTATCGAATTCATTCTTGGGTCTGAACTCTTCGAAGTGGTAGCATTAAGCTACAATTATACCATTTCCGTGCGCATAGTGGCGGGTGATACATTTCATTCCATAACTACCTGTTGGGATGCAAACGATATTTGCACGTCGGGTTACCGTCGGTCTTTGTAAGACAATTTTCCACTTTTACTATCGATATTTGACTTCGCTCGGTCACACGAGCAAACGGGGAATGAAGCTATGTGGACTTCCGTTCCGAAGTTCTCCAAGTCGTTCACTTGTCTACCTTTTGACACAGTTTATATCGATCGACTTGTGTTTTGGAGGGATGAACAAAATATGTCAATTGATGTTCTGAAAATCAGATGGGAGCTCGCTAGTTACTTCTTGCTAAACATAATAGCGAACCTTTGATTATATACATATAGGGATAAATATTAATAGAACACAAGCAACGAGGACTTGTGTCAATACATATACGAGAGATATTCACATGGCAACGGCGTTCTGTCAGTTATTGTGTGGAAGAAGCGATTTCCCTACCAGAATTTTGTATCTTTTTGAATTTTTTGTAAATGTATGAACTTTGTAATATAACATAACAATAAACCAAGTGTAGGGTACTACTTATTTATCCTTGAAAATAAAAACACTTAATAAGCACACTGGACGCAATGAACTCAAAGCACATTTGAATGCAATGAACTCCACAAACCAATAGGTGCCTATTGAAATTATGTTTCAATAATATTAAGCAAATAAAAAATAGAGTACACCTTTTGCTCTACCATTTGGCCAAAATAATAATAAATTTGGCTAACGTAGACAAAATTTGTACAGAAAACTCGATGTATTTTGGTAACATAAAATAGTATATCCGTGGAACGGATTTGGAAATAAATCAATCATATTTTTGTGATTCATTTGTGCGATAAAACGCAAAACGCATTTTAATTTCATAGCTAACGGCAGTTGCGATCAACACGTATTACAATTGTTATCTCAGCGCCTTAACGTTCAGCAAGTCTGGGAAGTCACTTCACCATTGATTATTTCTGCATCAAAAATTGCAACTAGGCTTGTTACATTTTCCACAAAATCATTCTCTTGCAGTGACTAGTAAGAACATTATAGTCGGGCAAGGCCGACCATTCAATACCCTACACCGCATTGTCTAAGAAATTTATCCTTATTTTTGTATGAAGAGTCAATTTTCATGACCACATTTTAAAACTTAGACTTTTCTAGTCTACAAAGGATCAATTTCCGTGAAAATCCTTATTAGGGCAGGATCTAAGAAATAGGTCGTAGTGGTCCAAACTTTGTACAGTTAATTTTTTTATATTAAATTACTATTACGATGCAACTTTCATCATGAAGCATTGAAAATTATACCTTTTTGTCGTATGAACTTCCGTTTTCTGTTTAAGAAAGGGTTCAAAAATTGCCCCACCTGATCCAAAGTTTCCATACTAATTGCCTAATGCACTTAAAATGCACTTAACTACTTTTGCTGAGAAATTTTGAAAATTGCAATTGTTTTCTCCATGTAACGTCTTTTCAGAATTGGCCGTTATATGGAGAGTGGAGTGGAGAACGATGCGAACCATTTTTAATAGCGTTTGTCATTGGGTTAAAACGTGTGAAATTTCATCAAAATATCTCAAAAATTTCGATCTGTAGCTTGAACACAAATTTACACGGACAGATATTAGACGGACAGACGGACTTCGATTCAGATAATGATTGTGAATCGATCGATATAATAAAAGGTAGGTTTATCTAAAGCCCATCTGCGTGTTACATACGACCGCACTAATTTAATATACCCTGTATCAAAAGCGATGTAACGCATAAAAATGGAAATTATTGAACGACGTCATGAATTCGAATCGATGAAGCCTTTAATTGGTTTTTTAGTGCTTGGTTTTCTAGATTTATGTTTAGCTAGCAGAAGTCCATTTTCTCGCACTTCATCAAAAATTTCAAAATAATTGATGACTTTTTTTTAATGAATATCCTTAAGCAATGAATTTGATCTGTCAATAATAGACAAGCACTCAATAACATCTGCCAAAGTTTGTTTGTATTATGTAACAAACTTTTCTAATGCAATCAAGAAACAGACAATTAAAGCTTAGGTACGACATCTGGTATTTGTCCCGATGTAAATAAATAAATGATTTTGTTTTCAAAACTTTTAATCCTCATTGATTTTGATTTGAATTAATTTTATACTCATCACGAAACTCTTGGATATACTCTATTTGTCTTTGTTTTTGTGACACCTAGTTAGACACATCGAAAACACTATAAAGTATAGTATATACATATATATAGTATATATATAGTATATACATATATATAGCATAGTATATACATATATATACATATATATATATATATATATATGTATACATATATATATATATATATGTATATCTTATAAGCGTAAAAGTATAAGTTGTACTGTCCGCCACTCAATCCGTTGATAAACTTACGATTGTAAAAATTGACACAGAAAGTTGAAATTTGCCATAGAAGAACTCAAAAATAAGCCACAACTGCAACTTACGGTCGATAGCAAGTATTTTGATCGGTTACGATATTTATATATTGCTTTTAATTAGTATATGAAAGGTAAGTTTTTCGTTTTTTCTACTAATCAATTATACCGTTACAAAAGTGTTCAAAAATGCAAATTAAAACAAGTAAGAACATATAGTCGGGCAAAGCCCACTATTAAATACCCTACATCACATTATCTAACACAATTCCTATTTTTATTCATTTAATGATTCTGAATCGATCGGTATAATAAAAGCCGGGTCTATCTTAAGCTCTTCTATATGTTGCATACGACCGCATTAAGTTAATATACCCTGTACCACAAGTGGTATAGGGTATAAAAAGGAAAGTAAACGAAAGGTAAATAAATAAACATGAAGGCAAAAGCAAAAAAATAATAATAATAATAATAGAAACGAAACAATTAAAGACTTTGTGGGCAGGTGGGATGAATCTTTACTTACCTTACACCACATTTCTTCATAACATACTTTGTGCTTTTTCGGAATAAAACAACAAATATAGACTTCGGGTGCAGTTTTCATAAGAACCCCCACACGAAGTAGGATCCAAAGCAGGGACCTATTTAATTCAAATTCCATAGATCATCATTTTCATCATTTTTATGTCAGGTTATTGCTATGAATCAAGTTCAAAATATTATTTATTATATGTTTTTCATATAAAGACTCAGGCGGCTCAAAACATCGTTTCCCTCGGTTCAAATTTTTCATATAAAGTCGTTACACTAAAAGACCTACTATACTAATTTTTAAAAACAAGCCGTCCTATGTTTAAAGGGCCATAAATGAAATCGAATTCAATCCATTTTGGAAGAGTTTCATCATTGAATCATGATTTTCATCATTGAAAATATGTCCAAATTTTGTTCAAATTCTCATTACAACAAAAAAGAAAAAGAAAAAAAATACACGGGTAGACAACATTTGCTTACCGAAAATGATTGTAAATCGAGCGACCTAACAAAAAGTGGACTTACCTTAAGTGCTTTTCGGTTTTGCATAAATTCGAACAACAAAGTTATTGCATCCTGCATCAAAAATAGTGTAGCATGGGATATAAAAAACTTTATATAAAATCTTAAGTAGTTTAAAATTTATTTCCCACTCTAACCTCATAGCATTTACTTATGCTTAACTCACCTTAAGGGTTGGAATTAAATAACTTTTTCTATCCAGTCTTTGTTTTACTTTTTTGTCACTAGTTCACAAGCCATCGATAGCCCTCGTTGAGCTTTTTAATATTTAATTACAATTTCATCGAATATTATTGATTTCATCTTCACCTTAAATGAAGTTTCTTTCATCTTCAACGAAATGGAAATAGATTTCAATTTCATTCACACAATTTTTTTTTTTCATTTTTCTTTTTTTTTATTGCTAACTTTTTAATTTAGAACACCTTGACTAAGAGGATTTTAATATAAAATGCACGCCTCTCTGATAAGGATGTCAAATGGAAGGTAAGTCAAATAGAGTTTCCCATCCTTTTGAGTGTAAGTGCTAGACACATCATAAAGTTAACATCTCTTGAGCTGGCTGTGTTAGATAAATTTATACGATTATGTTAACTTTGAACCTTTAACGACATAATACGAGAAGGACATTAAGCTTTTCATTGCTTTGATTGCACACAATTTAAACAATGGAGCATAGTCTGCTGCATATACAATTGCAAGTGAAGTAACATGTAAAACAATAAGGACTACTTGAGCTATTGTGTTTACAAGTAATGCGTAGAACGCTTTGGTTCTTTCAGTCAAAAAAACTTAAAGAGAGTCTACTCTAAGTATGATAAAGATGTCAACACAACCCATTTCCAACCAAAAATTCTGTAAATGATTGTAATTAAATCCAGGATTATGATGGATACTAATTATGATCGCCATCACTGCATGCATGGCTGCGAATCTCGTATATCATTTCGTCATATAATTATTTTTCAATGCAATTTGTATTTATTAACAAACGTAATGTCGATGATAAATATTAAGCTTAATATACTCAAAAAAAAAAATATATATTTTTTTTAACTATTATGAGTTTTCCTATTCGAATAGTTGGTGCTTGAATAAAAAACGAGGCTTCTTAAAAGCTAGTTATATAAGTTGTTTTTACTCTTCATCTTGTCCTTAAGAGATACCGATTATATGGAAAAGTAGCACTTGAAAAAAAAGGTTCATAGAATAATTCCATGATATTTAATCGAAATGATGATCAAATGAACCGAAAAATTGTAATTTCCCACTTCGCTAATATCTATATAACCGATTGGTTATTTTAAATATATTTGAAGTTAAAACTGCTATATAAAAATCATTCGTAAGGGGATCTTCTAAAATCACTTTCGTGACGTGTCTTGCTGGTACGAAAAACCGAGTCAATCGTTCGCATTGCAGTACTGTCGGTGCGAACAATTTTGTGCCGCATATTATTTGCGTTCATGCTTCCAGCATTTTATTTAAGCGAAACTAATATCAATAAAGAATCATCTCTCTTTATAAGATGGAAGACGTCATTACTGTTTGCTGCCAACAAAAATTTCTTCGTTATGTATGTTGCATACATATAGTGCGTGCTTGTTAGGCTTGGTATTCAAATGCAAATTTTTGCTATGACGGAAATTTTGAACTCAATGAAAAATGAATACAAAAAAAAAAAAAAAAATATATATATATATATATATATAAACAAGTAATAACATAATAGTGGACCAATGCCCGTCATCCTTACTAAAGTGACATGAGAAGTGACCAACAAAGTATTCGTCTAGGTTCAATAGAAGAAAACAAGACAGACGGACGGACAGACAAGTTTAAGTTGATTGAGAAAGTGATTTTAAAACGATCGGTACTTTAAAGATGCGTATATTTCAACTCGTTCTGGATGTTATACACATTCGCACAAACTTAATGTACCCTTGCACCGAAAATGGTTTATAGGTATAATATAATAGAAGTAGAATAAAACTGACAAGTAAGAAAATTATATGCGCTCGTGACCGAATCTTTTATACCCATTGCTGTCATCCTAAAACAAAAGAAAAAGAAAAAGTAAAATAACTAACCTTCCGTACACTATAATACGGAGTGGGCGCGACCGATTTTTTCTATTTTCAAAATAAAAGTTTTTGTCTCATAAGCGTATGGGTGTTAGAGACGTGTCAGATACTACAGCATCGCCCATAGAATATGCGTACAAATGTTTGCACATTTAACTGCTCTGGTCGACGAATGATGAGGAAGAAAACAATTTTTTATTCCTTTTGAAAGGCAGAGGTGTTCTAACTTTACGTGATGCTGAGGTCGTGCCCTTTGACCGATTTGGCAAAAACTCCCCACTATTCTATTCGAAGAATTTGATGCTGATCAAGAATATATATATTTTGTAGGGTCTCTGATGATTCCTTCCGCGCGTTGCAAACGTTTTCACAAAATGAATACACCCTTCATCCTGTGATCATCCGGTAATTGGTATAAAAACTGAAAGGAAACATTATAGCGTTTGCAGGATATAACGTTACGCGTATATAGATTGTAAAAGCACTTTAGATATTTAGTACCAAAATCAATAAAAGATTTATAAACTAAAAGGAAATTTTCGAATCATGTTCGTATTAAATAACTATTTTTAAAGTTCACCAAATGTTAGGCTGCCTTTATGGATTGTCTCTGTTCAAAAGAGTTTCAATTTCAATCAACATACGGACTTACTACACGTATCAACTTAATATTTAAAAACCCATCGTGTCCGTATATAAAATAGGAATAAATATAACAATGACATAATAAGAATCGATATTTCAAATGTGTGTACATACTTATATATCGATGCTAAATACTAATTACATATGTACGCATATTCAATACAACAATGGTTCACACGATATTTTATACCATGTAATTTAAAATGAAAAATATTATAATAATAATATTAATAACGATAGTTTAGTGCAAATGTTAGGAAAAATACAGCAAGCACTCTTTCGATATCTCTCGATAGTCAACTTGATTGTTAAAATATTAATACACGAACCGTGCAAATGACTACATTTTGTTTACAAAAACTTATTTGCCAATGGCTGCTTGGTTCTAAAAGAATCACTTTTTGCTAAATCGTAACTCATACTATTCTTGGTGATGTGATTATAAAAATTCACTAAATAAGTGAAATAACTGGTTGCAATTAATTTAACCTTTAGCTATAATAAGTGGGTAGCTTGATTTAATTCTGTAGAATTCAATCAGAAGTCAATTTTTAAGATTCATAGATCGCTTTAAATATATCAAGATTGTTGAGAGAGAACAGTGGCATTTGTTAAATACGATCATTGAATAAATATAGACGTTTCGAAATTTCTCTTAGAAAACCGTGTAAAAAAAATCGTGTAAAAAAATATATGCGAACTATGGTAAATTTAGGGATATGCTCCTCAACTTTGCAAAATAGTGTGAGACAAAAAAACACTAAATCTTTTACCAAAAACCGTGCAAAAAAGGTAATGATGACATCTACACTGCATAGACATACAAAAAGGAAATTAAAATTAGTTCACAGTGAAAATTGAATCCATAAGTTGAAGATATAAAAATTTTAAATGAATTTGGGAATAAAAATCAATTTCAACCATCGCTACACGATAACAAGCATGCACGTTTATTGCGGTCTGTACCAAACATGCTATCATCAGTATGCGTGTCAGATATGTCTAGCACAACTGTCTGTCTGTCTTTGATTCACATGAAGAATTTCAACTCTTCTTAACTGCCACTGTTGGTTTTTTTATTGTTGTAAAGTCTGTTATAGAAGTACTTGGGCATAAACTGGCCGAATTCTGATCGGTCGGTATTCTCGCATTTGTATTTTGTTTCTGTTCAGAAACAAATGTTCTGTTTATGTTAGAACAAAAAATTCGTGTAACAAAATGTTCTTTTTCTTATTTGTAAACCGTGTTATTTCAAAATCGCTTAAAAAAAGACCGTGCAAAAAAAGATTTAGTTGTATACTTCGGGCAATACATTGGCCTGGAAATAATGCAAATGTAGCTCAAGTAATCAAGTAATTAATTTATTCGTATCGTAAGCATAAGTATTTTGTTACGTTTATCTATAAAAACTTGAGTGTAAAACTTGTCGATTTATAAATAAATGAATAGATAAATTATAGATTTGACAAATTATTTTTAAATTGCGTCTCCTTTTTGCGCTTTAATGCATACGCGAACAAATGGCGCTGCAGTTCGCTAAGAAGGCGATCAATGAATCCATGTGGTAAATAATTTGTCATTAGACACAATTTGATATTCAGTGAAACAGTGCGTTAAAGGACGGGTTAAACTATGCATTGACCGATGTGATATTTCAAGCATACGTCAATCAACGCGATAGTTGCAGGAGTTATCAAAGTATTAGTCAAAGGCTTACTTTTTGTATCGGCATCAATACCCGTCTGGGTAATAACTACGACTATCAAGTGAGTGGTCGCGGGTCCAAATCGCAGTCCGGCAAAAGACTTACCGATTGGGTTGCGGTCTTGCGACCTGCCTATCTCTTTTTTATTCCTCTTTACTCACTCGTGTATAACCGTTTAGTGAACGTCCACTAAATGCTTTGTCATATAAAAAAAAAATGTTGTAAGAAATCTTTTTCTAATTGCATTCATCCCGTGTGTCTGTTGAATATACGCTAGATTCAAATTGGCAAGTTTTTTCCTTTCTAAAACCTAGGGTAAGGGGTATATTCATTTTGCCAAATAGTTTGCGACGCCCAGAAAGAAACATCGGAGAGCCTACAAAGTATACATATTCTTAATCAGTATCAAATTCTGAATCGATTTAATTATGTCCGTCTGTGCGTCTGCTACGTTTGAGTAGCGTCTGTTGTAAATGTTTTCGTGGCCGCAAAAGCGAAGCTATTGACTTCAAACTTAACACAAACACTGGACGGTCTTGCACGCAGATAAGTATTGGAAATGGGCGAAATTGGTCGAAGAAGGTGTTCATAGCACGATGTAAACTGAGAACACTTCTGCATCAAAGATGGAATTAAAAATTAGTTTCTTGCGCATTGCTCGACAACTACTGCAGTGAAATGGACAAGCATTTAAACGCATATTGTATGAACGATGCTTTAGTATCTGTACAAAAAAGGGAAAAATTGACCACGCCTGCCCAATATTGTAGTGTATCAAAGTTTATTTTTTCTTTCAATACATTTATAAGGCGCAGAGACAAACTTTGAAAATTCCATAAAGAATATAAATTCTTGGCCAGTTTCAAGTTTGGAATGCACCTAAACATGCCCCATTGTTCATCTGTCCATTTGTCCGCCCGCCAAACTATGTAGTATATGTTCTCGCGTTAGCGAAAATCGAGATATTGTCTACAAATTTGCAAAAGAATTTGGAAGTGACTGAAAGTCTTCCAAGGACATGCCTATAACGCTCATAAAAAAAATCAGTCGTCCTTACTCCCTATTACACAACATGGAAACTTAATTCTTTCACTTTTTTTTTCTTTTTTAGGATAACGGTAATGGGAAAAAAAATTTCGATCACAACCGAACATAGTTTTCTTACTTGTTCTTTTTAGTTTTTACTTTCTTAAAAGGGGGAGCTTTTTAGATGAGAATCGTGACAATTGAAATGTATGTATATTATATATAGTTTATCGAAAGAGTTATCTCAAAAATTGCAATCTGTAGGCTCGTAGGTAGTGGAGAATAAAGAAACGATTATTATAGTAAATGCTACCCGAATATTTGAAGTCTTCCTGGACGATGCATGCATCAGCACAAACTTAATATATTTGCTTAATGCAAGTAATGCCCGGTCGCAACGATCGGTGTGCTTAAATATAAAAATATGATATTTCTTTTTCATAATGCTTTCGAATAATTACTATTGTGTTCCGATGGTGTCATGTTTAATTATGTTTATATCAATTGAATTATTATGACAAAATTATTTTAACTAATTAATTGTAAATTTATATATGTACTTGCATCAGTAGTTATATCAATATATGGTATGCATGTGACGGCATCCCCAATTTTCCCATATACACATACACATGCACATGCATGTATAGGCGTGTGTTCGTACAAATGAAGTTATAATTGCACTAATGGATAACTACTGATGGCCAAGTAGCGAGACTAATAGTATTTGTATATTTTGGTTTTGGTAAATATATGCATATACATACATACATACATACATACATACATACATACATATATCCATGTTATGATATATGAATGCATGAGTGTAATTGTATTAAATGTGTATGAAATAAATGATTTATGTTAAATGATGTGTTACTGGATTTACAATGCAAACATGTAATACATAAAATAATTTGTTTCGGAAATTTATTGTCATAATTATAACATATATATATGTGTATATATATATATATATATACATAAAATGATTTAATAAAAATATATAGATAAATAAAAGAATGTGACTTATTTTAAAAATTCCAATCGATTTAAGTAAATGCAATAAAAATGTACATACACATACATACATATATATATATATATATATTTTATATATATTAAATGGTTTAAAATTGGAAATTGAAATATTTTCCATCGACAGCACTAAATATTATACGCTTTTCGTATCGATTGTATTTAAACATTTTAGAAACGACACAAAAAAATATTGAACAATTTACTGCAGCATTTTTTTTGTTTTTTTTGTTTTTATTTTATGCGAAATAAAAACCTCAGGCGTAGACAACTTTGCTTTATTAAATTTCCTAAAATAAAAAAGAAAAAAAAAAAAGAGAAAACTTTTCAAACACAGCAAATAGTTTACTAAAGTAATTTTGTATTGACTGATTCTCTTGGGTTTGAACACTTTTCTGAAGTGATGTCATCGCTACAAGAGAGAAGGAAAAAAACCCACATAGTTTTATTTTTCTACAAAATTGTCGTTTGAA
This sequence comes from Glossina pallidipes, assembly GCA_000688715.1. Classification (NCBI taxonomy): domain Eukaryota; kingdom Metazoa; phylum Arthropoda; class Insecta; order Diptera; family Glossinidae; genus Glossina; species Glossina pallidipes. Next base: position 4,030,056 of record KK499767.1, read on the forward strand.
AAACAAGGAAAACAAGAAAAAAAGGGGTCTTGGGGGTTAGAGGAAGAGGTGGATGGACGACCCAAAAATTAAATTGTCACAAAAAAGGTCAAACGTTTACAATTTCTATGAGAGAAATATTGATGTCATGTGGTGTAAAGTTTATGATCGGAGAAAACACAATAAACGGTACAATAAAACAAAGTATATAAAAAGATATATATGTACATCTATATATGTACACCGTAATGTACATCGGCAAAAAGTTTGCAAATTATCTGCTCATGTTTAGGGTGTAGAAAGCTTCATCTATATCTATCTACACAAAAGTTGCGAGAAACAAAGAAAAGCAGTTAATAAAACACTTTTTGCTTTGTGCTTTGGCTTAAGCAGAAGTAACAACAAATAAATTAAAATAAGTTTAACCATAGGATACATAAGTTAACGTGCAACTTAAGATATGCATAAATAATGACGAGCAAAATTTGTTGAATAATTTATCATTTACTCTAAAATTAAGTAAATAAATCAATGAAAATAAATTTATTATTACCGCTACCTCACTATTCAACTGGTAGCACACGTGATTACACAGTGTCTAATGCAATTATTAATATTGTTTTTTTTTCTCTTTGCTACTGCGAGCACTCATCTATTATACTCGATACATATACTTTAACATTTCCCTTTCGATATACGCGAATTAAGTAATGAAAGGTTTGTCTGATTCATTAATGAAGTGATTAAAGATTTAATGAAAATTTGACTTAAGGTATTATTAATAAATTGATAAAAGGAAAGCAATGCATTGGTTAATCAATTTAAAAATGCTTGAATTAATGCATTTACTATATCATTTAACAGCGTCACGGTCAATACGTGGTCTGACTCATTAATTCATGTATAGGGCAGTGCATAGTGCATTCATTTATGCATTAATCCATGCGTTAATCAATGCCTTGTCTGACACACTGTCTAAAAAATTATCCATTAACTAATACAATGAACGATGCGGTGAATGCTACATTACGCAGAATGCATTGACCAACAGAATGGCTAACGTATTGAACTATATTTTCATAGTGGATCAGGACTTATGTATAAATATTTTAAATTAATATTAATAGTAAGTAGATATGTAATCATATCTGCATTATATATATTTTTAAGGGCCTATATTAAGAGAAATAATAATAAAATTTTATTGACAAAATAACTATTAAGTACTTTTTGTATAGCATAAGCACTTTACCGTAAGCCTAAGCTATTTTATAATCTACAGTATTTTGTATGTAAGTCATAGTTAATTTCAATTGATGTAAACGATAGCGCCAATTAGTACGAAAGCGATTGCACGTAACCGCCGCTTGGCATCGCGAAGAGGAGAGCTTTCTGCGAGAGTATCGCTGCCGGGTTTTCAAAGCTATCAACGACCATATAAAGCAAATTTACCCACTCCTTTATTATGCCATTGTATAGGTCAGCAATTTGTGTATTGTACCAACGTTTGATCAATGGATTATTTAGTGCATTGTTCGACGATTCGGTTATCGCCTGCCAGTTCGTTAAAAATACGTTTATTTGTGCCATGACATATGTATTGATAAATTGACTAAAGCGGATGTTGTACGTGGTGTCGTGGTGTGTAGAAAATCGATGCTGAGAAAACGATTATCGAACATATATGGAATCGACAATTTTAACGTATTCTATGAAAAACTTGGGAATAAAGCTGAATCCACCTATGAGTCCACGATAAATTTAATGAACATCGATTCTGAAAACTGAGTTTCATTCTTGTGTCTTTGAAAATGAAAATGAATGTTGCGAAGATTAACCAAACAGTCTCGGTTGGATTATAGAAAACTTCCAGAAAAATCTTAAAACGTTTTATTAACGTCATAACACTCACCGCGTAAGTATGCACTCAATTGGCTGCTCCCACTACCTCGCAATCTCTTGCTCTCTGCTCATTGCTTTTTTGACCCTCTTCGTGACACAAGTATAGAAGACGTGCCCTGAGTAACTGATCACATTCACAAAAAAAAAACAAAAATTGTCTAACGTTTTCTAGGCAACGTAATCGATATACAAATAAACCCTCTGTGTTGAAATTGGTTGGTTCGTAAAACATACTGAACGCTAACTAGTTTGGGTATACATAACTTTAATATTGATGTTGTTACGATATGAGCTTAAGTTGTTTGCAAGTTGTCGTCGAGTGTGTTTGAAAGTGGAAAGACATGGATGTCAGCAAGCAGCAGTTACGGCACACAAAAGAATGCTGCTGCACCTACTGAAATGAATAATTTGGCTTGGGGCAAAAGGGCACTAAGTTATTAAACAAGGGTTTACAAGCTTTCGTACAAAAAATTCAAGTTTTGAAGATGGTGAACAGTCTGGAGTCCCGTAGAAGGTGTTAAATGGACAAATTCAAAGTTTACTAGACGAGAATAGGGCATAAACTATACGTAAACCCTACGTAATGTCGACTGGTATCCCGCGTGCTTGTTGCCACCTTATGAACATGGACTCAAGATGATTGATTTACCCTCGCTGCAAATGCGCAGTATTTCGTTTTAGGGATTACGTATATGTGTGACTGCCTTATATCCCTTCTACAGCATAGTATCTAATCTCCTATCTATGTTGTAGAAAGCAAAAATAAATATTGTCCTCTTGAACCTTAAAATTAGTTGATTATCTAAATGGAACTGAAAATTAAAAAATAAAAATTAAATTTAAATGGATCGTGCTGTACAGTTAGGAATAAGTTAATAAACAATTGCATTTTGATTGCGTACATTGAAAAAGGTACGGAAGGAAAGAAAGTGAATTCCTCATGGGCTAACCAAAGAGAGCACAAGTCGTAGGCATTCGCAAGTCGCTGGAAAAGTAATCGTTAAATTGCGTCAAATCATTGACGGCAATGAAATGAATGATCCTATCCTATGAAATGAATGATCTTATCCGACAGTGCCGTACGAGGAGAAGCATGGGTTAAGGCGGGAAAGTCGAATATTCACGACTTTCCGAGACTATTCATCCGAAGATGCCATTGTTCTATTGGTGGGATTGCAAAGGAATCATCTAATGCGAATTCTTACAACCTGACGAAACTGTTACCTCTGAACGATGTCAAACACGACTAATCCAACTAAGTGAACTAAGAAACTTAAGAAGCGGTTTCGCTTCATCGTAACGCCCATCCGCGTACAGCGTAGGCAGCCAGGAAAGCGATCTTCAACTTGTGCGAGGATCTTGCTCGAACTTGCTCTATTCTCTGGCTCCTTGCGATTCAGAAAAGTTGAAGATGTGCCAAAAGTACGCAAATTTCTACCGAGACGGTCTCGGCTGCGCAGTAAATTCAATTATTAAGCTTTGTTTCAAGTGCATTTATATAAAATATATAAAAACTTATTTATACAACTAATTTATTTATTTATTTATTTGTTTATTCCACTTATACATGAAATCCGACTAAAACAGACGACAATCGAGTTCAATTGACTCTTAAAGTAAATCTTAAATTAATTAATATTAAAACTTAGTATAGGTATAATAAAACAAATAAGACGGAAAAAAGAAAAAAAGGAAAACAAGCAGGTACACAACTAGCACAGAGCCACACCCACAACCGGTACAGGACCCAATTGCAAATGAACCCCCAAGCCATCGCAAACATGCGTAAGCTTGGCAACCGATAATAGTTAGCAACAATTAATTTTCGAATCGTAATGACTTTTTAGGGTTAAAAGCTAGTTTAAGTACGACGTGTGTTAAATCACGTGTATTAAGCAGTGTGGCTTTAATGGACTTTAAAAAGCCCGATAGTGAGAATAAGTGACAGATGTCGTTTAGATTCCTGCAAACAACTCTGAGCGGGTTAAACAGCTCGTAATTATATTTACATTGACTAAGCGTAACCAAGGTAAAGTGCTTAGAGAAGCGGTTAGGGACATTAAAACTTATTTCTCCAAGTGATGACGGCGAGTCAATAGCACCATTTATTACTTTGATTACGAAGGAAACGCGAAGAACAAATCTAGGTTTCTCAAGAGACGGTAAGGACAACAGAAGCAATCTATTTTCATAGGGGGAGGCAATCGGCTCCCAAACCAAATTCATAAGGGCAAACAGCAAAAATTGCTTTCGAACAGACTCAAATGAATCTACATAGCACCAAATAATTAATTATTTCATTTTACGTAATTCGTCTTGTCGTATATCAATATAACACTTTTTCACTCTTATTGCTAGCTACGGCAAATACATTCTAATGGAGTACTTTTCCTTGGAAACATGCTTGTGTGTAGATATTGTATTGCACGCACTTGTGCCTGTCTTTGAAAAGCTATGTAATTCTTCTTCTAAGCGTTATGAGGCCGGCTCTAAGCTGAACGTTTAGAGAATGAAATAAAATATAAAAAATTGCTATCAAGTGAATAATAAAATTTATATGAAATTTTATAAAATTTCAGTTGCGAAAAGCATTCGTCCGATGCGGCCGTAATAGAAACTATGAAATAAAAGATATCTGCTCTACTTTCTCTCTCTTTCTCTCTCTCACATTCTACTTTCCTTTCCTGCTATTTTTTTGTTTTTTTGTTTCTACCTATGATAGACTTTAATAAGTTTTCAAGGCTGTTCGTTACTTTGTTTCTTGCTTCATTGTTTTATTGTCTAATTTTAGGCATTGTCAGTTTGTATAAATTATCTTGTTGTTGAATTGTTTAAATTAAAATCTAGGCAAAAAATTTGCATTTACACGAAAGTTTCCATTTTTATTGCTATTATTATTAAGATTTTTAAATAATTTTTTTTTTTTTGTTTTTTATTATATATTTCACTCTTACTCGAACAACATTGTTTAGAAAGTTTTTTCTATTTGCATTAGAAAGATACTAGAAACTATACAGAATGAAGAGAGAGAGAGAGAGAAACGGAGAGAATCCAAGAACTTGACGTGATTTCGTCATTAAACAACTTAAAAAACATTTCCGACTAAACTTTTAATGGAAGCAAAAACTAAAACTTTTTAATTTAATTTAATATAATACAATAATAATAATAATGATAATAATAAAAATAATGATAGATTCGTTTGAGCAAAACGACACTGCAATAATATAGGAAGTGAAAAAATTCTTAGGTCATCGAAATACTTTTTATGACCCTATTTTTTATCCGTATACTGGAACTTGTCTGCAGATACTAAACTATATATATGTACATATATTTATATACATATATATATATATATTTATATTTGTATAAATCAATTTAGTTGGAAACAAGAAACTTTAAATTTTATAGCTTTTGTTTTTTTATAACATTTTTCTATGCCACATACAATGAGATAACCACATACATACATATATATATATAGAGAGAGTTTTTTTTATTAAAAATACATTCACACAGAACTTTATTTTCAATTATTTTGTGGTTTGAATGGCATGTTGTACGGTTTCGTTGTAAGCATATTTTTCCAATTTTTGTGTAAAGATGAGCCAAAAACTGCCCTGGCCCTAGAAACGTTCAGTTCATGGAGATTCGTTATATATGGAGGACCACTAAAACTCTTACCATCATGTCTTCGCTCGCACTTGCAATTTTTCTGTCTCATGGCGGAAGAATTTTGTTGAGAGCAACACTTTCGATTAAATTTATTTTCTAGTTTTTAGTACATTCGGACGATAGAAGATAATCGGTCGGCTCCGAGTCAATAGCCACCACTTCTTCTTCCCAATTTTGAAACGTTATGAAAACTGAAAAGATGTCTTTACATATGAAAAGGAACGTACCAATGAAAAGGCACCTCTCGATTCACTCAAGAGGCGTTCATTCCACTAAGAAGAGCAAAATTTATGCGAATCAAACAAATACGTAAACTTGGAGTAATTTATCGACCAGTATTTATTCAGATTATCGAATATATTTCATTATCCTCTCGGAAGGCATTAGCAGTCTTTTTGGCAATTAAGGGCGAGTTGATAGGCAGATCCGAGTCTTCAAAGAATACGCGGGGCAATCTTTCGATGTACTGAGCAAAAAGCTAAAATTTCTTTTCACTGTTGAAAGCAGTGGTCGTACCGTATGCGTCTCTTTGAGCGATATAACTCATTTTCAAGGTCAAGAACATGACACAAGAACTTCCAGTGTTGAGGATGAATTTAAAGCCCATAGTATCGTTAATGCGACCGGGAACATGTTTATCACAGACAGACACACAGGCTCATAGCAAGTAGTGCATGCAGACATGCCTGGATTGATTCAAAATATCACACCTTCTTTTCGAATGTTTTAGTCATTTTAACAAACTGGAGATACCCTCAAGCTACGATGCTACATTTTTTCTTCGGCATCGACAACCCAGTTAAACGAAGTGTATGTATTTGTGTCGATAATGGACTTTTTTCTAACTTTTTCTTTATAGGGCATTTTAAAGTTTTGATTTTTCATATAAAGAAAGAGACGAAATAATAAATTTAGTGTGGTATCATTTATTTGATGGGTGCAAGTTATGTACATACATATATGTATATATGTTTTAAAAAATGTTGACTGCTTGTAAAGTTTTTAAAATACGATTTTGTTTTTACAGGCGAGTGGTATAACGATTGACAACAGCAATCAACGCACTAACAGATATAAAGGTAAATAAATATTGAATTGAAATTTACGCAATCTAAGAGCTTTTAATTTTGATTATTTATTCATACCATTCAATTGTACAACTCAACTGATGTTTAAGCTTAAATTATTTACAATATTTAAAGAGGCCCTGTTGATAATGTTAATGTCATCCTATGAAAGATGCAGCATATCCTAAATAATGTAACTTCATATTGTCCTTGGCATGATTTCTATTATATACATATGTATGTATGTATGTATGTATGTATGTATGTATGTATGTATGTATGCCTGCATGCATAGGGTATTACACCTAACATTCAATATATAACATGAAAAATCAAATTAAATTTATTTTATGCATACATACATATACACATATGTATTTTATTTCTGTGACAACAACAATTTTTTTATATCGATATCATATTTGTCCTTGTAATTGAATTATATAACTAACTATGCAAAGAAAACTTTTCGTTTTAGTTGAACTTAATAGCACAATATATACCAACAGACATGCATTGCATTCGTATATGGAAATAATATAAGCAAAGTTATGATGTGAATATGTATTATGAAAAAAAAAAAAAAGAAAAAAATTCATGTTACTATAGTCTATATATATATATATATATATGTAGCCGTACATTGAACACATAATAAAATTAGTTTATAGAAAAAAGTTGTATGAAAATAATATAAAATTGACTACACTAACAATTCCTGAATGCTGTCATAAATATTATGTTTTATTAATTAAACTTTTCTTTTTGAAGTAAGCAACGTGAAAAAAAGGTGAAAAAAGAAAAAAAATTTAAGCAAATTTTAATCAGTTAATTGATTTTGTTCAATAAATTGGCGAAAAGAGGTCAACGACTTTACAAGAGATTTATACAATGGCTTTAAAAATATGGCATATTAGCCAACCAAGAAGTTAAAGAAAGAATATGGCGCGATTTCTATTCTGATGCAATGATTCAAAATCACTTCCCGAATTGATTTAAGCTTGTTTGTTCGTCTGTCCATTTTATTGTACTTGATTGCACTTGCAGCTCGTAACTTCTGAGATACTTTGATGAACATCGAAAAGCTGAACACTACTGCAAATGACTCGAATCGAATCACTTTTTCGACCACTTCCCATATAACGCCTTGTCCCAAAATGTCCTTATATGAATAATTGTACGGATGCGAGGCTCATCCGGACATGAAATGCTTAGAAAATGAATCAAAAACATTTAGAATATTATTTTAACACGTCTAGAGGTGTATAGATGTCATCCGTAACAAAGAACTGAAATTATATTCAGTGAGTGCCAATTCTTACGCGATGCCTGTCCAAAATTTCATCTCATCTTGATCACTTGTCTACGACTGATTTTAGTCATTTTAGTGATCATACCACTGGTATTTTCAAAACGATAAGAAACCTCAATTTCGGCTGTTGATAAAAAGAAAAAAAAAGACAGTGGGTTTTGATAGGCAAAAATACTGTACAAGTGGTTGTCTAAAAAATGTTATGGGAAATCTTCTCCACTACAGACTATAATTTGTCGGCAGTTTGGTGATTTCAAATGACATGAACGATCATTGTGAAAATACCGGACGGCCAAACGTGTGGTTGACGCCAGAACGTATGAGGAAAATCCTGACATTTATTCCTGATAATCGAAAAATGAATTTCCAGGATATAGCTGGCCTTCTAAAGATTCTAAAAGATAGTGTGTTTCTTATTTGGCGTTTTCCAAATCCGTAGTGACTCACTGGCACACAGGCCAACACACAGGCAGCACATGATAAGTCGATCGTTACAATCGAAAAAATCCACGGATTGAACTTTGAATTACTGCCCCACCCACCGTATTATCTGTTTGCAAATCTCAAAAGCATGTTGCTCGCAACGAAACAGATTTGAATCAAATGATGAGATCATTTCGAAAATTGTTTGACGTACTTCACCAATTGTTTTATAGAACAACATCGAAAAGTTGAACTTTGCTTGCATTGTCTTTCGCGACGCAAACACATTCATATTTTTCAAAAGGGAAAGATTTGCTTCGAACTGGTTCATTGGAGCACCTACGCACACGTAACAAAATGCAAGGGATCGAACCTGTGTCTCCCGCACAACTGTGTCGGCCATCCAAACTACAAAACTACAACACATCATTTCAAGTCTTTAAAGCGAAGAAAGAAGAAGAACTAATATTAAATTTAAATAAATGACGACTAACGCGGGTACGTGTAGTAACGTAATTCATTGAGGAAAAAAGTTTCGTAATAAAGAGTTATTAGAGTGAGTTGTTCAAAATTCTAGTGAAGAAAGACGCGTAAGTAATTTGAAAATAAAATACAGCCCAAGCAGGTTTCGAGTGCGCATCGTCAAAAAAAAATAATGTTCGATGTTGTGTCAAGGATAGACTTGATTTTTCGTTTAGAAATCTATAAGTGTGCGTGTGTGTTCTACTATGATGGCACAATAGTTTCATCACAAATATGAGAAAAGATTGTCGAGAAAAAGAACGTGTTTGAGCTTTAGTGCATGATCTGCACTAGCTTTCACCTTGACGCAACACTACGCAGAATGTAAGCTGCCTCCAAGCAAGCTTGCAATAGAGTGACAACTTTAATTACTCATACTACTATCACCATATCTCTGGGGGAGAGTATGTTGATGAGTCGTATGTTTATTATTCTTTTTTTTTTTACCTAGCTCCAGGGCTTATATCGGTTATGGAACTCATAATTATATTTATATGTTCTATTCACCTTACACAACAACAACAACAACAACGTCCGGGACAACGTATAATGCAGTGTTTCTATCAAATGGAACCTATTGGTTCCATGGACTATTGCTTCCGATTAATAATGATTGCAATCAATTACTAGTTGTTGTTGTTGTGAGCAACTTTCGCGGTTTTGTGACCTAAAACCCAAAAACCTCAAAAAATCGTTTGTCCTTTTCGCACGCTTAGTAAATAGTTTGTCATTAAGATTACACACTACACCGCCTTGGCTAGCAATGGTGTAGTCATCATCACTTTACAAATATCAACAGCATGCCTCTCGCTACACGCTATCTTTTCCTTCATTATCGGTGATGAATTTAGCAGGCGATTCTAATACTTCTCGGGAATTAGGTCTCGTTCAAGAATTCTCAAGAATTTTAAATCGAAAGCCAATCTATTATGTGATGCGGTTTAAATTAATTAAAATTGTAAATGTTAATCATATTTTCGGACAAACAAAAGCGGTCACATCTGCTATAATTTCGGATATTTAGTACTTTGCAAATAATTATTTGCTTCTTAAAAAAGGAATTTGAGAAAATATTCTTTGTGTAGGTAATAATCAGAGAGTTTCTATAATGTCTATAAGTTAGGTTAAATTCACTTGGGACACACGTATGTACATAAAAATAATCGACTGCACCATTTTATTGTTTCTTAAGCATTTAAATTTGCATTTTTGGTGACATAAGTTAATCTCTGAAAACCCCTTAAGTTGTTTTTACGTCATTTCGCGATATTTAAATGTGAAGGATAGATAACCTATGTAACATATGTAACATATGTAACATATATATTTGTTATATTTATTTTATTTAAAATGCCTTAGATGGATTAAAATTTCGATTAGTGCTGTGCCAAATAAACATTGAAGGCAATCGTCAAACAAAGAATTACTTTACTTGATAGCTTTTTTTGCAATTTTTTTTTTTTTTTGTTGAAAAAAAAACAAAAATAATATTAGCCCAACTGAATTATACACGTCGTTAGCCTTTCTTATGGTGTTGGTGCATGAGTTGAGTGAAATTTTTCAGCACACATATGCCAAAAAACGTAACAAATTGTAAATACTTTGTTAGCAGCAGATGTCTATACGAAATGGATGACTTTTGGCTTGAGAATGAAAAAAAAAAAAAAAAATAAAGAAAAATGAAAAAACAGATATACAAAGAGAAAAATTGCTATGTAGTGTTAATATTTCCTATACATAGCTTTCGATGCAGTAGTAGTAGTAGTGGCAGTAGTAGCAGTATTAGCAGTAGTAGTGGCAGTTATGTCTTATTTCTGCACTTCTCAGTACGTGTAGTGTGGGCGATTGGCTTTGTGGTGATAGTGTGTCCATGTGTTGGCATTGATAAAGTTTAGCTAATGTCTAAAGCTGAGATTTACAGTTTAGACAAATGATGGTTTGCATCAATTATATACACATACATACATATATGTGTATGTGTTATGTGCGGTAAACTATTATAAATAAATAATAACGGATACGAACTGCATGAGTTTTTTAAACAAAATCATTGCTTTGACCTTAATGGTATGGGAAAAAATTTGTACTTATATTATTTTCTTCTTGCCACACTGAAGATGTTATCAGTTCTTACAACAAATGACCTGAAAACAAATAAAACCACTATAGTGGATTACAACTCGCCATTTTATATCCGACATCACTTTAAAGTTGTTCAGCCGGAAATGTGGTCCAATCCAAACTATATTCAATAGCATTCGTCGCTTGGCCAAAAAACCCGTCAGTGTACCAAATTTCATCAAAATATATGAAAAGTTGCGGCCTGTCGATTGAACGCAACAAAACAAGACGACCAGGAGGAAAGACGGACAGAGGGACAGACGAACAGACATACAGAATTACATCGATTCAATAAGTGTTTCTGAATCGGATGATATAATAAAATGTGGGTCTATTTCAAGTCCTCCAGTATGTTATATACAACCTTGTACTTCAAATGGTGTAAGATATAATAAATTTAAGATATATGCATATATATGTTCATAAAAATGTAATTAAAATATTTTTAAGTATTTGAATTTTGTCAAAAACGAAATATTAACTTATTTCGTTCATAATTATCAACTACTCAGTCTATATGTACTCACTAAATATGAATTTATTAAACAGATTTTTTGATAAAGTCGCCAATTTGTTCAGTTATGTGAAAGCGTTCTGATATATTTATTATATCTCACAACATCTGTTGTTGCAAAGATCAAAAATTTTATTCTTAGGTAATATTTTATTGCCCATAGACCTGCTGCACTCACACACCCATGCCCATAATAGAAAACTTAGCAGATATTAGTGTAAACATTGATCCAAACAACTCATCAAAACAATTGAACTGTGTAGGTGTGGGTCGCTGAAAACCTATAAGCGATGAAAGATCGTTTCAGGGATCAAGAGTTTTAAAGGTTAGCTATGCTGAATCGGTGTAAGATTGGTTCCGATGGAACGAAAACTTTTGGATTCTAAGGCATTAGTTTGTTTAGTTGTGAAGCGATTTGTTCTTTCTTGGTTTCAATGGGTCTTAGTTTCCCATACTTCGCCCCCGCCATTCAGTTATTAATAATATTTTAATATTCGGTATATCGATTTTCAGAAGATGTTTTAATATAGACATGTACACATATACATGTGTAATTTTTATTTTATTTTATTTAAAAATATTTTTGTTTACCGAACTATGGCGAACGAGGTGAAAAAGTTGGAAGGAGAATCAGAGAGAGAGGCGGACAGAGAGAGAGGGAGAGAGAGAGAGAGAGAGAGAGAGAGAGAGAGAGAGAGAGAGAGAGANAGAGAGAGAGGGAGAGAGAGAGAGAGAGAGAGAGAGAGAGAGAGAGAGAGAGAGACAAAGCAAGAATGATATCAAGCAACAGCAACGCGCAAAAGAAATGGGAGATCACTCCCTTTTTTAAATTTATCGATAGTTGAGTGTGAATGTTTGTGAACATTGCAGATGATTCGATTGAAGAGATATAGTTACTTGAAAATTTAATGACAATTATTATTTGATTACACGAGCAAGCGGACGATTTATCAAAATTTGTTAGAGTAATTCAAGTAAGAGCATTATGGTTAGCCATTAGATACCTTACACTATTTCGTCTAATACAGTCATTCATTCATTTGCGTGATAATCCACGAAAAAATTATGCGTTATTTTTATTCTGATGTATTAATTTTCATGAAAGCCATCATATTGGAGGATACGACTTGTAGGTGAGACACAAAAATACATGAACACATATCAGATGGACAGACGAACAGACAGCCAGGCATATTAATGTCGATTCAGAAAGTGATTCGAAATGGATCGGTATACAAGTGGGCTTTTCTCAAATCCTCCTAGGTGTTGTATACATCCGCACAAGCTTAATTCAAGTGGGAAAGGATGTCAATAGTCAATAGTCATTGTTAGTCATCTAACATCATCCAACATTACGCAGTGTGATTCAAATCCGATATTCTTTTCAGTATGTGTATGTGATCCTGGCCTTTAATGTTGCGGCCATTGCTCTTGCATGCAATCTGCGTTCGATATATAGGACAACCTTGCAGATAGATTTAACGAAATCTATTGAAAAGTAGGGTTATCCTCAAGTTGTACTAACTGATTTCATCATATATATCAATTAATTACTTGAATAATCAAATAATCATGTAAGCAAAATACATTCGACAGGGTATGCAATGCAAACTTTAGTGCTGACTGTAAGCTGTCCCTCCACTTAGTTTAACACCATTTCAAGTGGATCAACAGTCATCCAATAATTTGACATTCATTATGTCGGCGTTTGCCAATAACGCCAACGGCTATTACATCTTGTCAAGGAGCGCATATATATTTCTTTAATTTTTTTTTTTTTTTTGACTTAACTTCATTCTTGTGTTATTTGAGGTAAAAGAAAATATTGCATGCTATACCTCACTTTTCTTTCTATGTGTTTATTTTAAATGCTTTAGGTTGATAAAATTTTATGTGCTGAGCGCTAACATATTACATAAGCAATGTGTTTAACTTAAGGTGATGATATTTTCGCGTGCCTTGCTAATATAGTCAAGGCAATCAATTTAATTTAGTTGAATTTACTGAATAAAAATTATTTATATTTTAATGTGTTAGAGGATTTAATAAAAACACCAACAACAACAAAATAGTATCCTTAAACTATTTAATAATAAAGAATTAGAAAAATATGAAAAGAAAAGTATTAGGAAAAAGATGTGTGCTGTTCTTCATCAATAGGTAAAGAGAGAACTTTTAACTTTTTCGAAAAGTATTTTTTACCCTCAATATTTATGCAATCTTTGACATAGCTTTCAGTTGGAAACACTTTGGACTATTTTGCGCCGGAAATCATTGTCCTCTAGATGTTCTTTTAACTTTGAGAAATGGGGGCAAATTAGAGACAACCATGTCTGGGGAATCGGCTAATCACGGCACGCGAATAGTTAATGTCCAGGTGAAGGTTGCAAACAAAGCCAAAAATTTCGTAATAAATTCTTCTACCAATCACGTCCCATTCAAAACGTTGGCAACAATGCTTTGGAGGATTCTGATAATTGAAACTCGCATTTGCTTAGGGGGGCTCCTGAATCAAAAAGCCTTGTTTAAAAAGGCTTTGTGTTTTCATTCATATTTTAATTTATTGAGAATGGAGGAAAACTTATATATTTCTCGTGCACTTTACTCCATGTACTTCTTATTACAAGTATGTTTTTATGCTACATATTGCAACTCTGCTCTCTAGTTAAAGCTAAAGAATTTACATTGTTAAAAGATGTGTGAGTTTAATAAATTAATTCAAACCAACAGATTATCGACCGCATGTCTCGCGTACCGTACACTAGTTAAAGTATATTTTGGAAAAAACAAAAAATTTTTTTTCGAGAAGCGAACAAAATTTTTCCGTTGGAGCGTTTGAGAGGATCCGAGACAGGCGAAATTTTGTCTGGTTATCAAGAGTTGCTTCAAAATTATGCAAAACTGCCATAGGTAATGGCGGCGATGCCATCTTGAATGTACGTGCTTTGGCTGAATTCACACTGATGCCGAATGTCTGCAATTATGGACATATTGCAGCACCCTTAGCAGCAAAAGAATTGTGGCATGCATTGATTAGTGCAAATGAAAAATTGGGTTACTTAAGCAGTTGTTGATTGTAAATCTGAATAGATCAACCTAGGGGTACGCGAAGAAATTGGTGATGATTGCCCTAAAACTTAGGGACGAGCGCAGATCATCACTACCGTTGGCCGGTTTGTCGGATAATTTTAGACCGCTGGTGATGATCGTTGAAAATTCCAAAGGAAAGTTCACTGTTGATATGGTAAAAAAGCTACTTCTTCAAGACGCTAAATTTGGCAAAGAAGAAACCTGCGTTGTAAAATAAAAAGGAAATCACAAGAAAAGGGAGCAAAAAACCAATAGTTGTAAAGAATTTGGGCACATTTCTGGAAATTGCGATTACAAAAACAACAGCGAGAGTAACGTGGCAAGCCGAATGGAAGAACCAAAACGAGAAATGTTTCATCAAGAACTTACTGCATCGAAGCTGAGCATGAAGGTTTCTGCAGACGCAAATGATCATTACAATAACAGCAACATAATTATGCATTGGTATGCTGACAGTCGCACCAGCAACCACATGATAAACAGCGGCAGTTACATGTACGCTGTGTATATTAACAAAATAGATAGTAAAAAATGAATTACACATTGAATGTGCGGGTGACATCTACTTAACTATTTTGAGTGAAGAAAACAACAAGGCAGTGAAAGCAAAACACATCGAGTATGTGTCTAACTTGTGCGCAAATACTCTTCCTGTAAGACAAAGGACTAAAGATAGTAAACAAGTTACTATTGAAGGAGGAACATGCCGCCTTCTGAATAAAAGTGGTATACTTATTACTTCTGCTACGGTTCACAACGACTTGTAAAGGATAATAAATTCTTCGTTGCTAAAATAGAAATTGGTTTATGGCGCAGAAGAATGGGCCACATTTGTGATAAAAATTTAGATGAAGTGATGATGTTTTCTTTTGATATTCATTTTGAAAATAAAAAGGCAAAGCCTTCTGTAGCGTATGTTAAAGGAAAACAAGCCAGGAAAATGTAACACACAGCTTAAATTTTTTTTTGTACAAACACCGCGCATATTTTCCGACCTATTCTCGCCGGAAATCGGGCTATTCGAATGCATTCGTTATAGCAATTATTTTAAATCCATGCGTCCTTACAGGACAAACAGATGGATTGCATTGTGTATATGTATGTCGAACGAGAAAAAAAATAATAAAATTAAATGATTTGCCGCTGATGTTTTCACAATGTACATATATATATATATGTATATATATATATATATGTAAATTATGTGTTTGATTTATCTGTGTTTGCTTCAGAACTTCAGAGACCCTTTAAAGCATATATATTCTTGATCAGCGTGAAATTCTGAGTTGATTTAGACGTGTCTGTCCGTCTGTGTCCTGTGTATTGTTGGCACTCCCATTGTCACAAAAATTAAGATATCGACTTCAAATTAGAAAGAAAAATTAAAAGTTTCTGCACGCATGTCGGTATTGAAAAGGGGCCCAATTGGTGAAAGTAGAAGGGCGCAGTGGAGCGTAAACTGAACACAACTCAGTTTTTCCTAATCAAAATTTGTGAATTTTTGCTCGTTGTTCAGAAATTGTTAAAGTTGGAAGGCTTGAATTTTCCACATTTATTTTGCGAAACACTCTACTGTCTAGGTCCAAAAATTGAACCAACCGGTCATGCCCACACACAGTGACAAGTAATGAAATTTTATTTTTTTCACTTTTCTGAGGTTTAATGCTTATTTGTCCTACGGTAAGCAAGACAGAATGTTTAAAACTACTTTGTACACTCCTCAAAGGTTGATATACTATCTGTCAAAAAATGGTAGGGCCCGTGATTAAGTTTTTCTTAATAATACCAGCGAAAACTTCCTCTTCCTTAACGTCTTTTTTTTATGCTTTTTTGCATTTAACAAAGAACTTTCGTTGCACTTTCGTCGAGTTCAAATCTTCCTAGACAAGTTCCGAGTGATATTATATTTGTACAGCACTAGCATTCGCCGGAATAACTAAACCAAGTTTCCAGATTATATTTGCTTGAATGTTTTTTAATTTACATCAATTAGTATTATTTGATATTTTCAAGCATACGAGTATCCGACAAATTACTCAAAGAATTGATAATGAACACGATTTTTATTGCAATTTGTGCCCGTTTTGTCAGCCT
Organism: Glossina pallidipes; assembly: GCA_000688715.1. NCBI lineage: Eukaryota > Metazoa > Arthropoda > Insecta > Diptera > Glossinidae > Glossina > Glossina pallidipes. Next base: position 4,046,758 of record KK499767.1, read on the forward strand.
TTGCACCAAAAAAGAGATATCAATATTTTAAAAGTAATATTTTTTTCCCCAATACTTTCAAAATTCGATATGAGATATTTTATATTTTAGGTCCACACAAATGCCACAAGAATGCTAAACGATTTCTTTGAAGTTGGAATTCCAAAACAATCTTAAAAACAACAAAATTATGCTATAGTATAACTATAACAACAATTGCGTGTTACAAGTTGCCTTGAGTAATAATTATTTGCCAAGCATGGAACACGTGGACAATAAAGTCAAATTTATGCGAAAGAAAATCGATATGATGCAGGTTGGTTTGAGATGCAGTCGAGCACAGGCAAGATAATTGCAGACATATATGCACAGGCTGTTACTCGTCAAAAACATACATACATACTTTAGAAACAGATTTAGTGTTCACTAATGCAATTGCCATCAACTTGAGTAAAATTAATTTGTATTGAAATTTTACCTTTGATTTTATGATCTCTTATTTCGTAATGTGAAGAGTGCAAGAAAGATTTCTGAATTTCGAAATTTATAACTCAGGCAGAGTAAGAGTGAGAATCAGCGAAAATTTATATCCACAGTATTTCTCCTGCACTTTATTGCACACATTTCTTATTACAAGCATGGTCCTATAATTTTAACCTGGTCTTGTAATTGGAATTACAACTAAAAAATGTACTTTGTGCGTTTGATAAATGGATTCAAAGCAAGGTAATCATAATCGTGGGACATTTGAAGCTCGGCTTTACTTTGTCATATTCTTAATGTTCCTGAAAGCGGTTGCACCATTTGCACACTCGGTTTTGTAAAATGTTTTCACCATCAAATACTTTGTTTTTTCTTTCTTTCTTTGTTTTTTCATATGAGTAATCGGTCACAGGGTGTTCCTTACACCACGACGTACCTCGGTGATGGTTAGAAAGAAGTGAGAAAAGAGAAATAGATAAGTAGTGTGGCCATAGGTCAGTGGGTGCGTGTGCACAGTGTGTTACGTGCAATGCCTTCACCGACTGATGCAGCTAAGTCCGTATCTAATACGAAATTTCAAAAAAAAAAAAAAAAAAAAACTCATCGAGAATACTTTATATTTATAGTAAAGTAGTCCGTTGTTGTCCGTTCGCTCGTGTGAGTTGCCGACAACTTTGTCAGCTCTTATAGAATACATTATCTACTTGTCTGCAAATGTGTTTGTCATCTATAAAATAGAACAGGCGGCGACTAAACTATGTTACATACTTTGTTTGTTCTTTCATGAAAATTGTAATCACAGGAAAGGACTTATCCCTCATTAGCAACGATCTCAGCAACGGACAACTATACTCTCTATGTCTCTGTCGATATAAATAGCTTTCCGTTGTATTATATTAACACTTTTACTGTGTAAATGCGTAAGCGTTAATCTTAGACACTTGCACACGCATCATATGTCAATTTGTGCAACTATGCAATGGAATGCTGAAGCGTATACAACGTTTTGGCGCCATGGGCCCAAGATGATTATTATAGAAAGTATCCAAATCTTAATACATGTATTCGGTCTTATCGCATCATTTCGTAGCTAGCTAGTAATTTCATGGCATATTGCATACCCGATACTCTATTCTGAGATAGATAGGAAAGCAAAGCATGTATCGTTTTTTTTTTTTTTTGCTTTTTTGCTTTTAATAGAATGTCGAAAAACTAGGAATTCCTAAGGTTTTCGTTTGTCTCATAGCATTAGAAAGCATTGTAAAGACAGGAATTCTCAACAATTTCTGATTGTTGTCAATTTGAATAAAAATACAGTTCTGTTCAATTGAAGGAAAGAAAAAAACACGAAAGCAAAGTTTCCTACGGAATTTTAAACAACAAATCAAACTGTACGTACATTTGACGTAAGATGTGGCGTTCGTTAGAAGAAAATGAGAAAAAGTTGCAATCTTCTGCACGAAGGAGACGCTGAAAATAATAAAGAAAGCAAATCGCAAATCGATCCGCGGCAACTATGCTATCAGCTGTGCGGTGAACTCTAGCTAAATAAGATCTTTTAGCTCCGCAAATAATTGCGGGGGGGGGGGGGGAGAGAGAGAGCGTAGGGAATTATTTTCAGGACTGTTTGGGGGGGGGGGTAACAGATTTCGTACTTTGTAAACAAAATAAACACAGCCTAGCAAGGAAATGTAATAATGAATGTAATAACGATATTTATTCTATATATATATATCAACATATGTGCATACATATCTGTTTATGGAAAATTTTTCCACAATTATTTTTTTTTTTTCTTTTTATTTTTTTTTGTTTAATGAAAATCTACATATTATTGCATTCGTCAGTAGACGCGAATTTCATATTTGAAAAATACCTCAACTTTATCGTATTGGGCTAAAGTTCAATACTCTCCATACCGCAGTAATAAATATTGTCCCAGAAAATCCCTTAATGGTCCTAGAGATGTGTAACAAATACAAATCGTTTTTCAAAAGTATACAATAATAAAATTGATTTAGGACTTTTTATTATATACATACATATATGCATACACATACAGACATATTTATATATATATATATATACAGCATATGTATGCACATTGAATATATAAATGAATGCCAGTAGCATTTGCCTATAAGGACATCAATATACTAATAGATGTTGCATATATATATATATATATATATATATATATGTATATATATACATTTGTAATTGTAAATAAATAATGATTTTTTCTTTTTTTTTTGTATGTCATTTAGAGGAAAATATTGTGATAACATGTATTTGGTTGCTATAAATAATAATAATAAAATTCCATATACAAAAATACACGATAGATGTGTTCATAAATTAAAAATTGAATTGATTTAATAAAAACATAAATGAAATAAAACGCAAAAAACCCTAATAAATATTATTAAGAGTTTTTGCATAAACGCATTTAAATAATTAATAATAAAAAGGCAAACTATGATTAAACATAAAATATCGAGAAAACTTTAGTCAGTCATATGTAGTCGTCGGATAAACTCTGGACTAAAGTAAGGCTATTCCCCGTTTCCCCTGTTCTTCGCTTTTCCGCATAAAAACGCGCCGAACTAAAGAAACCTTAGATGAATCAAATGTTAGATATATATTTTTTTTTTTTATTAATTCGCCTGTCAATCCATCCATCCATTCAGCATTCTGAGTAAAGCCAACAACTACTTGTCGTTCCCTTTTTGAAAATCTTAAATTTGGAAAAATTATAATGAGGAAAAGAAGGAAAAGAGATGGTGAATCTTGGAAGAAGAAGAAGAAAACGAGAATTTCAATGAAGTATAATCTATGGCAGTTTTTGCTGTTATCTTTCGCTCTAGTCAAGTGAAAATAATCGGTTATTATATTTGAGTTTTTGCACCTGACCATGATCACAGAAATAATAATAATAATAATAATAATTACAATAATAATAATAATAATAATAATAATAATAACAGTAATAACAGTAATTGAGCAAATTAAGATTAAATCAATAAAATGCTTCCTTTAGGATTTTTAATTGCAAGTGAACAATGGGCAAACTGTTCAAACTCCAGCTCTGTAAGCCTGTATATACATACATATCTATATACATATATACATGTGTATTGCAAAAAGGACTATTGATTATTTCTGATTTACGATTCCAATCGTTTTTGCATGAAAGAAAAGCACTAATGTATTGCATGGATTTCAAAGAACAAATTGTAATAAATTTTACTAAAAACAAGTTTCACAAGTTTTTGTTTAATGCTTGTACATATATAATATAATATGCATATAAAATATGTTATGTTACATAGTTTTCCAATTAAGGTTTGCTTTTTATGTTATTTCACAATTCGATTGACGAAAATTGCTTTACAAATGACCAAAAGTTTTGCAAAAAAATAAGAGTAAAAAACAAAAAAAAAAAAAAGGTTTAATTATATAACGAATTAAATCTTCACAAAGTTTCATAATTATTTCATAAATTAAGATTTGTGTTTTTGTGGATTCAATATGTGTGTTATCATGTATTACATAAATAAAATGTTATGCATTTGAGACATTGTTTTGTTAAATTTTCGAAAAAAATTGTCACAGCATTTTCATGTATTACAGTGAATGATCACATATTGTGTGCAAAAAAAGAAGCGAAACTAATGTTCTTACAATTTAGTTTAATGCAGACTTAACCAAAGTTGCTGCAGTGAGCTAAATCCAAAGCAAGTGGGATTTCAAAAACCTGTAAACGTCTAATAGTTTAGTTTCACGATTCAGGTCGGTTTGTTATAAGTTCGCACAGGCATCTGACATGGATTGTAGGCCTTGTAAAGTTGTCCGACTACATTATAAAGGGTTTTGAAAGCCTGCTACCGAAGTGCATAACTCAAACAATTTAAAGTTCGAATCCGTGTTTATCCTATTCATCTCAAAGTTGGATAATGTCTTGCAAATCATTCTACGCCAACGAAAAAAAAACAACTCCAGTATGAGCAACATTTTAAAATACTAAAGATAACGCAACATTTATTATTATTATTATTATTATCGCTAGTAATAGTAAAAGGCAGGGAGGGAATAAATTCTAAAGCTAAAGTCGTGAAGCGCTACCACGCAAGGCTATCCGCTTTATCGCACCTGAGACTTGAACCCACTACCATTGAGTTGTTTGTCGAATTGCTTTGCTTACTCGGCTTCCAATTTTCTGCTTTTCCTTAGAGCAGGAAAATATTTCATTTTATATCAAACTGCGGCCTGTGATGTATCAATATTTTTGCTTTGTCTCAATTTCTCTATGGCAATTTTGCAATGCCTGGACGAGAGACGCCGGCTTGAAAAATCGTGTTATCAAGTCTTTGCATCATGTTCTCTAAGTACTGTTCGAAAGTGATGAGCTTACAGGAGTTAATAGCAGATAATACACTACATCTAAGTAATTCTCTCAATGGCGGAACATGAGATTGACATCAGAAATATCCGATCTTATCATCGAGATTAACAGCTCAATTGTCCGGCATTAAGACTTTTTACGTTTCAGATTATCTTAGCTGTCTAAAGCTAAAGAAAATCTTATCGTGCGACACTTCAGCGGGATCATATGTAATATGATGTAACGTAAGACTATAGTGTTCCGTACTAGCGATAATTATGCTCACTTTCGAAGCTTATAGACGACGGGACTCCCACAATTAACTTTGGTGGGTATCCACGATTCGCGTTTAGATTCCTATCTGTTATGCTTTTTAAAATAAATTCCTTTTCTATGCAGCTCTAATTATTAGCTTGTATGGAATATGTAAGTGCTCTTGATAATATTTAATTATATTAAATATAATTTAATGCAAAAAAAACATTATGTAAATAGGAAGTTATATGAAACAAGTACAAGTTCACCTATGGTCGCATTATTTTTACCCATCAACTGTGGTATTGAATTTGGACGTTTTTATACAGGTGTCTCTTAGCACACACGCCTGTTGTAATTTAGAAATAATGGGGTGAAAGAGTTCAAGAAACCAGCTGAGGACAGTTCATATTTTACTGTAGGCGTGTCGTTTGACCAATTGAACGCGTTTTCACGTGCGTCATGATGTTTTTGCGAAATTTAAACTCGTTGTCTTAATTTTTGCAATTGGGCGAACGTTTGTTTGCAACAGACAAACGGACAGACGCGCCTAAGCGTGCCTAAATCGATTTATACTTTGATACCGGGCGTTGCAAACGTTTTCACAAAATCAACATAATTCCAAACTGCGGTGGTGAATATGAAAAAATTTTCTATTAGCGTAATTGCTTCCGTTATGATTCGAAAAATTGGTTGCAAATTAAAACTTAATATCGTAAACATAAATTAATCTAATGTAAACAATTTTAACACCATGTGCTATTTGTATAACAATAAATGATTTGAGCGAACACAATTAAAAGTTCGCATTAGAATCGGTCAGTAGTGAGCATACTTTCCAGTCAGTGGTTTTCGGCAGATAACATGTTTATATATAACATAGGAGAGTGTTTTCGTAGATAAGGCATTAATTAAGTCAATATTCAAAATGCAAAATTTAAACTTTTTAGATAAAATCAGGATATGATTTATGAAAGTACAGCCTTTTTAGAAAAATGTGTTGATTTTTCTTGAAACTAAAGTGCTAATCAAAATCGAATATTCGATCTTTTCTTGAAAATCTCAAGCACCGAAAATTGCATCGAAATTAAGACTGTAAGCCGAATCTTTTTCAAAAAGAGGCCGTACAAGTTGCCTGAAGTAGCACAGTGGCAGCTAGTGGTCACACCTTTAATGGCCATCTTATTAAGAAAGCTACATTCTGCATCCTGCCGAGCTAGTCCGTTCTAAGCTACAACCAATGTAAAAACAAATATCGAAAGAAAGGGTCAACATGTTACACTTTGATGGAATCTTTATCGAAACGCTCTGTTTTCTGTGTTGGCCTTACTTGATTGGGATCAACAGGTCAGCTTCCAAGGTAACATGCAATGTCCACAATGAAAACGTTTGCATCATACTTTCTTGCTGCAACGACTAAATTACAAATTAATCGAATTCAAAATTTAGAAGAAGGAAGGAAATCGTCATCGCACCTCGGAAGAGTCGTTCACGTTAAAGTGCCACGACAGAGAAGCTGTCTAAGCTCCAGAAAACTCTGTGATATGCACTTTAGCGAAACAATTATGCTGTGGCGTAAAGCTTAAAGGCTTCACTGTCAACACTCTATATTATGGGGTACTCTCTACCCTACTCTATTAATCTTTTCCTCGGGAATCGACCCTATTAGTGTATGGATTGGATGGCAGCAATTTATGAGCTCTAGTAGAAAGGGTAAACTATGTGCATCTAATCGGCTTCTTTGGATATGTGTGTGATTGTTTAGCGATTGTAAGATAGTTTTGTCAAATTCGTTAACAAAGCAGACTTAGGTGATAGAAAAAAGAAAGAACAAGAAAGTATTTATAGCAAAAAAGCTGGTCTAAGAGAAGCTTTTCGTATTTAACGGAAGTGATGAGTAAAGTATTGAGAAAAGATGCGTTCTTCTCGACATTACTTTGACACTGAAGTTGTAATTTTAACCAACCGATCAACGGTCTGATGGATATAACTATATAGATTCCCTTATTTATGATAGCCAAAAAAACATATGTATATATACATCTTACATGGTCTTCAGTCCGCATTTCCTTCTGTTGCGCAATGATGGCTTTGGATGAACATGTGCGATGTTTTTAAATATTTGTTTAAAAATTGAAAACATAGTTTCCATTTTGATTTTCGTATAAAGTTACTTTGGAAAAGTTTTCAGAGAAAAAATGCATGTCAAAATGCATGCAAAAAATGCATGATTTATTCACCTTTAGGAGTCTTGGGAGAAGGAAAAGTTTCATAAGATGTTCGATAGATGTGTTTACTTACAAGCAACAATGCTGATTATTGATCTTATTACCAAGAACAGGTTTAAAGAGAACTTTCATTTACTGAAAGAAAGTAAATCAAAAAGTTTATAACCTACATATCTAGGTTAACATGAAATATTAAAGCAAAGCTTAAATTACGAAAATTACGAAAAGATTGAAAGATGTTAACATAAAAGCTGTAAATGCCTTACTGCAGGCGATTTTTGGCAACCTGATATCTTAAATCAATTTTTCCTTTTCCGAAGGATGCGAATTATTTTCATAAATATTTGCCATAAACTTCCATACTAGCATACCATACTAGCAAAAGTGCGTATACTGGTTTTTCTTTAATGAAGAAGAAGTTCTTTCAACTTTTCAGCTTCGAAGCTTTTTCAAAATCGTTTTATGCTTGATTTTAAATTTATTCAATAGGATTGACTTTCTTTCATTTTTGCATGTTAAAAATGTACATTAATTTTCGTGCATTTTCATTAATATAAATAAATAACTGAATAAGTAAATAATTCATTGAAATACGTTTGCTGCAGATCTAACAAACATTTGAATATCGCCAGGCTGAGGTTGAATTTAGAATCCATAATCTCGTTAGAGAACCTATTAATTGACCTACCTGCAGAATCCTGGGTAACGCTGCAACTTGGTGCAGATAAAATTGTAGTTTGCAGAGTAATCCGTATTGAGTTTTCTGTACCTACGCAATTTTTGTTTTCTTTACATTCGAATACTTGACCACCGATCGCGCACAGACCTTTCATGCTGTGTGCGCTGCCTATTCTATCTTTCTACCTACATCTTCCCGATCAAGACTTTCTACCAAATTCTTGGTCATACGAACGTACTTTCCCGAAACATATTCAAAGTAGTGCCCTGTTCGTTGTTCCAAATTGAAATAACCTTCGAGTGGAATTAACGAAAAAAAGCACGCATTTTCGACCAAAACACAGACCAAAATTTCATAACGTTGTAGCTTATTTTTAAGTTTACTGTTAAGCAGCCAAGAAAGAGAAACATTTGTTGTGCGTGTTGTTAGTTTTCGTAAGATAAACTCTGGAGTGGGAAATTATATTCCCCGTGAATACATTATATTTTCATTCAAGCATGTAGTGTATTTGCTAAATTCATTAAAAGTTCATTCTGGATTCTTTCTTGATTATATTTCCCTTTACTTTTCCTTATTTTGCATGCAAATAACAGTGACGTTGGAAAGTTTTCCTTATTTTCCTAATTTACTACCGTAGGAGCAAGTGAAGAATATATGCTTTTGCAATCTTTACAAAGGATTAGCAGAATTTTTCAATATATAAAAAAAATCTTTTTTTTTTTTTTTTTTTTTTTTTTTTTTTTTTGTTTTTTAATTTAGGCCAACGTAGTATTGTCACTGCGTTGCGATAAAGCGTTTGCCTAGAATAATATAAATTAGTTTCAGTTTACTTTTTTACCAGTTAAGAAGAAAAGACGGAAATAGAATAACGAAAAAGTAAACACTCTCCAAATGTAATGTTGACCTAAAAGAAAGAAGGAAAATAAAACAACAATAACAACAATCGTAATGGTAGCGGCAATGAAAAAAAACTTTAAAATTTATGAACGTATTAAATAAATTACGTTAAAGAAATACAAAAACGAAAACCAAAAAAATAAAAAAAATGCACTCTTTCGTCGCACACACCCACCCACCCGGTGGTAACCTTAGAATCGGTAAAGAAAGAAGAAGGCAAGCAAGACGCCGATAAAGGGAAAAGCTAAACAACATAAGAAACTTTTAATGTTTCAACTGGCACTATAGCATTATAACCTAGTAATGGGGACCGCTACTACTCTCGGCCGTGTTTATTATCATAAAGTTTCAAGATGTGCATTTTAAGCGAGAAATTCAGCTCGAGGTTAAATGACAAAAATTTGTTGTTCAAAGTTTTCCGTTAAATGTGGCTGAATTTTACTCTCTTTGTTATTGTGTTTTAAGTTAAATTGTACGCAGCTTCATGTATACGGTACGCTATTTTAAGTAAGCCGTATACATTTTGTATTTGTTAGTTAGTGTGTGTGTCTGTGTATGCATTCGAGCGTTGTGGGAAAATATTATCTCTGTTATTTTATCTACGTGTTATGTTTATGTTATAATACCGCCTTCATGCTCTAAATAATTGGCCTTGTTCGCTACGTTAGTTGCACTGCTCTACAATATATACATAATGCTTGCATGTATGTTCATAGATACATATACATATAGTTCATCATAACATTATATATATATATATATATATACATATGTATATATACATATATATGCGGCATAGTAGGCGGTACTTTTGCTGGGGTGCATAGTATAGTACAGGGTAACGGTGCATTGAAACCAACAATTTAGTTTTCACTATCGTTTTTCGGTGTTTTTTCTTTTCTTTTTTTTTCGTTTGTATTATGTATATATATACATATACATACATATATATACATATATATGCGATATTGAGAACATTCGCAAAAGATTGTTGCGAAGGAGAAGGGACAGAAACGCACAGTGGCTAGATGGTGGTGATTCTGTGCGAAAATGTGCGGTTTATGGTGTGTCAAGCAATTATAGCATTGACATGACCGTATTGTGTTGGCATGTGTTTCGTTGTGAGGTTAACAACATGAGAGACTTTGTGCTTGCTTCTGTGCAGCTCAAGGTGGCATTGGATGTTCGACTATATAATTTATATGCATTATATGCTAATGCTGTTTCATACAATACACACACATATACACGCACAAACTTATATACTTAAACGATGTACCAATTTTCACATCATTCATCTTTTATATGCCTCCTGGTCATAGACAATTCAATGTGTGAACAGAAGCATTCTGTGATGTACAAAATGCAAGAGACGAACGTTGCTTATTTTTATAAAAAAAAAAAAAAAAACCGCTTAATAATTATTAAAGATTTCATCAAATATTTTCCTTTCATATTTACACTTGACACTATAACAAGAAGCCGATTGAAGAAAAGTAGAAGAAAGAAATCAATATCGTTTACATGCTTAAAGATATTATTATTTATGTATCAGATTAAAGTAAGGGCTTACATTGGGTCCAGTGACTTACAACTTGTGAAGCCTACTTTGAAAAGAGAAAAAATGTATGTTCGGTTTGGCGGAGAATTTCTCCTTTTTAACTCATTACTTCCGTCTGCGCAATTACGGTGCTTTCAATTTTCTTTACTCTACGATCGTAAACATCAGCTAACTGCAGATCACCCGACTCGGCAAAACGCCAATATTAATGTTAGCCATGTATAAACACAATTACTGCAATGTAACTTTTCTAACATAACGTTATTTTTAAGACACAACATGATAGTTCACAGAATTATTCCGAGATTACAAATAAAAACAACATTGTAGAGAAAATGTTACACGGGTTGCACAGAAGAAGAAGAAGTAAGTTACTTATCATCCGATCTTTATTGAATCGATTCTAATTGAATCGATTTAGTTGTTCTTTATATCTATCTTAACCAAAATATCTTCACTTTAACGCTTCGTACGATTCGCCAGAATCCGCCAAAATCAATACGTTTCCTACTAACCATTGCCATGCTTGCGTCGATTTGGTTGCACACCCTAAGCCCGATTATTTGTTTTCCGTTTTGTTTTTGTTTTTCCTTTTTTTTGTTGAATTGTCCGTACGTACGCAACATCCAGAAGAACTTGCGGTCGACTTTCATTTCTGAACCGATTTAAGCTCGTCTGTCTGTTTTGTTTCTTTTTCTCGCGTTCGACTTAAAGGCTGCAATTTCTTGGGTATTTTGTTGAAATCTTATTCTCTGACTTGTTTTGGTCCAAGGACAACCCCTATTGAAAATGCTTCGAATCGGACTGATTTTATAGAATTTCTCATACTGTGCCAATGCATGAACATAACAGCTACAGAAAATGATGTATAGTTTACATAGGGTAATGAGCGGACAACAATAAGCATTCAGGTCCATATGTTTTGAACGTTTGAAACATCAGCAGGTCAATAAAAGATTGTACCTAAGCAGTTCCCATAGACATGGATAGGTGGCGCCATTAAAACTTAATTTTTTTTTTTTTTAAATCCTGCTTACCCGAGAAGTCATCTTGCACAAAAGTAAAACGAGGGCCTGACATTTTTATACGAAAGCAATGGATTAGATTTAGCAACCGCCCCAAAATTGCCTTTAAAAAGCTCCGATTCATCGAAATCTCTTTGTTTACTGGAAAATAGATAGCAGATAGCAGAAGAACAATATTCGGAGAGGTTATTAGGCGTATAATAAATGTATTAAAAAATGGCAATACCGCAGTCATAGTCCGCAGTCTAACTGGGGCAAAACAAATACATTTCTATTATTGATTTTTGTATAATCGGCGAATGTTCGAATGAAAAGATCTGTTTTGGACCGAAACAAAAAAAAAAATCCATTTTCTGTTAATAAAGAATATTTGAAATAATTTATCGAAAATATCCTGAGCTATTTTCTAAAGCACACTAAAAAAAAATTCGGTTGAAAAGAGGGAACATTGAAGGAGTTATGACGTGGGCTGGTCTCAAAACTCGTGTTCCGAGAGCAATGCACTCAAAGGCTAAGGCGCTAACATGCTGCTGTTCGAAATCCAATTTATTGACCATTTGAAACATTGTCACGCCCACAATTGCCTTTTCCATTTTACCCATTTTATCAAATTGATTCAACGGACTTTCCTCGTTTTAGGTTCACGCGATAAATAAAATTTTGTTGCAAAAATTCAGAATTAAAACAAATTTAAATTATTTAACAGTAATTTTCTTTGTTCTTCTTGTTCCTGTTCGCGAGCATTCTGTAGATAGATAGTAATGTGAAAGTGTCTGTTTTAATTAAATATTTATTTGTATTTAAACTATTACTTCGCGTAGTGTTTCTCGCATCTGCTTTGCAAGAAAATGTAACAAACGATTGCACACTTAATTAGTGTCCATCTTAAATAAGCTAAGTGCGATTCTTCGCAGAAAATCTATTGTCTGTCATTACAATGGTTATGAGTGTAAAGAGTGTAAAGTAAATTGAAGAAAGAAAACGAATCAACATAAGCATAAAGTAGTATAGTAAAGATAACAGGAGATATAACATTAAAATATAATGCAAACAATTCGCTATACCCTGCACTATATGTGGCACACAAGTTTTGTTACATCTACGTTTGTGCAGAGGCGTACGATACTCAGAAAGACTTGTAATAGAATGACTCAACTTTTACTATACCGATCGATTCAGAATCACTTTCTGAATCAATCCAATCCTATTTGTCCGTCTGTCTGTGTGTCAATCTGTCCATCTGTCCGTCTTGTTTTCGTGTTTTCAACCTACAGGTCGCAATTTTTAAGAAATTCTGATGAAATTTGGTATATTGCCGTCTTTTGGCCCAACGACGAACGTCATTGAAAATGGTGTGAACTACGTTGCCCACTGTAGTGTTTTTCTTGTTATTAATTAACAAGTCATTTTAGAAATAAATGAATTTTTAATGCACTTAATGTATTGACTTGAAACAAACTCTTTCTAGGTAATGTGTTTTTCTTTACGTTTTATTTCATACTAATAAAATAATTTTCTGACCGAATCTTTCCTACCCATTACTCTGATCCTAAAAAGAAGGAAACGAACTACACTTTTTATATTCCATAATATAGAGTGGGCGCGGCTAATTTTGTCTATTTTTGAAATAACAATTTTCATCGCATGGTCGTGTGGGCGTTAGAGGCATGCCCTTGGAAAAGTTTATGTCACTTTCAAATTCTTTTGCAAAATTGTGGGCGATATCTTCAGTTTTCCTAATGGGGAAGTGTTTACCACAAATATTACACAATTGCTCAGACAGACAGATGGACAGACAGACAGACAGGTGGACATTTTTACATCGATTCGGAATGTGATGCAGAACAAGAATGTCTATATATTTGTGGGGTCTCTGGTGCTTTCTTATGGGCGTTGCAAACGTTTCGACAAAATGAATATACCCTTCATCCTACCTTGATGGGTATAAAAAATGTATATTCATATTACAGACGAAATCTTTTTATATTCATGATTTGTATTGTGAAAGTAAGAAGAAGAAATGTTCTACGTTTGCTTCAGCAAAGAATTATGGATTTGAAGGAGATTTGTGTGCCTTTCATTTTTAAAAAATGGTTTTGTCGCCATCTCTGCACATTGATAAATATACACGAGTTGACCAAAAGAATTTTTTTTCATACGTATCACCGATGGATATACCCTTCATATTCATTTTGTCAAAATGTTTGCAACGCTCAGAAGGAAACTTTGTAAATCTCAAAAAGTATATGTATTCTTAATGAGCATCAAATTCTGAATCGATTTAAGCATGTCCGTTTGTCCGTCTGTGTAATGTCTGTTTTAAAACTTCTCTAACGCTATTTTCTTCAAATTTGCAAAAGCATTTGGGAGTGACCTATTTTTTTTTAAAGAACATGCCTGCAACGGCCACGCGTCCTTCTGACAGAAATTTTTATTTTGAAAATAAATAAAAGTAGTGTCGCTTACACCATATCATCATAGAGCATGAAAATTTATTTCTTTTACTTTTTTTCTCTTCTTACGATAACGGCGATGGATATAAAAGATTCGAGTCGTAAATAAAGCTAATAATAAATAATGTTTTAGTATTTAATGTAATCGTTTACTTAGAAATTCTTGGCTTATTTTGGTATATTCTCCACTATTGCAGAAAAGGCTTCTTGTTTAGGTATTACGAACCTATATAACGCATCCCGCATCTTTTACTTGTTTTCAAGGGGAAAGAGGATGCTCTACAGATTCCAGAGTTAAGTAATGGAAGATGGAATGGAATAATACCTGGATAATCCATACGTCTCCTTATGCTAGAATAGGCTCTCGTAGCTAGGCTTAGATTATCTCTTTTTGTTTTCGTTCACCAACAGGAATAGTTTTTTCCTTGTTCTCACATATATAAAGCGCATCATCGACTAAATGCTGAACAAAGTGACTGTTTTCACTTCATTCCAGTTCTTTTTATTGAAGCGAAATTATTTCAAAAAATAATTTTAATCGATTATCGTTTTCTTCTTCTTCTTCTTTCTTTTGGCCAATAACAACAGTTGTTTCACTTAGTACAGTTAGGACAAATTGATGATTGGGATTTTCATTAAATTTAAGTTTAAGTTTAAGAAATCAAATTTAATTAAAATTGATTTTAAATTTTCCAAACTTTTAATTATAATTAATATTATAATTATTGAAAGAAGATTATGCGTTATTTGCAAAGTCATTTAAACTCGGTTTAGCTTCGTGGTCGTTTCTGATTTTATGCATCTAAGTAAGCAAGAAATTTGTATTCGAATGAGACCGAATCTTGTATACATACCAGCACTTGTAATACCTTGCAATATATAGTGCATGTGGGTGTGTGTCTCCATTATTGGGAAAAGAAAATCTATTCAATGTACACTGCACAACTTCCCACTGCAGCTTAATACGAGAGAGAGTGAGTAACAGGTCCTTTATAATAATGAATGGGCGTGCTCAGATGTGTCCTGAGGTGCAGAATGAAATCAAAAAAACTAAAATTTAATCATTTATAGCATTGTGCGGACGTAGATGATATTTCCCATTTTTCAACATGAGTAGCAGAGCGTTCCCCATAAAATGAATTTAGAAAATTTCAGTCTTCCATCTTTCATAATATATGTGTAATGAGCAAAAGACCACAAATTTTCGCTTACGGGCGTGTCCTTTGACCGATTACATCAATTTTCAATAGCAATTTATGTGCAAGAGGTCAATATCTTATGTGTTTACGATCTGGAGAATCAAACAAGCGGACAGACATGGCCAGATAAATTCAGATGTCAATACTGATCAAGAATATATATATATATATATAGGGCCTTTGACGTTCGTTTTTAGATGTTGAAAGCATTAGGGACCAAAATTTGTATATCCTTCGCATGATGACTAGGGTTTAGCTATCGATTCTGATTTTACCTCTTTCCGAATCACTCCCCGTCAAAAGCACAACATTTTCCAATTCCACTTTATTTTCTACGCCAAAGCAGCAAAAAGCAGGTCCATTAATGTTCCTGTGACGTTACTAAGATCGTAGCGCACACCTCAGAAGTAAGGTCCAAGGTGATAGGTATTGAAGAGCTGCTTCGTAATGGTTATTAGGATGGAAAGAATACGACCACAAAAGTTGTTTTTTTTTTTCTTTGGCAAATAATTGTAAGCATGCCGAAGGACCGTTTTCCCAATCAACACTTAGACGGTTTTTATAAGAATTTATGCTAATGGTAAGATTGATGTCCGCTCTAGTTTACAAATTGTAGAGGAAAGGTTTAATTTTTGTCAATCTTTTTTGTAAAAAATTCCCAAATTTTTATACCTGAGCTGTTGTTATGTTAGACGGATATCTCTGTCAAATGGTAGCTTTATTCCTCAATTTTTAAGGTCGGAATTACAGCGAGTCATGTGCTTATCTAAAATCTGGAATTGTTACTCTACTTAGAGATGAATGTATCATATTTTATGGGGTAATTATGTGTCGCGTATGTAACTAAGCATTATAACCGAAACGATAAAATAAGTATGCCTCCTTGTTGCAGTAGGGTATATGAAAAATTAATGTAATATATACTTAATGTGATATAAAGTTGACTAAAAGGATAACTAACTAACTTATGTCTTGTACAATGTGAGCGTGTGTCAATAATCTATAAATGTTTGCCGGTTTCTTTGTCATTTTTCAATCCTTTTTCGTATTTGTGCGTGTGTGCGTCTAAATATAGATATCTTTATAAATGTTCATCAGGAAAAGACCTATATTTGATAGATGATATTAAATAAACAGGAAGGAACGATTGAGGGAGGGAGGGAGAGAGAGAGAGAAAGAGAGAAAGGGAAGGAGAGAGAAAGAGAGAGAGAAAGATAGAAAGAGATGATGATGATGATGATAATGATAATGATGGTGATATCGTAACGTAGGTACATTACTTTCACTTCCGTTCTATTCAAGTTGACAGAATGATATATAAAACATTGGCATACGTATGCATAAGTTAAAAATAGGTCAAATTTATCTATTTCTTGTGGAATACACTACGTGTGACATTGTGGAAAATTTTAATAACATTAGGCAACACACACACACACACACATGCACACATACACATACACATACATAATACCCACATACACACATACACATGCATGCATGCATAAAAAACGAACATATTGATCTTTACGTTTAGTTAGATAAGTTTATTCAAATTTTCTATTGCACTTCAATAGACACGCTTGCACACTTACGCATGCACGAACATTTCAAAAAAAACACAAACACATTCGAATTTATATAGACGCAGACAGTGTGTTTTGCATTCAAGCATATATGTAAGTAGCTGTGTGTGCATTTGTCTAATGTCATGTTTTGTTTTCTTTTTTTTTTTTCTTTTTATATCCGAAATATTTTTGTTTTCTTTTGGTTTTTGTTTTTTTTTTATTTTTTTATTTCTCTTTTTCTTTACTGGATTGAAGCAAGATTTAAGGCTTTAACTAACGTGCACCATAAAAAGCATTCATGCCAACAAGGACATGACACTGATGTAATGCTTTGCATCTTTTTCATTTTTGTTTTTTTTTTTTTTTTTTTTTTTTTTTTTTTTTGGCAGGATTAAAATAATTCCAGTAAATATTAGATAAAACGTGTACATGGACGTAAACGAGAAAGCAAACGATGGAGATGACAGTGAAGGGGTGGAGGCAAGAGGGAAAATTTGAGTTTAAAAATAATGTAATAATGAAAATAGATGTAAAAGCTGAATATGACACTTTTTGTTTTTACATCGAAAAATTTGTTTTTTTTTTCTTTAAAGTTAAGTAGAGCGGCAAACTGGCGCCTAAAACGCTTTGATATAAATACATATATACATGTATATATATGTAGACGTTTATTGTTTTTTGTTTGGAGCAAAACAAAAACATAAAAGAGAATAACGAAAAGAATGATATTAAAAAACAAAATGGAATAGAAAAAAAGTAGAGGCTAAAATATCATGTAGTGTAACAATATTTATGACTTTAATATGCTGCAATCGTTTGGGTGTGTCTGAAAGTGTACGCGTGCCTAAAAGTGCATGTGTGCCTGTGTCTGTCTGTCTATCTGTCTGTCTGTCTATTTGTATATATGTGTATGTGTAGAGTTATGTGTGTTTGTTAGGAAGTGTGCGGTTCTAGTGAAGTGGTGTGCTTCTGTGTTATATATAGTAGTACTTTTGTGCATTATTGTGTGTGTGTGTGTGTGTGTGTGTGTGTGTGTGTGTGTGTGTGTGTGTGTATGTAAAATTAAATTACTTTGCATTAAAAGTTAAAGCCCAGAGCTATGTTATGTGCAATCTTCCGCTACCATATGTGGGCATGAATGTATGAACATATGCAAGTCATTTTGTTTTTGCGTTTGTCAATTTGCTCGTACTTGTATACGTATATTTTTGCTGGAAACAAGTAACTTTAATTAAATTGCCAATTTTGCATAAAGGTTAGGTGCACACATATACGTAAATGTATATAATTTATAAATAAATGTATATGCTTATGCATATACATATATATATAAATATATATATATATATATATATATATATATATATATATAAGCAGGCTTATCATTATCCCTTTTTAATGTTCAATTCCTTTGATGTATAAAATAATTTTTAAAATATTATTTTCAGTACAAAAAATACAAGTTAATATTCAAGGCTGCGATAGTAAGCATATTTTACTTGCTCATCACTAAAACATGAGTACATTTTTTTGATATATATGAACGAACAAACACACACACACACACACACACAAAGTATAATAATAGTATACAGCATATAGCATATAACGTACACTGTGGTATCTAGCATAGTATATAATACATAGTACATAGGCTATGGTATATGCCCTATGCAATATAGCATACGCTACATACTACGTAGTACATAGCTTATCGTATACAGTATACTATATAGCGTGCTTAGTGTGCCGATTTAATTAATAACAAGCGCTTTTGTCTGTGTGTGTGTGTTTGTAAATCTTATAAGTCCAATAGCAATATTTATTCAGCCGTGTCCTCTATTAAAAAGCATTAATTCATATATTATTTCCCATTCGAATATATAACTCAATCAACAACAACATTTTTTTTTTACCCTTAAAGCATACTTAGTAAACTGAAGTATCTCTCTTTAATGTGTAAGCATGGAAAAAGAGAAAAAAGTAAAAAAAAATAACATTTTAAAGGTAACTTCA
The DNA here is from genome assembly GCA_000688715.1 of Glossina pallidipes. Classification (NCBI taxonomy): domain Eukaryota; kingdom Metazoa; phylum Arthropoda; class Insecta; order Diptera; family Glossinidae; genus Glossina; species Glossina pallidipes. Next base: position 4,065,485 of record KK499767.1, read on the forward strand.
TTTAATTACTTATGCCAGCTTGGACGTGATGACGCTAATGAAATGAATTATGCATAAATAATTGGTGTACAAGAAACTTTTTAATACATTCATTTACTAAACACTAAACAGTCCCCCTTCACGTACTCCATGATTTCGATCGTCATCGCATGACATGTTTCTAAGCACACACACGTGCATAAGTATAGAGTTCTGGAGAAAAGTTTTTCCATTAAACAAGCTCATGCATATTTCTATATGTATGTAGGCTTTTATCAAAACATGTTATATATATATATATATATAGGGGGTGGGCCTTTTTGCAAGTGCTCTTTTCCAGCTAACTTTTGCATGGATTTGTAGTAGATATTGAGATTTTTTTTTCTATCAAAAAGGAAAGTTAAATTTATGGCATTTATGTATGAAGAAAAATGTGATTCGAACGTTTATCGTGATTCTGTTTACCGGATCGACTAAAAAATTAAAATTTTTATTAGCTTTCCTTCTCCATGATCTCAAGATATTTGATATGAACAGAAAAATTCATGGCAAGACATCAGGAGACAAACAGACGGAGAGACGGACAGACGAACAAAGATATGGGCTTAAATGATTTTGAATCGATTGATGTAGAATGAAAGATGCGTACTTTTTGACTAAGTTGAACCGAAAAATTCATGGCAAGACATCAGGCAGACAAACAGACCGACAGACGGACAGACGGACAGACGGACAGACGAACAAAGATATATGCTCACATGATCTTGAATCGATGGATGTAGAATGAAAGATGCGTCCATCTAAGATGCGTACTTTTTGACTACTACTCCTAATCACGAGTCGTGTAGAGTTTACAAATAGTCAGAGAAATATAAGGTTATGCTTTATACAAAAAAATAACCGTTAATTCTTGTAAAATTGCTTATAACTGAACTGTATGTACATATGTGCATAGGATGTTCCAGTATTTACGCGAGATTTTATTTTAAGACGTTGGCAATCCAAAAAAAAAAAACAAAAAATAGTATGACAGCTGACAGTTAAGAGTTAGCAAAAATGGAGCATCGCATGAGAGAGTTACGCGTTGTCATCGTTGAGCAAGACCTTAAAAATAATAGAAATTTGGTCATCCTTATGCGAAAACGGAGTTAATCCTCGATATCGCCCTACGATAACTCAGTTCTTTCTGGCTAAATTGGATGATGCTGTTGTGAACGACGTGTGGTTTCAACAACAAGATGCTGCCGCATTCCACCATCTCGCGAAATAATTCGATTACTGCATGCAACATTACCTGGCCGTGTACTCTCACGTTGCGGTGATAAGAATTTCGACAAAAAAAAGGGCAACACAGCCGCGGAAACCATTCGATCGATGTGCTATTGCACACACACACACACCTAACCCTATCCCATATACATTATGACTTATGTCTGTTTTCTATTTAATTCAAATCATGCGTAAATTTTGGCACACCATACAAGTACATAATGCGCATGTAATTGTACCTGTAATCGGTGTAATGCGGAGAGCATTGCTAATCGCACGTTTTCCCTTAAATTAGAACATTTATGTTCTTATCAAGTTGAATTATTGCGGTTGTTCATACCAACTAACGTTCTCTATTCGGCTCATATAAAAGAATAATAAGAATAATAAGTCAACAAGTTATAATGGCACGATTGATGGCATCACTGATATTAAAACGTTTATCGAGAGATTTTATGCTTAAACAGAGTAATAGAAATGTTTTTTATAGCTTTTCATTTTACTGCTGACAAACAGATATAAAAGTTAACGTAAAGCTTTATTATTACATTTTGCGAAAACAATAGGCAAACAAGGTGTAATAAAATCTAAAATTTATTTCTCCAAAAGCACTAAGCGGCAAGGATATCTTTCAAATAAACGTCATTACGCGTTAAAAGATTGCTTTTTTAATAATAATTATAATTACTTTTCTCCCGATAACTTTTATTTTTTCTCCTGCGCAGAGTATTGTTTCTTACTTACTGCCGTGTTGACCTTCTTTGAAGTCTGCGCTGTCAGTTGTAAAGAAAGAAAATGAAATTCATATAAAAAAAGACAGAAAGGAAGCAATTAAATTTTAATCATTTAATATCCGCAGGAGATATATGAGATTTGTGAAGGGTTAATAACCCATAGATAAGGGCATTGAAAACGCTTTAATATGTGCAGCAGTTTGTCTGCAAATATTTTTAGCTTAAAAGCAAATAAAAACATTATAGCGCGTCACCATCCCAAACTCAGTCATATAACAACTTTCCAAAATAGTCCATTATATGAGGAGTGGTCGAAAAAGTGATCCGATTCCGAGGATTGTCAATAGCGTGCGTCCTTGTGGCGCACCATGTCAGCGTACCAAATTTTATCAATATATCTCGTAAATTGCGGCCTATAAGTTACACAGGAAAACAGGAAAGTGTGTTTGAATCGAATATAGGAATGGGAAGGGGGGGCGTATCTCATGTGCTTATGCTGCATATATCCATACAGACGTTATATAGTTTTGGCCCTCAAGTAATGCAGGGTGCAAAAGTTTCAATCGCATCTGTCTCCAACCCATTATTATTGGAAAGCATTACCATCCTGTTAGGTACTGCGCTATGCTTTCGATTGTCGAATCATCGCTACAACTCCAGCTTCCTTTCGAACCTTTCGCACATGTCAGTTAGGATTTTGAAATTTTGAAAATTTCTGAAATTATTTCTTGCTTCCAATGCAATGTTTCTCTTACTGGCTTGTTGAAGGCGTGCTATCTTTTAAAATTGCTTTAGATATGACACAAGTTGCCACAAGCAATTTTCAAAATTGACGATGTCGGAAGTTGACAAAATCTTCGGAACACATATCTGGCTGCACCATACGAAACGATCACTCAATTTCGTTATAGAATGCACAGGAGTTTCATTTGTTTGAAAACTGTTTCCTTGAGGTAATGATTGTCACTTTCAATCATTTAATATATCGCGACCTTCAGTGCTTCAATGCTAAATGCAGCACTGCATTTGTCTTTTTGGGATACTAGCTGCTACTCCATCCATCGCCCTCCGTTCATATATCCATATTAAGTAAGTAATGTTCTGCTTCTCTTTCAATTTTGCTGCTTATCTGCTTTTTTGCTTTTCAATTCTGCATTCGTTTAACGTCATTTTATAAATGCAATGGGAGGAGAGGGGCTAAATAAACTTTTTGAAAATACATTTTCCGTCATTCTACACTTTATAGGAAATGTAATTAAAAATAAGTTTTTTTTTGCTTTCGATTATCTTTTGCAGTTTTATGGTGCACCCTCAAAGGTTGAAACCGGTTTAGCATGAAGTCTTTCCAATGTAAAAATAGTATCATATAAATACGCATTTTTTTTCTTGTTTCTTGTTTTTCTCTCTCTTTTTATTTTAATATCTGATGGACCAAAACAGAATTTCGACAAAATGAATTTAATTATTATCAGAACAGTTATTTTATATTTTTTATTGAAATTTTCCCGGTGCACTAATAGAAAAATTATTTTTTGATTTACAATATAACTGAACTAAAATAATGAGAGACAGAGCAAAAAATTGGAATATGCTTTGGATGAACACGTCAGTCAACCTGTCAGAAAATCTGTTGAAACAGACTGTTAATCATTAAAATGTCGTGTGAAAAAGTTTTTCTATTACATGTAGAAGTAATCTTTTGCCGGTTTTTTCTTCTTTAAGGAGACTTCCTTCAAATTGACGGTTTCTGGCAATATGCGAATTTCCTATCAGACGAGCTGCACATCTTGAAATGGAAGCCATCTTCCGAGTCAATTTTCGTTTTTTTTGCAATTAGCGAAGAGATACTCAAACATCGCCTGGCATATCGGTGCCAATACGGAGTAATCTAATGAACTCATGTAAAATTCAATGATGCCAATCAAGCGTTTTTTATTTATCTTTAACTTGCTTAACCGCGTGCTTTAGTGTATTCTGTTTTCGACACCTGGTAGTCCATTAGGGTTGGTTTGCGAACAAGCGCAGACAATTATCTTTTTCTCTGAGCAATTTGCGTTTGTCGATCTTGATGGTTTGCGGTGGGTCAATCCATAATTCCAATGTTTGGAGCAAAAAGAGAAACATGGACCGCAAGTGACCATTATTAGGCGTGAATTCCGCAATTTCGAATAATAAATAGTAAAAATTTATTGAAATTTGAATTTGCCCTCGATATGGTCCATATTTTCCAGGTCTAAGGTGCCGCAACTATTTCCTATTGTGAGGTGATTTTGAAAATGAAGCATTTTGATAAACTGTTCTATAAAAAATGTACTGAATTTCTAGAGACCTGTTGGCCTGATTGTACCGCTACTGCAGTAGACTATATTGACCAAAAGAGTAAAATTTTGGAAAAAAAAAAAATAAAGTCTGTCTTACTTAGGCATTATATACTATATATTTCAAAAGATGATCTTTTAGGAAACAAAATTTGCAAAAATAAGACTGGAATTATATGAAGTCTAGTGATATATTAGTATATACACTACTTCTTACCATTTAAATTGCATATCGATTTGAAACATGCATAAATAAAGCACAATTCATAGTCTATCCTTATCCAGTTTCCAACGTGAGCCCCTCATGTGAACGCTGGGCATCCTAATCGCTACCCTATTCAAGTCTTTAAACTTCCTCCTATAAAGGGGGTAGAAAAGTTAATTTTAAATTTGAATTAATGAAACTAAAATGTGATTTATCTAAAACAATATTTTTTTCATAATAAAAAAAAATTAAATTTTTAATAATTTTTTTTGCCAAATTGCACCATCTGTGCAAAAGATAAAAAGGCAACTGCCTCAAGATAATATAAAATGCAATCAGGTTTTCAGCTCGCATCCTTAGAATGCTAACTGAAATCCTACAAGTCCTATATTATCCCTTGGGCAAAAGTAGCACAAATACTTATCAATCAAAACCGCATTTATCGGATTGAGGAGAACTTGTTTGGACTTTTATGAAAAAGCGTCACAAATTTTTCCATTGACCGACTGACTACTAAGCTCGATTATTTACAATTGTAATGCGAAAATGCGCGGAAAAAGTCGGTTTGTTCTACTTACCTTACTACCACATCCATGTATGAGACTGTGTTGAAAAATGAGAAAATTCTCTTCTCTTACTTAAAGCGGGAAATTATATCCGGATATTATATACATATGTGCATGTATGTATATGTATATTCGATGGTTTCCTTGCGCTAGAGCGAAACATATTCGCGTATATACATGTGAGCGTAAGTAGTATGTACCGTACACAGTACATGCTTGCGACAACTGAAATCTATAAAGTAGACAAAGGTGCTATAAAAAACTCATCGAAATACCAAAATTAGTGTATAATTCTTAGAGGACACTATGTTGATGGAAGAATTTCGCATTCTACAAAACGGAACGTGAGTGTCGTGATGAATAAGGTCATCCAGAGTTCGTGGTTTATTTCAGTAAGCCAATGCTCCACCATTACCCCAACATAAAAAGTCCATCAGAGCTACATAGCATGAATTTTGGCAACTGGCAAGTTTGCATAGGCATTTTTGATCATTGAACAAATGTCCTAATAAATTGCTTTGTTACTTAATGTACGACATATTGTTGCATGCAGTCAAAGTCATCTAATTTTTGCCACAAAAAATCAAGTCAGGTTATTGACAGTGGCTTCAATGGCATGCTAATGCTCAAAAATAATGTTTTTAGCCCACAAACCACGCCCGAAGACAAATTTTTGTGTGTATTTTTGAAACAACAGATGTATTTTCTTCCCACTAAAAAGGTAACATTTCTTATTAACGACTCCATTTACTCAAAAATGAGTTTTATCCCACATCCGCGAAATGTAAGTGTTAGTGCATTGTTCACGTAATAAGTGCCAACAATTTCTGTATGCTGCACAGCTATGTATGCATTGTTGCATTACCCAAATGATGGTTAGGTTCAAACAATTTTGAGAAAAAATTCGATCCCAATCCCAATCGACACCGCGTTTTATTTACGTTTGCTTTCGCAACCATAAAATGGACAATACCTGTACATATGTGCACATATGTATATGCATTAATTGCTTATTTATATAAAACCCCGAGTAATTCCATCTTTTCTTAAATATTTACGATTTTCATATCTTTAATGTGTGTGTGCGTGTGTCTTTTTGTTTTCGCTATGCGAGCTGGTGGTCGAAATCTTCCAAGAATACTACTGCTCTGTGCTAGATGCATGCACGATTCGCTATGCATGGCGCCTACGTGCTAAAACTACTCCCCCCACCCGCCCAACACGCACACTTCGTCTGCCACTGTCCTCCAAGGGGCCGCCGTTAGGTATTACTTCACGGCGGCTGGTTGCAATTAGTGCGCTTCCTATGGTGGCATCCTAGTGAAATACACTATTGGTTTCCACTCGCTCTGCTCTCAACCCGCTGTCTTTGTAAGCATTGCAATTCTTAGCGCCGGAAAAACCCCATGAAGAAGAATTGTTCTCCGTTTTGTGCTGCACTGTAGAGGTGTCCTCTGACCCATTTATCCCATTTGCAATACCAAGCTGCATGCAATAAATTCCAAGCTTTTGCAAATTTGAAACGGATCTCTCCCGATTAGGCAGGTGGGCGAATGATTACCATACGCATTACACAAAGGGACAGATGGACATTGTTACATGAACTCGGAGCGTTTAACTGATCAAAAATATATGCAGTTTGTTCAATTTTCTTCTGCATGTCGCAAACATTTTGACAGAATTATTATATCCTCACCTTTCTGTCTGTGATGGGTATAAAAAATGAGACGATTTCGAGGAAAAATGCATAGACAAATACGTGGAATATCAAATATATATTAGTGCTTGAAAAAGTCATATAAAAGTTGTTGCGTAAATCGCATTAGTTCTTAAACTGATTATGCGCTCTCGTACTACAATGTTCTATATACACAATAGGTTGAGTTATGAAACGAGACAAAGTTTCTTTTATTTATTTTTACCTTGGGAGAAGTGTACGTAATATAAGTAGAAACTGCTTGGAGCATAAATCCTAATCCCTTTTTAAGGAATTTGTGAAGAAACTTAAGTTAATTCACATAGGAAGGTAAGATTTATTGATGAATTTGTCACATCGCATGGCCAATACAAGTGCGGAGAGATTATTTGATATTTTTTTTTTTTTTTTTTGCGATTAGAAATATTAGCATTACAGTAAACCGAATAGTAGAGGGTGTAGAGAAGTTTTATAAATTTATTTTTCTCTCTTCCCATGCTTGGATGGAACATTTTGAGCACTTACAAAAGATATTGTTTGCTGTTCGTCATTCTATTCAAAATGTTCATTGAAATTTTATGAATAAAACATTCAAGCGAGCACAAAAAAAAAAAAAAAAAAAAACATGAAAGGAAAGTAAATACATGATTACATTGAAGAAACATGAAGTGAACTGAATTAAAATAACAAATAGTTTAGAAATTATTTTATTTATTTTTCTGGATCATTGAAGTTCATCAAAATTGATTTATTAATTACAACTATCGGTTGAATAAACCCATTAAAATGATTGAGTAGATAATGAATTTACGTGTTTACGTGTTTCTGGTTAAGGACTTAATTTCTAAAGTGAAACGCCAAAATTGCAACACTGGCAAATGAATTGCAAATGAATTGATTTGAGGAACGACAGTAATCGTTAATTTTGCTTAAACATCTGCACGAACAAAAAGCAAAGAATCATTTTACAAAGCAAATGATCCACTTTCCAGGTATCTTATGTTGTCTTAAAGGAGAGAAATCTAACAACGACTGCGAAGCTTTTTAGCGACATATATACATATATATAAATATATAAATATATATATATATATATATATTTTTTTTTTTTCAGTTTTTCATGGGTTTGTATGAGAGCACCATCCTCGACATTGACGTAGAGTTGGTTCATTTCAATGTGTTCAATCGGTGTGAAGTAAGGCATGTTTTTGCAAACTTCCAAAAGTGAGTTTTTCGATTTCGATTTTATCTGGTTTTGTCGAGGAAAGAATTTCGAAAAAAACATCTAAAAATGGTTCGAAACGAGCAGCGTGACGCACAATCATGAACTTCTATCGACAAAAGCCAAGCAAATCAAATATTTTCGAATTCAAAATCATCTATAGACAATTGGAAGCCTTGCCGATGGTGTCCACATTTCATTCGGATCAACCCATCCCCTTCATAACCATCCAATTTTCTTGAAAAAAAAGTGTCGCGTCGACATTCGCGAATCAAAGATGGCTGCGGCACAGAGATTTTTGGCTATCAGGATATCCTGCCGTGCGCCTTCTGACTATTCCGCAAAACGAAAAATGACCGCTACGGGAATACTATTTAGACTCGATGAAGAGAACAAATAGCAAATCGAACATAATCTTTAAGGCCGCCCCGAAAGAAGACTTTCCGGACTGTTTCGATGATTGTAAAAAACCGTTAGAATGTGTAGGAAGGGTAATACCGTGAAGGCGATGACATTAAATTTCGGTCGTTTCATTCTAAATTCATCTTATTTTTTTGCTACATGCACACACATGAAGACTTGATATTGATTGGTATCTCAAGAACGGTTATAGACACAGCAATTCAGGCCGAAGCTGTTACGGAGCTAAAATTTTATATTAACGAACAGGCTCAGATCGTAGTAGGGAATGGCTAATGACATGCCGTCATGGTACCTAAAGATTTTTAGAACGAATTGGAGAGATTGATTGTATGTTTGGTGTGTATCGGTGTTGTTGAAAGTCTTTATAAAGTTATATTCCTTTTTTCCCCCAAGTTTCCAAGTCTTTCGGCGGGAATCTTAAATGGATTCATTTAAAAACTTTATAAATTTATTTTGAAAAATATCTCATTAACTATTTTCACCATAATATTGAGTAATGATCGTTTTCTGCGAAATAAATGTCTTAAGAGATTGTTTGCATTGAAGAGCTCCATGTCTTTCAAAAGTCATGTCGTACTTATCAGTTATTATTTATTTTGTAAGTTAAAAAAAAAATATATATATATATTAAAAAACATATATATCCAACCATTTCATAGTTTTCACCTAAGCATATATATGTATATAGAATACTGGCTTACTTATGTATATTCGTATTTTATGTTTTAAGTGCGTATCATTTTGACATTTTGCCTTTTCATTTGCATAAGTATGAATGATATATATGCTTGAGCACATATTCAGAAATTAATTAAAAGATTTGCTTGTTGTCTTAATTTGTATGTTATGTTTATTTTAAAAATCATATAAATTCATAGAGTTTACTTTCTTAGAAAAAAAAAAAAATAAATAAATAAAAACTAATAATAATAATAATAATAATTTTCTCTCTATTTCGTTAGTATCTGCAGTAAATTTTCTTCTTTGTATATAACATATATACATGTTTATATATAAGTATATAAGTGCGGCAAGCATACACTTATTTATGTCAGTTAATTCAACGCTTCTGTTTGGTTTCTATGTACAAGCAGAGAATATATGCTTTTCGGTCTCGAGTTTCAGAGACATGATATATGTGTGCATATATTATTTATATTTGTGTATATATTTTGCGGACTTATGGTTTTATATTAGAGATTTGTTATTTTAATCTGCTTTTTCTTTTTTAAATCCTTTACACAACAAATGCCTAGCAATTTGATTGCAATTGAAAAATGGGAATATTTCGAATATAAATTTCTGCTTTTTTGTTTTTGTAATATTTGTCAATTTCATTTAGGGTATTTTGCATTTAATTTAATTATTTTTCAATTCAAATGATTTAATTGATTTGATCCGAACTGTAGTTTAATGCAGTATGCATTTCTTCTTTTCCCTTTTTTTTTTTTTTTTGTCCACAACGAGTATTAACGAATATTAACAATTCGTAATACACATCCATATATGCATACATTAGAAGTAGTAGCGAGAACAGTAAGTGCTTAATGCCAATAGCAAGCATCCATGCGCGTTATTAAAGTATATTCTATTTATGATTCTTTTATTGCTGCATGTAACAGCCGCAGCTGCACTGTGTAAGAGAAGAAGAGCAAATGTTATGTGCTTACCCCGTAGCGTATACTATAACTTTCGAACGTATGTTACTCATACGTCAAGTGCCTTAATTGGATTGTTAAAGCAGTCTATTCATTTAAGAAAATAATCACGTTTCTGCACGTTTGATATTAAAATTATCACATCTTGCTTTTTGCCACTGAAAACTAAAATGAAAAGATTTTGCAATCATTTATGACTGTTTATATGTGCAAAAAAAAAGAGAAGAAAGAAAAGAAAAACCACGTATGCATGTAAAGAGAATTTTAATTTCATTTTAACATATTACGTAAAATATATATGCATATATTAAATAGCGGATTTTTTATCATATCTTCTAGATGAAGACTTGGAGATAGTGCACTGATTTTCTTATATCACTTAGAAAACGAAATTATAGCTGCCAGATTATAAATTGCTTAGTCTCTGACTAACTGAAACTGTTGAAACAAGTAAACAAAAAAAAAAAAACAAAATCATATTTTAAATCTTAAACGAACAAAGCAAAGGATTATATGAATTTTAGTCTTTTATGCGCGCGATGTGTTACTGACGTTGCTATAATTACCATAAGTGATTCTGACTTTCTCTTCTTTCTGTAATTGTATCAAGTATTTGGGACTTTCTGTCGCATTTGGTATTCGCGATTGGTGGTCATAATAAAACACTCCACTAACAATGCATAAAAAGCACCAAATGAAATGTCAAAAAATAAACAACAACGCAGGACTAAAAGAAGAGCAAGCTGACGTTAAGTCATTTTTCTATTATTTTTATATCGTTATTGAGATTGTGTGTTTGTGTAACAAAAGAGCATTAGAAATTGCTTTGTTCTATTCCAAATCCGTTGTCCATCAACAGTGATTCCTTCTCTCTCATCTTTTACACAGAATACGAATTAGTTGCAAAACGGACAACCGGTTTTTTGATGCTATCTGCAAAACAACTTATATTGTGGTGTCATCATAAGAATGGAAACAGTGTTCGAATCAAGAGTAAGTCACCTATTGTGACCGGTATTAATTGAAAGGCGTAATGTCTGCCAATGTCTACGCAGTCGAATGCTGAAAATTCACTACAACAAAACTCGAAGATCTCGAAAAGATGGATCGATCCGAAGAAAAGAAGGTATACAGATGGACAAAAGGACAAACGCACCAGTTTAGATCGATTCAGAAGTGACTCTAAATCAGCCAGTTTAATAAAAGATGGGTCCTTCTCAAGTCCTTCCGATCCTTGGAGACATCTGCACTAACTTAACATGCACTTGGCCCTCAAGTAATGTAGAGTATAAAAACTTCAATCGCATTTGTCTCCAACCTATGTTTTGGAGGCAGTCGTGCATTATGATCGATTCACTTCAAATTTCAACTTTCATTTTATGGCAACAATTCTCTGATGAAGGGCGTAAGATTTCCTTGATTGATTAATTTTAATGCATTTAATAGACGACATGTGACAAATATTTTCGGACACTAAAGTTTCTGTCATTCTTTGTGAAAACAATATTTTCAAAATAACTAAAATTATTATGAAAATAAAATTGAAACTCAAAACCAATTAACGCTTCCAACATCTTCCAACATCATGTCAGATTTGAAACGAATATCTTAATTTTCGACTCCAATCGGACGCTTACAAAACGTATATAACAATTAAACAGACTAACGAACCTAATATACGTAAATGGACCCAGAATTTGATGCTGATCCATAATGTATAGCATATACACTATAGGATTTCTGAAGATTCTTTTAGGATGTTACAAACATTTTGATAAAAGAATGAAATTTGGATACTCTGTAGTTAGAAACGGCTTTTCCATTCTTATGCAGGCGCTGGAAGATCAGTTATAGCCTGCACGTGCAAACTTTTATCCTTGTATCTGTTGTTCTTTAAAAGTAACGAACAAAAACAAATAGACACGCGGACGGACAGACAGGCATACTTCAGACAGGCATCGATTTAGAATTTAATGCTAATTCTTCCATCAGAATCTTGTAAGCGTTACACCGAAATGAATATTCCCCTCATATTTCAGTGATGGGTATAAAAGAATAGTACCCACCCGAGCAAATGAATAGAAATTTTTAAAGAATTAGTTTTATACATATTGATTAGTCTTTCATAAATAAAATCGAGGAAGTGATCCACAAGTTCATGCTCACCAGCTAACATAACTTATTTCTCTTCATTACCATTGGAAAGCATTTAAAAATCAATTGGTTCACAGTCATGCAAGATCGATTTTTTTTCCTTCCTGTTGCTCATTAGATCACCATGTAGTCATTGTTTGTGTCCATTTACCGCAAGCATCTGCACCCAAATGACAATAAGACAAACAGAGAAACTATTTTTTAGTCCAAATTTTCGTTGCTTATGCCGTTACAATTACGTTTCTCATTCAAGCTATGTAAGGCATCGTATTGTTTGCGAGTGCCGTACGTATGCTTGGACAATACACGCTCTCGAAACTTTTCAGTTAGCATCAATGTGCTATTTCTCAATATCGTCACTTTCGAAAGTTTCGTCCGAAACCATTTTAGAAATCAATCTCAAAAGCAAAACTAGAAGCAACTATTTATAAATTCATACTACTTTTCATATAAGCCTTTCCGTCAAAGAAGTAATTGTAAAAGTTAAAATAGAAATTCTCTTTTATCTTTCTTTTGAAAGCAAAGACAAAGAAAAGAAAAAAAGTAAATATATAAAAGAAAACGGAATAAATAAAAATAAAAATTCGCTTAAAGCGGTTTAGCAGGGAGCGCCTTTGAATACATTATTCTGTCTCTAAACGTGCGTATTAAAGAGCAAGAAAGTAAGGCAACTAAAGAAAAGAACATTTTCATTCTATTGTTTATGTTAAAATGAAAATAAAAGCATAGAGGAGAAAAAATCAGTAAAAGGTTTCATTATTCCTCAAGGTCGCATTTTCTTTCATCCTGCACATAATTGAATAAATTTGCGCTTTTAAATTGTATATAAAAAGCATAAAATATAATAAAATCTTTACGTAGTTTATTCATTCTTGTGCGTGCGTGTGTGTATGTGTGTGGGCGGGCGCGCCTGTGTGTTTACATAAATGCGAGTGACAGTTGTGCAAATGTTGTGCTATGTTCGGCCTAAGGAGATTGAATAACTTTATCTTTTTAAGGATATTTGGATAGTTGTCGTCCAATCAAATTTTTTTATACCCACCACCACCACCACCGAAGTATGGGGAGCATTCTCGTTTTGTCAAACACTTTGCAACATTTTTAAGAAAGCTTCAAAGGCCCTATAAAGTATGCAGATCAACATGAAATACTGAATCGACTAAGCCATATCTGTCCGTCTGTGCGTCTATGGGGTGTGTGTTGTTGACACTCTCCTGATCATAACAAGTATATATATAGTCGATCAGCATGAAATACTGAATCGACTAAGCCATGTCTGTCCGTCTGTGCGTCTGTGTGGTGTGTGCTGTTCACACTCTCGTGGTCGTAACTATAAAAATATCGAAGTTTCTGCGCGCACGTTAGTAATTGAAAATGGGCCAAATTGGTATGCAGTACACGTTAAAAATACGCGTTAAAGTCTATACTGCACGCAACTACATTTTTCTAGGTCAACATCTATGGTTATCTGCGCATTACTCACAATTTATCAAAGGTAGCAGGATGAAATTTTCTATGTGCACCTCTACTATTTTGGTGGAAAAATGGCCATGCCCACACAAAGTTATAAGTACATAAATTTTCACTTTTTTGAGCCTTTATGCTTATTAATCCGAAGACCGAATGCTTAAAATGATTTTGTTCTTTCTTTAAATCAAAATATATATTATTTACCTAGAAATACGCGATTTCCAAATCTTGTGACGGATTAATTTTTTCTTGACTATACCATCTATGTGGATATCAAAAAAGACGACCATGGAGAGTAGGATACGAAAAGTTAAGTGTGCTGACTCTAAAATCATTACAGTGAACAATTAATACATGAAATATTAAAGGATATCTTGGTCATTACAATCTTAAGTGCCGCAAGCTTTCATGTATAGTCATTACGAAAGTGGCCGGAATAAGGTTTATAGCCACTAAACACACAATTTTACATACAATTTCTTTACACACAATTTTCATCACACATTAATCAAACTATCAGCAATTCACTTAAAAAATAAAATACAATTTTCATACTTTATGTTATATGGTGCGCATGATCGTCCCTTTCCCTATTTGCGATTAAAAGAAACCTACACAACGTACACTGTTCCTTCGACCTTAGCTTAAGAATAGTGAACGAAATCAGTTATATAAAAAAACTTAGCTTTTAATTCGGAGAGCAAACAGATGGGAGGTATGTGCAAACATATGCCATTCACTTTTTTTATAGCTACGAAGAAGAGCATGGGGCGCTAAAGATGTTAATGGTGGTGGGTGTGCGAGATTCGTTACAAGCCGAGCATAAGTTTCTTACTTGTTTCGTTTAATTTATATCCGTTTTCGTTGGCTGCCCGTTAAATAAAACATTTTAATGAATGGATTTCTTTTTTTAATTTGCTTCTTATATTAAATATTTTCACATATTATTACAAGTCTGTCCGTGCATATGTTCATGTTCATGTCTTTTCATGGTATTGTTGAATTGTGAAATCAGAATTTCGGATGACATTTACATAATGCTGTGAGACAAATGGTTTCGGATTCTTTTTAATATTAAGAGTAAATAATAGAAGTAAAATAATATAGAAAGAAAATGAAACCAAGAACGAGAATTGAACAAAAATATATTAAAGAAATGCAAATGATAAATTTTAGTACTAAATAAAATTCAATTCAGGTATAAATTGAAAACAGCTATAAATATATTACAACGAAAAGGAAACCTGACGAATGAATAATAAGTTGTACAAAATTGAATTTTAAACTCTATTCGTGCAAATGTCGCGAACGATTCTATCAGCGGTATGATGAAATTGATTATCACTTGAAGCCTAAGCACTGACAATATTCCCAAGATTATGTGAATATCTGCCAGAATGGAATTATTAATTATCTATCTCGGTTTAAGGTGTCACACGAACTATAAATCGAATCAAAACAAATTCAATTACTTCCGTTGGGCAGCATTCAAATAAAATCTTGTCATATATTAACATATAAGGTTTAGAGAACCTTTATATGGGGAAGGATTCCGCAAAATAGGCTAACTCAGTTTATATTTAGAGTAATAAATTTATGTGTCGAGTCATTACTATTGATCAAGTTTAGTCTTAAAAAAAAAAAGAAAAATTACACTTATTTGCCACACAAACGTTGATTTTTATAAAAACGCTAAGGTGAGAAGAAGTTTCAATGTTTCAAAATAGAATGGACGCTGGTTCATTCCTAATAGCCGTCATGCTTAAAATAAATATCATCAAAGTATACCGACATCTAGGTTGAATGTAAAATTATATGGATGGAAAGACAGACATAGTTAAAATAATTCAGAAAATGATTCTGAATTCTGACAATAAAATAAGTCTATTATAAGTTTCTTCCAATTCTCTCAACAATGACTCGTAATTCGAGAAATCAATACCTACTTGCCTTTTTGCAGGCTGACCTACGAAAAGAAAAGAGATTAATGGGGTCATTAGATATTTATATTTCAATAACATGATAAAAAATGGGAAAACGTGATGTGTAATGTAGTTAAAGAAGAGTAGGCAGAGACCCCAAAACCAAAGGTGATAAAAAGTTCACGTCACACATTTATAGACATTACTCCAGTTGAGATATACGGTATATTACATTTGTTGGGATGTTGTTGGGATAGGAAAGGACTTGAAATAAGCCCAGCTTTTATTGTAACGATCAGAATCACTTTCTCAATCGAATTAAGGCTGTCTTCCCGTCTGTCCGTTTTTTATTCTTTTGTTCAATCTACATGTCGAAATTTTTGAGCAAATTTGGTAGGCGAAGTATTCATGCCCACGTCCGAACCATCGTTTTCCCGACTACTTACCATATATCGCCTTATTTTAAAAAGTTGTTATGTGAATAAATGTAGAGTGGTACAGGGTACTTAAGGCCAGGGCCTGGCCCATTACAGTGTTTTTAATTCGTCAACGCAGTAATCGGAAACTAACCGCCTGTGGAGGTGTTTGGTGCATCTACACACACTCGACGAAGTTTAAGTGCCGTCAGATTAGGCCTTTGAAGCATGTGCTCAAATGAAATTTTTACATACATTCAGCTTTCTCAAGCAATATTCAATGAGATGTTAAGCTTACAGTTGGCCCTTAAAAGGGCGAAGGTATTAAGGGAAGTTCTTCGCTAAGGGTTTAAGATATGCTTATATAACACGTTTTCGACTTGTTACTCCATGATCAAATATATTGGTGATATAGGCGCAAAGGCAAGAAGTCGACTTCGATATCTGTGGATTTGTAGCATTAGGACTTAAAGGCATCCTTACGCAGTGGAGACTATATTCACTCTTTAAGAGATCTTAACTTTTTTATACGATAAGAAACGCGACTATCAAGTACGGTAGAGTGCACGTAGGTCGCACAGTGATTGCTCAGTCGTTAAAGACATAATATTTACTGACCGACTATGCATACACTAGACTGCGGCCACCACCTTATCCCTTTCTCTTTCGTTACTTCTTCCTGATGTTACATAAATAGGGGGCATCCCCTGTTTGAGTGGTCATATTAAAAACAATCACCTTTTTTTCTTAAATACATTTTTGTTGAGAAATAATTGCAGCTTCTAAAATTCCCATTGATGCTCACCAATAGCTTGCTGCACTTAATTCATCTTTACACAGTTTCCCACTTATGCGCTTTACAGCTCTTTGTTTTCGTTTCCTTTCTTCTACGTGCTTAAAAAAGATAGAATAATTAACTTTCATTTTTGAGCAGGAATTTCTCAAACTAATGCACAAATAGTTCCTCTTCTTTGACACTTGCAACCGAGGACTCTTCCTTCCCTTCCCTAACGGATAGACAAAGACGTCAACCTACGGACAAGTTTTGTACATTAAAAAAAAATGTACTTATTACTAAAACAGAAAATAATTTTTGCTTTTCCCCGATACTTTAAGTCTTTCATAAATATTTTCGAAACTAATAACTCCTAGAGGGCATTTTACATAGTTTTTTATCTGGGTTTTCTGTCAAATTTCAATATCTTATTAGCTTGTTTTGATCGCAGTTAATACTTTGACTGAAAACACTAAAATAAATAGAAAATTCGCCATTGGCGAATTATGACAGAATCTTTGTTGCTCTGGTATTTAAAAATATTGAAAAAAAAAGAAAAAAAATTGTAAAATGAAAAAATGTCGAAATAAAGCGAAGATTTCAATACAAATTTAAAAAAACTAAGCCTTTTTTTTTTTTTTTTTTAAACAAAAATAATATATTTTGTATATAAATTGTGGAGATTGCTAGAGGAATAATAAGAGCTATGCAATGAACATGCAATACTGGAGTTGAGATAAAAAATGGAAATAAAACAAAAAGCATATTAAAAAAAAAAAAAAAATTATTAATAAAAATCTAAAAATATAAAAAGTTGGGAAAAATATAAAGCTCAAAACGATTCCTTTGATACTCGTTCTGCATATGAAAATATTTACATATTGCGGGTAAAGTATTTCCACCAATCTCTTCGAGTACTAAGAACCTAAAGCACAACGAGATATTAATTTGCTTATCAAAATGTAGACTAGTCGGATAGAGGCAGAACCACAGATCCCAAAAGAAAGGCAATAAGCTTTAAATACATTTAGTATTCGCCCCCCTCTGGTGAACATATGAAGACAGCAACACAGAATTCAAGCATTTTTTGTTTCTTTGTCCAAAAACATGAAAAAATTGACCGAATATCGTTTACTTGTCCATCTGTCCAGCCAAGCATTGAGCTGTGCGTTATTTCGCTTGTGTCTCAATTCATTCTTTTATCTATCCATCTGGGCGTTCTCTAATACATACAATTTTCCGTCTATCCATGTTTAGGATTTTTCAGCCTGTGCCAAGTTTAGACCAGAAACGTAAAGAATAATTCATGGATTCGATTTGTCGACGACTCCAGGTTAAATATCTGCATAATGTTAAGTCACTTAACAACACAACTTCGATTGCTAAGAAAATAAAAATTAAAAACATTTTGGTCAATAACCTAACAACTAAGACATGAGCAGTTCATGTGTTGAAAATTAAGGTGGAAGATGGTCATTACTGTTTATATTATCCTAACACGCTTACAACAAATAAGTGGGAGTGGGTGAATAAAATTCGCTATTAAAGCGCATCCAAAGACAACCTTGCTTTTTACCTTACTTCACATAGATATGATCGATACCTTGACAGCGACGAAAGCTTTAAGAATAAGTGAGCGAATATATCGACACACGGACATAGTTTAATAATGAACAGCTCAAGGATAGCGACAATATAAAATTTAAATACTTTGATATCAATTGGTACGTGTTACAAAGACGAGGATTAAGTTGAAATGCATTGCTGTGCTTTTAGCGGTGGATAGAAAAATTTTAATTTTAATATTTTCTATTGCAGTTGATTTCATAAAGTTGGAAGAAAAAAAAAAAAAAAAAAAAAAAAAAAAAAAAAAAAAAAACAAACAAATGGCGAATGAATATACGAACATAGCTAGCCTTGGGGATTTATTTGAACGGATCCATATAAATAATTGATAAAATGATAACTACAAGCAACAGACAAAACAACAGTAACGAACGAACGTACGTACCATCACGTGCAAGAGAAAGTTTTATTGGATTTGAACAAATTGAAGCTAACGATTAGAAATTTAAAATGCTTTAGTATCCGGCTTAGATGCAAGTTACAAGCATTAATTAGCCAAACAAAAGGGCAACAAAAAGAAAAAAAAAAGAGAAAAAAAAGAGAAACACATTCTCGTAATGAAATTCGCTGATTCGTGAATCATATTTGAACAAATTCTTTAGGAACAATTAAATTGTCATTTATCTAAACTGCATTCATAACTGCACGTATATGAATATGATGAACACATGCTTTTAGTTTTAGGCATGCCATGAATTACTAACTTCCGTTCAAATTTTCCACAAATTTACTATGCAGATGACCTACTTAGTTAGCTGCTTTCATATATCTATATATATATATATATGTATATATATATATATATACATATGTATATAGTTGTAGGATCAGAATTTCAAAAAAAAACAGAAAAAAAGAAATAAGACTTTTTTTTTTATAATCACCCTTCCATAGCAAGATATTCTCTGGGTGACCTCCTCTGCTAAATTTGCATACAAAAATTGTGTACTGTTCTATGTCAATGTGTTTAGAGAAAAAAAAAATGCTTTTTTTCTCTTCTTCTTCATTTTATTTCTCTCTTTTTTCGAAAATGTTCTTCAATTTGCAACTTTTTGTAGTTGTTGGTGTTGCTGTTGCTGTTGTTGCATAGTAGTTTTAACTACAGCTCTACAGATTGCTATACAGACAATTTGACATTAATGATAAACAAGCACCAGCAAGCATAGGGCACATTTTCCAGTGAAGTGTTTGTTGGAGAATTTTTAAAAGTGGGTGTATTTGCGTGTTGGATAATAATCACTTATGTTTACTTTTTTTTTTTGTTTTTTTTGTTTTTTTTGTTTTAAATTTTATATACTCGTATTGCGTTTATTTAATGTTTTTATGAAAAGTTCTACCGAAGAGTAGCTGAGAGAAACAGAGTGAGATGGTGAGAGATTAAAACTAAAGTATAAAGCGTGTTAGATGTGTTTTAACATAAGCATCATTAAATGGTTAAATGGGCGTTAGATTACATGTTTTATTAGTAAATAGCTTTAAAAGATGTAAAAGGATATGCACTCAAGCTAAAAACTTTTATATTTACTGTAATATATTAAAAATAATTAACATTAGAAAAACAAAGTATGACATACGATGTAATACGATGTAGAGAAGATAAAAATATGTCGTAAAGATATTTCTTTTACAATAATTTCCGATAATTTCTCTTGTATGCAAAGTATCCGGAAACTCATTTATTGCCTGTCTGTCCATTACAGAAATTTTGTGTTTTCTCGATGAAAACCAGCAGCACAACAGTACAACGCGTTTGATTTTAATTAAGGAAAAGTGTTTACTTAAACGACAAGCTCTTGTCGATAGGTGTTCGCATGTGTGATCGTAATGCGAATACAAAGCCTTACGCTTAGTATTTTAAAAAGTTGTCAAATGTCAATAATTAAATGACAGGTTAGTAGAGCGTTTAGAACGCATTTTAGCACGAGAACAAGCTTTCTCTTCAAAGGCGGCCAAAGAAATCAATCAACTTTGTCGTCGAATTGTTTTTATCGTAAAAATCCAAAATTACTTGAGAAAGCAAGAAGACACTACAAGTAGTTGAGCAAAAACGCCCCGGCGAGATTCGAACTTCCCCACAATTTCTTGTCTGCTCGACGTGCGCTTTTACTAACTGGGCTATAGCGCCATTGCACCTTTCTTTTCTTCACTATAAATTTTACTGTCAAGAGTACACTAAATACTTAATGCAATGCATGCGTAACAATGCAATGCTGACTCTTACTTACAATTTATCCTAAATTACTAAGTAAAACACGCTTTGTTACGAAATTACTTTACTGGTCCCTCCTTTGCTGTACAAATTAATGGTTGTGTATCTACCACCAGAAAGATCTCAGTAGGCAGGACGCAAAGCAAGCACTTTAAGACCAACTCTTTAGCTGTTGCATGCAGGAGATGCCTTCCATTATCTTACGCCCACGTTTACGTTCGCAGATGATACAGCAATTGCAAGAACACAGGCAAACCACATCATGGCCTCAAGGCAAATTCAAGGCCATACTAATATACCAGAGCTATGGCTATGGCTCGAAAAACAAGCGTTAATCGTGCAAACTGTGTGCCCGTCATTTTTACCTTTAGAAAAGAAACGCGTGTTCCAGCAATGATCGATAGTGTTGCACTACCCCACTAAACTTGCGTCAAGTGGGAAGCCACTTAAATCGCCGTCTCACGTCGAGTTACTGTATGAGTGTGAAGATAATCCAAATAAAGTTGAAAACAAACAAACTACAATGAAAGTTGAACGCAAATTCTAGTCTTGATAAACTCTCGACAAAGCACATACATATGTAATGTTATTAAAGCAATATAATTCTGCGCAATTCAAAGACGGGAAGCAGTTTGTTCCCCGCACAACGCAATGAATTAACAAAGGGCACGGTGAAGAGCCATGTCATAATTGAGGAAAGGGCCACCAAGTATTTTACTAAAGTCCACTTGCTCGCCCTCTTCCCTTAACAAAGAAACATGCTCGTTTGAACGGCGTAGTCACTTCAGGTTTAATGTGAACTCATGTAAGGTTATCTGTAAAGGCTGTCATCACTAGGCTTAAGTTAGGTATAAGATCCTAGTACTTATTGTAAATTCCAAAATGAGTGAGAAGATTCACTGAATGGATGTTGTTAACAAAATAATGAACCTTCAGCCCAGCATTCAGCCGTTTATATATCCCATCCCGTTCATGGTAAGGATATATTAAGGCTTTAAGTGCTAACGCCTTTGAACCTTTTAGAAAATGCATCAAACCATTCAATATCCACAAAAAGGTTCTTCCTTAAGGATTTCGAACTCTTTCCCAACGGCACCCAATGGCGGAATGTTTCAACATAATGTCTTGCCACTTGTAGCGCTTCTTGTCTAGCTTTTCTAATACCCTAACGGATGTTTTTGCAAAGTGTTGAACACATATGAGGGAAGCGAGTCTACCAAAAATTTAAATGCGTTTATGTTCAAAGGTGTGATTTTTGAAAGCAGCGCCTAGCGTAACTTAAACAACTTTCATTTTTTCATTCATCATTTCATTAATTTTTTTTTTGGTATTTTTAGAACGACATTGTCTAGAGAACCGAGTAAAAACTGTTCGATAAGTTAATCCAAATAATTTTTATCCCTATTCTGGTCGAAATTCGAACTTTTTTATTCAAACACTTGCCAATCATGCAAACTTGAAACCTCTACACGATTTTCTAGATATAGGGATGTAGGTAAAATGATTTTTCAAGTTTGGATCTGCTATACTGCGTGGCGCAGAGCTCCTTGCCTTACAGATGCGAGAACTGCACTGGTGTTGCGATTTTTATATATATTTTTCGAAAATATTTTTTTTCTATTACCTGAAGCTATGCTTAACAAGCTTCTCAAACATCATCATTTTGCAAGCAAAAAAAAAAATGAATTTGTGGTGTTGTCCCTAAGGGGCTGTGCAACAACCGAGAAAGACTTGATGTGGAGCATTTGGATCTTTTCGTCTACCAATAGATTCAGAATTATTTACAATTTAGGTATTTACATAGCTGTCTATCTGTCCGTTTATTTTTTTTATGTCTGTCTCTCCATTTACTTTTCTATTCAGCCATTACGTTGCAAATTTTGGAGATATTCTCGTCAAATTTGATACGCTGGCTTTTGGTTCAAGGATGAACGCTGCCGAGAAGGGATTGAATATAACGGCATCTTATGGAAAAGTCATTATATACAAGAAAAAATTGTAATATTTCCCTACACAATTCGGTAGTATTAGGTCGCATTTAATCAATGTCGAAATTTTGGATGAGTTGGGACCAATCCCTAACAAGAACAATCCTTTATATGGTAACAACGTCTAGTTTTTAGCACATTACGATGAAATGAAATGCAAAGTAATTATTTCGCATACAACTTAACTGTACCGTGTTTGAGGCCCATACAACTAGTTTTTGGACCCATTTCAACACTCAGGTTCAAATAAAAAAAACACTTTTCCATGGCGAAGAAAAAGTTTAATTTTTGTTATTTTATGGTGAAGACAGGTGACGAAAAGAAGAAGTAGTTATATAACAGTCTATATAATAGTCTGCCTTGCTGCTGTTCGGGAAGTTTTGAAAGTATTACACTTCAATATTTCTACGCTTCAAACACTCTCATGTACCGAATATGCTCAGTACATTTTAATTAATATAAAAGACGAAATTTACTCGAAAGTATATTTGTTATGCGTTGCAATAAACTTTTCTCAAATATTGTAGGGCTCGTAATCCTCCCTTGAAAAAATTATTTGCTTAAAAAATTAAAAAAAAAAATTTTTTTATAGTCACGATTTACAT
Source organism: Glossina pallidipes (assembly GCA_000688715.1). Lineage (NCBI taxonomy): Eukaryota > Metazoa > Arthropoda > Insecta > Diptera > Glossinidae > Glossina > Glossina pallidipes. The sequence continues at coordinate 4,088,720 of KK499767.1, forward strand.
AAGTTTGTTCACAAATTCGTGGGAAACACACATCGGAGATAAAGGATGCGTTATGAGCAGCGTATGCAGCGACATTAACGTTGTTTTCTAGGAGCAATTTAACCGGTACGTTGTAAATTCGATCATCACATAACAAATAGTCTCATGTTTCTCCATTTTTTCTCCATAATTTGTTTACTTTTCAAGTTCATTTATGAAAGTGTAGTAAAAAAAGCTAGACAGAGATTGGACTCATAATAAGCTGAATTTTGAATACTCATCACTTCAGATAAATCCATTAGAAAGACAAAGCCTCTCCAACTGCTTAGATCGTAGGAAATATTTATGCAACTCGTAAGGTTCATGACTCTCTTAGATGCTCTCATTTAAAATTTTGTATGGATCGTTTGAAATGATCCGCGTTAAAGTTTTCAATGAGGTTTAAACCACTGTCTACTTGCTGAGAGGGCGTGGTTACGTGCGGATTATACCAATTCGGAAACACTGATTTGTGCGCACTAGGTAAAAGTGTCTATGCAAGAGATCGCTGTCGCTTTCAGTTTCTCTGATCGCCAGTGTTTCAATAAAAGACAAGGGCTGGAAGGGATCAATGTCGTTAACCCGACTCGGCATCTCATTCTAATCAAAACTAGCTATTTTTATAGGTTTTCTTAACGCGTACATTTTTCCAATAAATTTCCGATGTATATAACGGCGATATTAAGGGGGGTGGACAAGACAAAGTCAGAACTGAGCACATCATTATCTGGTTTTATTTATTACAACAGCATAATATAAACCTACAAAGAGTTTTTCCAAGCTGAGCTAAAAAAAAAAAAAAAGAAATTCAAATGGCAATTTTCCAGAAAATCTTCATAACGTTTCCAAGCGTTGAGCAGCGAAAAATCAATTTAGGAATGCATATCAAATTGAGATTAAAAAGAAAAAATCATATTTAGCTGATTCCTGCTCGAATAAAAAATTTATGAAAAATTGTTTTATTCATGACTCACAAGTTGGCGATATGGTCATATCGAACTAAAAAATTCTCCAAACAATAGACTACATATAGTGTTGATCGGATATTACGTTCATCCATGCAAGAGTTCATTTAGTTTTGTAATTTGCGAAATCGCGAACATTGAGATGATAATGATTTCCAAGATGATGGCGAATGTCATCACACAGAAAAGGTGCGCAATAAATAATACTTTAAGTAGAGGTTTTTGTCAAGATTTACATAAACTAATCTAAAATCTAACATAGATATCCGTATAAAGATGTGTGCATGTATTAAGCATCGCTCGCATCATATGGAAAATTCTCTAAGATGTTGAAAAGTCAAGATTCACTTTCATTCAATAATAAATTTCTTGCTTGGTAGTCTTCATTTAATTTGATTTCGGAACTATGTCTTCTATGCTTTCTCTAAAATAAAATAAAAATAAATAAATAAATAAAAAATGAATAAAAATGACACATAATAAGTAATAAGTTTTTCTTCTATTTTCAAATCTAGCGAAATTTCTTAACAGCCTGACGGGAGCCATTCGCCGCAAAGTCCAACGAATACGTGAGTATTATGATATTCTTCCACATAAGTTTGCGTAAAATATTTCCAATTCACGCGGGCTATCAGACTTGAATTGATGATTGTGATGAACAAATATTTCCCTATATATTTTTATCACTACGCTTAACAAAAGAATTGTACGCATAATTAATTAAACAAATTATTTGCATTTAAGTTAATTTAAAGTTAATTTTCATAAATCTTAGTACAAAGAACAAGTTCTCGTTTAAGCTCAAGTTTTGCTATTATAAACCGTTTTTCGTCGAATTTGCAGATATCCCTCGTGCATTTGTACACCCTACACCGCTTGCCCTCCAAAAAATATGTTATGTGTCTACGAATATGAGGAACGTCGACCATCTCTTTATTATACGAGTCGATTCGGGGTCATTTTATGTATCGATTCACCCTTATCTTTCTGTCCGTCTGTCTGTTCACCTATGCATAAGCTCAATCTGTGGGCAGCCTCTTTGAGATGTTTTAATGAAATTTCCTACACTACCGTGTTTCGCCCGACGAACGATTCTTACGATTAGTCTCCGCATAAAGCTGCATTTTGAATAACTCCTGATATGAAAAAATTGCAAGGTTTTTAAAATTGTCGAACGAAAATATGCGAAAGGGGTATACAATTTCATACGGATTGGCCAAATTTTTGAATGACTTCCTTCACAACCATTCCTTGGAAAAATAAGACTTGATGCGGCAAAATGCCTTAAATTTCAACATTTAATGATGAAAGTCGGTCCGAAATCGGTCCGGTCATTTCTCACAAACATTACTTTTAGTGAATTTGGACCACATATGCACATTTCTTGGACCCTACGTCATATAAGAGTTCCCTGATTTTGGGAAAATAAACAAAGAACTCTATTAAATGAAATCGCGCGAGGTGTTTACTGGTCGGCTATGTCCGACTGTACGGCTTTTATAATAAATAAATTAACGATAAGTAAATATGCACTGAAGTTCGATGTTCCCATGTGCAGACGGAAGGGATGCTTTCGAAACACTTATAGATTCAACTTATTTTTACGAATCATCGATTCGATCGCTTGAACAATATTTATATATGCATTATATATACATCGAAAGATGAAAATTTTCCGAAATAGAATTAAACTACGAAAATTACATGTGAAGTGCGTTGAAGGACTTTGTGCTCTAAAATTTCAGTACAACCAGGTAAAAGACCGTCGCATAGACACGGAAACAGTTTTCTTACGATTTCGCGTTTTACGAAATCTACATGAAAGTATTGCAAATATAGCAAACGCTTACGTTCAGTGTTCAGTGCGGACTCATTCAAACGTTAATAGATTTTTTTTTTTGGCGTTTTTCAAAGCGTATGACTTCAAGCTATTCACATAGTATTTACTCTTGTGGAAAGTGTTGCTTCATTACCGAATTAGAAAAAAAAAAAAACAGTCAAGTAGATCGTTGCATGTAGTAGTTCGAAGTTGTACGTTTTGAGGTTAGACACAGAAACCTTCAAGGGTAGGTGAAGAGGTTTGCGGAAGAGAATTTCAAATGCTATTGAGGTTTGATGCAAATCGATGCTGCTAGAAGAAGTCAAAAGGGAGTTTTCAATGTGTGCAACTCTGCTGCGAGAACTTGAAGAGAAAAATGTTGTTTTTCAGCTTGTGATTGACGGCACAAAGTTTGTCTTAAAAATGTGTTCCGTAAAACTGGTTATACGTAATTATACCATACACGACCACGTCGTCAGCGACAAACAGCGCTGAACATGCATGTCTCCAAGGTAATGGGCTATTCTTGGCGAAATTAAATTTCCGCAACCTGCTAAAGCAATTCACGAAGAGTAATATAAGCAATAAATTATTGCAACTCTTTTGATTTCATCGAACAACGCGATTCTTACTATCAATGATATCGTAAGTATGTGGCTGTCTTCTGCATTGCAGTTTGTTACTGAGTCTTCCTATATACTATAGTGCGCTGCTATCGCACTTCTTTGATTTATGATTTTTAAGGCAACGAACTGTGCGGAGTTTGATTTTCGGAACAACAAGCGTTTTGCACCGTTTTAATTATAACTTTAATCTAGAGTTGCTCGTTATTGCACAAGTTTGTCTTTTAAATAATCAAAAGAACGTTTCCAGTTACATCACTGTAGCTCACTTGAACGTCTAGACTAAAAAGCGGAAATATAAGCTCGTTTCTAGTTTTATTTATAACAACATAGATACGAGTAGTTTCACTATTCAGCCCTTTAAATATAACGAATCTCTGAATATATGCGGATTTGTTTAAAAAAACTAACAGAAACATTCATCATATGTCTCAAATAGGTTGTGATTCGTTAAAAAAAGAAATAATCATAATGCGTGTGTGTGTGTGTTGTTGTTTTTTGTTTCTCTCTTGCATTGCATTATGAACAGAGAAAGCAAAACAGCACTTATATAACATAACATCTACCTAACTAGGTGCATGTATTCACATAAATTGTCTGTCTGTCTGTCTGTCTGTCTGTCTGTTTGTCTCTCTTTGCGTACGTATGAAAACTGAAATGTATGTCATCGTTGGGAGAATACAAAAATAAATAAATACTTGTTTTTAGTGTGAATGTTTTTTATTTATGTTGAATCATCACTTTATGGCGTCTAACTGCAGGGCATTTACACCCTAAAACTACAAAAGTCAAAATATATAACACTTTCATGCAAACATTTGTAACTTTAGCAGGCAACTAACTGCTACCTTTACCCCAATAATTAATGCTTACGGCAACATTTCTCTAATAATAGGTCGTTTGTTGAGATCGATTGCAGAAATCTCTCTAAAAATCTTCATTACGATTGAGCATAGAGCGTCTGTCACGATGTCAAGATGTCTTGACAATTCCTCAATACTTGCTCACATCAAATTCTATTTAAATCGTAGCGAGATGAATGCTCCCGCGATCTGCGCTTCCGAAAAATACATTTTTCTCTAAGTTACTTCTCTAGAAGTCTTTGTAGCCGTAGTGAATATCGATCATTCGGTTCATGCTTTTGGTAAATTACACTTTTTAGTGGTTGTCGTGCTCGATGATGTATCTACAGTACTTAAGAACGCTAAGTAGCGAGAAAATTTAATTTCCTGTTTTCCTATTTTTTACTAACTTGTCTTTTTTTTTTTTGTTGGTTTGTTTGTTTGAACGTAATAGCTTTCTATGAATGGAAGAAATACAGGAAATCGAGTTGTTCCATTTTTTAGAAAGTGTTATTGCAATGGAATAATTTTCTGTTACATTGAACTGGCAACTTGTGAAAATGAGTTTGAAAAAAAAAAAAATAAATAAATAAATAAATAAAATTCTTAGTGAGCGAGAGAAATAACGTAAATTATATGCACTTGTCGATTTTAATAACCTTTGTAATTATAATTGATTTGATAATAGCTGTCCTCCTATTTATTACGCCCTGTTTAGTTAGGCAAGTGAGAAGGAAGTTTTCTTAATGTTTAATTTTTTTTATTTTTTATCGATTTTTTTTATGAAATTATATATGTTTGTTTGATACATGTGCATACATGTATCATGCATTTGCATTTTCTATTCTACTTAACCGTAATAGTCGTGGAAGGTGTGGTTTAAAGATTCACTTGTGGGCAACCAAAGAGGTACACATTCCTCCTTTTACCTAAACGATTCGGTTAGCCTCTTACATCCATCTGAAAAGTCAGGGAAATTATAATTTAATAAGCGCCCATCCTTTGAATATCATGGTACACTACAACAACAAGAAATTCCCTTTTACTTTTTTGAACGAAATAACAGAAGAACACTTCTAGACTCTTTAACATTCGAAACTACCTTTACGCTGGCTTATGAACTCCTCCTTATGGACTTATGGACACCTTTATGCTTCCGCAAAAACGTTTGAAATTTTATTACCGGATTTTCAGGTTTTCACTGAGAAGTCCAAAATTTCTTTTATGGTGACGTAATAGTTTTATCAAAAATATGCCAAAAGATTATCGATCTACATGGCGCTTAGTGTATTCGATTTGTGGAAAAACACGACGAGCTAATGTTAAGCCGAATTAGTTAAAATTGCAATTGAAAATGGGCATTAGCGGGCATCGAAACACACAAGCAATACAGTGACAGCCTAAATTGCTTATAATGCCACCACTTCTGTGGAAGAAAATCGGTCGATGAATAACGTAGAATTATCAAAGTGAAATTTAGAAGTTATTGGCCGATGTAGTTTATATCTCGTACCTTTGGCACAAACGCTATAGAATTTTTATAAATTTTGCCAAGGGTAGGCGATATATTTACGATATGCGTTAAGAAAGAAATCTCATTGGAATCTAATTAGATTCTCTTGCTTCCTTTTGCTTTACGAAATATGATTGACATCAACTTTATTAGGCACAAAGAGATAAAATAAAAGATGAAATCAAGGAGAAGCCCGACAATCTAATCCAGTACAATTATTTGCAAAATTTCAAATTGTATACCTTGTTACCTAAAAAGCTCACTTATCATACCAATCCTTATATGGTAAGGGAATCCACAAACAGACTTAAACAGTCACAAGCACAATTACCGCAGTTAACTTAATTACTTAATCACTCTCTTCTCCATATCTACATTTTTCTGCATGAAATACTACAATTTATTACAACTTATTGCCATATATGCACGCTTTGCAAGAAGGTTTCTGTGAGAGAAGAAACAAATAATGGCCCCATATAATCGAAATTTCCCATATACTCATCTAATCGGTCAAAATATTGTTTTTCTTCTTTTTTTTTTATTAATTTTCGTTGAAAAACGGGAATGTCTTCCAAAGAATAGCTTTTTCAAAATTATGCCAAGCCATTTTGAATAGGCTTCGGCGTTGAGCTAAAATGTGTCAGTTGGCGAAACTAAAATGAAAAACAATTGGACGGTTGGGCACATAAAATGAACAGACAGACAGACAATGAATAAGGTTACTTAGGGAAATTTGGCTGTTACGCTAATCCAGATAATGCCCCTTGTGGAACTACATACCTATCTACCTACTTACTTAAATCGATTCAAGCACTTGATCTGCTTTTCCTTTTTTTTTCGTAATAAAAGATGGATCTCTTCCAAGCTCTTTGATATGTTACATAATACATTCTCATGAACTTAATATACCCTTAAAATAAGTCTTACAGTGTATTGAAAAAAAAAAAAGAAAAAAAAGGATTATATTTTTTTTGTGAGTCCAATGAAGTGTCGTCAACCAGCACGAGCATGGTGATCGATATCGACTGGAAATTCCCCACACAAAAACACTTATCAAAGCCATCCGAAAATTCTGGGCAATTTTGGCCGATTATTTCAATAAAGCATATATACGACTTTTGTTTATTAAGAAACTCACCACTAAGATGTGCTTTTATTGCTTTTCCTTTCTTCTTTTATAAACCGATATAACAGTAAACTGCAGAGAACATCATAAATAGGACAAAAAAAAAAAAAAATGTTTACTTTTTTTTAAACTTAGTTCTGATATAGCAAACGATACGAAGAGAAAAACTTAAGCTGAACTTAAGTTAAAAAACAAAGACAAAAAATAGCTAAAGCTAGTTAAAGCAAATAAGTGATAAGCGTTTTGTGTTATCATTCTTCGTTTTGCAACAGAAAAGATATGTGGAGACGAATAATCCATCGATTAACTTAACATTAAAATAATTTATCAATTGATAATACGTGTAAGTCGGTAAATAAAAGTTGAAAAAGAAGAAGAAGAAAAGCAAATGTAAAATGCTATTATAAGCAAATCGTAAATCATCACTTTACACTTTATCTTAAGGTCTCGTTTTTTTTTTCTTTTTTTTGCTCGTTTTTTGTACGCAATAATAGCTAACTGGCAGCAAAAAGAACACCATGGAGTAAAATTACATAAAAGCGTATTATTAGATTTCTATAAAGAGGGAAAAAATCAATAGACTGAAAGTGTTTGTTGTCTTTTTTTTGTAAAAAAGGAAAAAAAAAACTATTGCTCTATGTTTTCTATTAGTTTCATGCCATTACACACATAACACATTTTATTACGATGACGGTAATAACGATGATGATAGAAAGTGTTTTTTCTATTCTCTTTCGCTTTTTTTCTTTTTTTTGCTCTTATAATTTACTGTTGATTTATATTTGATATTTTTCTGCCTCTAACGCTCCTTCTTATCTCTCCGTCAATACTTATGTATATTAAATGAATTAAGATATTACTTTAAACATTACATAGGAACAAAAAAAAAGAAAAAAAAGTCGCAACTTTGTCAATAGCTTGTTATTAGCATAAGATCGTTAAGTACTTTAATGCATGAACACATGCTCATTAGTAAAATATTTTTTAAGGCAAACTATGGCTAGTTTGCGAAACGGCGATGTTTCGATAGCTTGTACCTTGTAATGCACAGAAATCGATGAGTACAACACATACACTCCGTGTTGGACGAAATCAAATCGAAAGGAAGAAAAAAAAACGTTTTTTTTTTCATTTTTTTTTTTTTTTTGTTGTCATCACACATACTTGTGCATTGGGTTAACGAAAGCACCTAGCAACCTATTATTGTCTTGTTTATAGAGTCAGCAATTGCAACGAAGAGGCATATTGCTTATCAAATGCAGAGATATGTGCGTACGTGCACTAAACGCTTATGCGGACAAAGGAGTTCAATGAAAAAGCGCCCGATTGCGAGAGGAAGAAATATTTGTAGGAAGAATTAATATTGTAGTATGGACAGATATGTAAGCTTTCATGAACGTCCACGTTGACCACAATGGAGGGGAAACACGAGTGCAACCTGAGTTTCACTATGTAGTACAATGAAACTGGGAAACAGTAAGAAAGCAATTATATTGAGATTAGATCCAACCTTTTGACACTTCACGACTTGCTTGTTTTTATACACAAAAGATTGCGGTGGTATTATGTCCGCTGCATTATTCATTCTCTCAACAAGTTTGTAACTTTTGAAAAGATAAGACTGTGGAGATCCTAAACAGCGTACACATTGTCGATCAGCGTTAAATTTTGAATAATTTCGGTCGCAATGGGTGTAAAAAATTCGGTCATAGCCAATAATAATTTTCTGGCTTCTTCTTGCGTTTATTGTCTTCTTTTTTCCAATGAAATTATTTCGTAATTAGATTTCTGATCATTTCAATGAAAACATGCAGTGTAGTACAGCATTGTCTAAGGTAAGATACTAAAGAGGTTTACGTTCAAATCGGTTCTTTGTTTCTTTCAATAAGGACAATAAGCTGACATGCTTTGTGCATGAAAACTTGTTTCACGTTAATTGCGAAATAATTAAATAGATCAGGGAGGCATGCCTAAAAACGTTCCATCTATAGAGAGGGTAGAAAACAAAAAGTAACTGCCTTTTAAAGTGAGATACGTATGTACTGCGAGGCAAGTTCCTGCCATTACTCTGGTGCCGGGGGTAACTCACCGGATTTCGGGTATCCCTCCTACCAGAAAATTAAATTTTTTTTGACAAGTTTTGCTCGTTATTTTATTTTACTTCTTAAACTTATTTACGCACTAACACGTTCTCTTAGCTGAAGAAAACAGAGACAAAAACAAAGCGAAAGTAGTCAGGTTCCCGACTCGGACGACAGTGAAAGTCACCTGTTTCGGACTTCCCCCAAGCTTGCGTTTGACAAACTTATCATATCCCAATCGGAAGACAGTTATTCCCCAAACCCCTTTCGTCCGTCCTGTCACAAAAATGAGGAGATCGCCTGAAAACTTGAAAAAGAAAATATGGAAAAGAGCCCGAACCTTTCAAAGAACACGCCTACAACTATATAACAAAAATTATGAAATTTACTGTCGTTCTGAATATGGAAGAAATCAACCACGCCCATTCAATATTATAGAATATGAAAAGTTAGTTCTTTTCCTGTGGTTTCTTAGGTTCCGCTGATGGGTATAAAAGATTCGGTCACGACCGAGTTACTTGTTTTCATTGAATTTTTCTATCGGAAATTACTCAATAATTGATTACAGATATTTTTGCAATTAAAACGCGTTAGATTATCGAACGTTTTTCTGAAATAAATTCTGCTTTATATTCCTCACGAAACGCTGACCTTCAAGTTCAGGGAGATAACAATCATATAAAATAGTCAGTCTCCAAGATTGATAGTATTATGTCTTCCATAAGAAAATTCGACATTTTCTTCAATGAATCGTTGATTACAATTTGTGCAAATTTTTATGAGCTTATACGTTATACATACATATATATATATATATATTTGTTCGCTAATGTAGGACATTTATAAGACGAGAATATTTGTATAGCTTTGATTCAGAAAATTAAAATAAAATCATATGTCGAACGTTGTTCTTGTGTTCTGTAATTTTCATAAAATGTTAACCATTCCAACAGACAGACAGCAAGACAGCCAAAGAGACTAACGGCCGCAATTCGCTAAATATAATTTCGAATTTGGTTTTAGCGCTGAAAATATGTACTCTTCTTACGCGAACGGTTCGTTTAAGTTAACATGCCTACAATATTCGGGACCGTCGTCAACTACATGGTAAAACACTAAACACAAAATAAACCCTTTAAACATATGGTTGCGCTGAATTTTCTCTTATGTGCGGGTGATTGTGGAGAAAAATTTTTTTCGTTAGTTTTTCATACAATCTTTCTCGAGCATTACTTACAGGCTGAACTAACCAACTAAACATGCCTTCTAAATATACACATGTAGACAAACGTTTAGAAAGTGTGTTTAGTTGGTTAGTAGTATTTGTGTGTGTGTCCGTGTGTGTGTGTGTGTGTGTGTGTGCCTTTATACATTCACTCATATTTATGTATATGCGCATGCATATGTACACAAGTATTGCGTGGGTGTGTGTGTGTGTGTGTGTGTGTGTGTGTGTGTTGTGTTTTTTTCCGTAGTTATGTGTATTATTTATGGCGTCTGTGCTAATAGTTATGCATTCACGTACGCTTACAATTTAGTGACACACATATGTGTGTTGCTCGTGATAATAATTTAATTTAATGAATTGAAATGTTTGCCATGAAAATACCTTGATTTATGTATGTGGCTGCCACACTAATGTTACACCACAAAATGCGGTAATGTGATAACTGCTATAATGAAGAAAATAATCGCACACATACCAACATGCATTTATTCGTACCTTGTGGCGGGGGGAGGGGTTGGTGGCGTACAATATGAGTGCGTTTATTTTTAAGCATTTATGCGTTTTTGTATATATATTTTCTATAATTTTTTTTTTTTTTTGTTGCCCAGTAGCTGCCGGCAGCCTAGACTAATGTGTAATATTTAATGAAAAAATATGGAAAATTTCAACGAATTATGTTGAAATTTATTAGAAAATATTTCGAGTTTAAAAATGTTTGCATTTTTTTTTTTATAAATTATTTGGTAAAGGGCTTATTATTTCATAGTTAGTTGGTTACAATATTCTAACAAAAATCTTGTAAGAAATTTTGCATAAAGTCTACAGTTCGCCTGTTGTTCTAGACGAAGTAGATGTTGAGCTACAATAAACCTATTAAGTGTTTTTTTATTGCAAAAAAAAAGAATTAGCTTACCGTATCAAGTTTCTTTGGACCAAAATTAGAGGATTACACACCACTACCGATAAGATATTCTATATATTTCAAGGCATTATTTCACTTTTGATTATCAAACAATTTTTTTTGTAATGTTTATCAAACTAGCTGTGACTTAAAATTCCAAAGCGAAAGTGCTGATGTCGCCTACAAATTTGCAAAAGAACTTGAGAGTGGCTTAAAGTTTTCCAAGGACATGCCTACGAGGCCCACACGCCTATGCGACAAAAAGTTTTACTTTGAAACTAGCAAAAACCAAACGTGCCCACTCCATATTTTGTCTTTTTTAGGATAACGTTGATGGGTATAAAATATTCGGTCACTTCTTACTTGACTTTTTTAATAATGTTCGCACAAACAAAATTTAAGAATCCGTACGGTAGCAATCGACACAGTCCATCCTACATATTTCGTTTTGTATCTTGTCCTTAGAGTTATTGTGAAGTCACTGCACCAAGTTAAGTGTGGAGTTCTATAGTCTGGAAGCAAGCAGAACTATTCATATCACTTGCATTCTCCCTTGAAGTTTTTGACATCTGATCTGTCAACGTTCAAATTCATATATAGAAAATTTTATAGCTTTGAAAACACACTGCAAACAGAAATCTTCAGTGCCACATAAGTTCGCTAGAGTATGCTTACTCTCTCGAGCTGGTTTCATTGATTTCTTCATTCTTGAATTAATATTTAAATGGAACTCAAATCAATAAACACTTTATTCGGACCCATACACCTATGAATTTTGCTGTGAACAGTGAAAAATAAAGACAAATTAAAAGATGAGCAAATAATTGTCAACAAGTTAACCAACAGGCATCAATCTCCTACCTTCGTTTCATTTGGATGATACCTAAGTCTTATTTGTAGCGTTTTTGTGCAATCTTTTTGCTTTCTTTTCTTTACTAGAAACAGAGTATCTTTTTTCTACTCCATGCCACTAGTGATATGGGGTGTATTAAGCTTTTGCGGAAGTATATAACGTTCTGAAGGACTTAAGATAGAGCCCGCTTTTATTAAAATCATTTCCTGAATCGATTTAAGCTCATCTCGCTAAGAGCTGTTTAACTGTAATTGACTTGGCATTGAAGACATTAACGCTCTCTTTCTCTTTAAGTTAAGGCGATGAAGGCGAAAAGATATTTCTAATAAGAAAGCAGTCCGTGCAAACTTTGAATTTTTTCCTTGTGAACGCTGGACGAAAGGAGGTTTTCTTTAGCCTTTTCCTATACTTGAGTGTTCAGTTAGTAATCAATTTGTCTTCTTCTTCTATTTCCACTTATACCAAAGAAAAGGTGTATAGATAGTGGCTTTCAAAAAAAGGGAACACCGTCTTTAGAGAAAAACACGCCTGCTCACTGCAAAGATAATCAGAAAATGTTGCCTGAATGTTAGAGTCCTTATGGAGACCTATATTTCAATACAAGAAAATTTTAGTATCCATCACTGAAATCTACTACACATTATACATGGGTTTTATATATGTATTCTGAAGTAGTATGAGACTTAATTATGAAAACCATGTTCCCTTGTGCATCTGCCGCACTTAGTGTGTTCGTCCGCTAAAGTTGTTAGAATAGTAGGTATCGCCAAAATTAAAATCGAATGACAAGAGAATTAATATGGAATGCTGAAATCTGGTGCATCTGGGATCTTAACACAGATCGAGTTCAATAATGTTCACGAACCGCTCATTACCTTCAAATCACCCAAAACGGTCAATCACTAAAGCCCATACTAAATAAAGATTTGAAACGTGGCAGAATTCATCCGCCTGGTATTCGGTAAGGGGCAAATACGTGCCAATTCTTTGGTGTAATCGTCCTAGGAGCGTCCGTGAGCAAGTTATACAACCCCTCCCACATCTCACGAACTAGCTTGATTAGCTATGGCACATACGCTTACCTCATAGGCGTCTATTCCTCTTAAAGGGGCATCGCAAGGTTAACCTAAACCTTATGTAGATATCAGCTTTATACGTCAGAGGACTGACAGTACACATGTTGTTACACTCGATGACGAGCATTTCTAAATGTTTCCCACGAAACGACAATATACGATTATAGCCGTATAGCAATCTACTATTAAAGCGAACTTTTAATTAAGTTAAACATATTATCAATATAGGACATGAATAGGCGCCGCTCAACCAGTTTGAAAACCGTGGAAATTTCAAAATATATTCCAGCACTTCTTGAAATTTTATTTGATGCTCGATTTTTACCGACCTAAAATTGTCGAAAATTTCCTATTTTCTTTCTATTGTAAAAATAATTCATACTTTTCTCAGGTACTGTTGCTCTTGCGTTAGTAGTACGTCTTGGTACGAATTTGTTCCTGTTGAAAGTAAAAATTATTGTTTAAGACTTGCCTTTCGAGGCAACTTTCCACCTTTAAAAAAGTGGAAGAAGATGAAGAATTTGAAAGGAATTATTTGAAAGAAACATTTTATTAATTGATGTTTTTGTCATCTGAACTTAAGAAGTTCCCCGACGTGACCAAGACAAGCGGTTGCCGTAAGCAATATTCGAATGCTGTCGATTATTTCTTCGCAGTTGCACATACAAAATGTATACAGCTTTGTCAATACGATGTATAACAACAAAGGCCGCTAGTCGTTGTTGTTGTAATGTGTTTTATGTGTGTTTTGAGGGAGAAATAAATGTATGACCACCTCGCTGGAATGCAAGAGATTGCTATAGCATCCGTTGGGGGTTACTTGTTTTGACCTCACTATGGCCTTCGCACGGTCGCGTTTATGGTCTGGTTGCTTAATCGCTTTTATACTCTGCTTTACTTACGGTTCAAGGTATAATAAGTTTGTGCGGACGTATGCAAACACCCGGACAAACTTTAGATGGACCCACTTTTCATTATACGGAATATGTAAAATTCAGAAATTCTGATTCTGAATCGATCTAAGCTTGTCTGTCCGTCAACCCTTGTATTCTTGTGTTCAACTTGCAGATCGCAATTTTCGAGATGTTTTGATGAAATTTAGTATACTGAGATTTTTTGGCTAAAAGGCGACACTATTGCAAAAGATTCGAATCGGACCATTTCTTCGGCCAGTCCCTATATAACGCGTTATTTTCGTGAATCGAATTTCGTGGTAAAAATCTCTTAGTAATACTATTAGCATTTTGGCATTCGAAATTGGTGTGAAAACTCTAGATCGGATGGGGCAAATTTTTGGACCCCTTGTCATATAATCGTTCCTACGGAAACTGAATAAAACGCGCAATTTTCAATACTTCTCGATGGAAATTCGTTCCTAACAATAATTCAACTTAAAAATAACCTTACCAAATTTGGACTACGTAAGTCCATTTTTTGCCTTCCAACCCATAAAAGAGTTCTAATGGAAAATAAGTATTTTGGTCTAATTTGTAATATTTTGTAATCAAAACAGGTCCTCACTAAATTATGCATACTGAATTTGGGTTATATAGGGTTATTTTTTAGGCCGCACCTTATACGGGGGCTCTCATGACAGCAAGTTCCTCTCTGACGGCAAAGTCGAATTTGTAGTTTTTTCTGATGGAAGCAATGGCAAAATAATAAAACGATTAACAAGTAAATTAATTTTGCTAACCTTAGCCCGCGTTGCGAGTATCATCCAATAGGAAGGCTTCCATGACAATTTTGCATTTTCATAAAAATAATGTATAATTTTTAGTGTAGGCGACGTGATGCAGGGTATGTAAAGATCGGCTTTGCCATACTGTAACATTCTCACTTGTCTTTATATCTTATTTTCTTATTAATTCAACTACAAGAACGATTTACAATCGAATAAACATTACTATACGATACCCACTTTAATTTCCAAAGGTAATAATAATTTATATGAATACTGAAGGCCCAACTGAAAAGAAATGGACAACAAATAACATGAAAAATACAAGCTTAACTAATTCAGGTCAGCATAACTACTAACTTCAATAAAACATTTTTTTTTTTACATATTTTTACGCATTAATTAATGTCTTCACAATATTGGTGTAAGTTTTTTGTTTAATTTCTCATTTTCTTTCGATTCTTTTAAGTCACTGTTTAGTTTTATTTCGCCTTGGACCAATATCTTGGCCTCATTTCACTTATTGTGAATTTTCAACTCGGAAATCTCAAACTTCGGATTCTTGATTGAAGCGAATACATAGCTTAGTTATGAACTTTATAACAATGCCTTCATTTTGGATTTTTATCAATTTCTTCTTCTAACGATGAAGAACTATTTGTTATGTTTTACTTTCTTTGTTATAAATCTAATAGTCTTCCTAAATAAAAAGTATTTCATTGATTTTGTTGAAATCCTCAAGAAATCACAATTTTCAACGAAGCCTTGATGAAGTGCTTTAGTTTACAAAGCAAAATGATCGAATAAAACCACCCACTACACTTACTAAGTTTAGAAAAAAGCAGCAGTAAGAGTTGCTTCTTATCAGCGTGAAATTCTGAGTTGATTTAGTCATGTCTGTCCGTCTGTGCGGTTATGTGTGGTTGGCACTCTCCTGGTCACAACAAAGAGATATCGACTTCAAATTTGGTCGAAACATTGGAAGTTTTTGGACTCGTGTTGGTAATGAAAACGGAACAAATTGGTGAGAGCCGAAGCCCGCAGTGGAGCGTAAATTGAAGGCAACCCCGTTTTACTTAACAAAAATTTGTGCGCTTTTGCTCTTTACTCAGAAACTATAAGCCTTAGAAGGCTGATAGTTTCCATATTTACGTTACGAAACACTCTACACTTAACGTGTAAAAATGGAAAAAATCTGCCATGCCCACACAAAGTTACAAGTGATTAAATTTTATTTTTTTCACTTTTTTGAGGTTTTATGCTCACTTATCCGAATGCTTAAAACTATTTTCTATATTTCTCAAATGTCTATCTACATTACCTGCCTAAAAATGGGTTAATTCTACATATAATAGAGACTGCGATTAATTTTTTCTTAATAATACTATCGATATGGGTATCAAACAAAAGCATTTGCAGAGAAGAATGCGAAAAGCTAAGTGCATCAGTTGCAAATTAAATATCTTGGACGTCAGGACGTATGGAACTAACTTTTTCGTTACAATACCGTTGATATGGGTATCACATGAAAGGACTCGGAGAGCAAAATGAGAGAAGTCAAGTGTGTTAATTCTAAATTAATTGTGGTAGACGCCACGACTTAGTGGATAAATGATTTCTTAAGAATATCTCCGATATAGATATCAAATGAAAGCAGTTGGAGGGTAGGATGCGACAAAGTGTGTGCGTGTGTGTATAATCTGATTCGGGTGCACGTCTAATACATCAAGTCTTCGAGTGTTTTTGAAAAAAGCCATTTCTTGAAGCAAACGTTGATGTTGCGGGTTTGCGAAATTCGCACCACAACGACTATAATTTCCTTACTTGTTATCATTGATCAAACGTTTATAATAGTGGATAACCAAAAATCATAGGTTTATATATATATATATATCCTTAATGATTTGAATTCAATGTGCAAATCAATGGTTTCGAACGAAATCGTTTGACGAATTCACCGAAACTTCCATCAGCGCTGACTTGCAAATAAATAAAAAAATCTGACATAGTTTTCCAATTTCCAAACAACCAATACATGAGCAAATTCAAGTATTTTTCCGAATCCGTGCCTGTCCGTCTATATGTACATCGATTCAAAATCGTATGCTGATACCACTACACTGATGTCATCTTAAATCCTTTGCGCTTGTTTTGTTATTTATAAACAACATATATATATATATATATATATATATATATATATATATATATATATATATATATATATGTATATCTATATACATATTCATTATGTATAATGTAAAACTTTGGCAAAATTCTACGCATATACCAGGTTCGACTGATGATACGGACTTAAGCGTTAGCGACTACGACCAATACATCGGCCAATGCACGACATGTGCGTTACATATTCCTTGTTGGTTCTTTGGAGAATTGCAAAGAGAAATAAATGCCTTACGAAAGAAATTTTATGATTTTTCAAACAAATTTATTCCGTCCTTTGTTTATCTACTGCGTATTTAGCAAATTTGTAACCCTTTTTGTTTGCTTAATAACTACAACTTCATAGTAATCCGTTTCAAATAATCTTTATAATCATTACTTTTATCCCTTTTTTTTCTTTTCTCCTCTTCTCTGCAAAGGAAGTTGTTGTTGCAATGCAACAGAGAATTCATATAGAATTCATATCGGTTTTAAATGGAATGAAATGAAATGAAATTATTTTTACATATTTACAATTTTCTGTTTATAAAGAGTACGTACATAGCTTATGGAAATGAATGCAATCATGCAAACTAAAGGGAGAATGAAAGTCATTTCGAGTTTTTAATTTTCGTTTTGATGCGAAGTAAAAGAAAGGAAATATTGGTTAGGATTGAAGTGAGGGCTAATTTGTATTTTCATACCATTACTTGACTTTATTTTACTAACGGGAGAATAAGAAAAAACTAATTCTGTTATTACCTTTGTTCTCTCCCATTATATAGAATTAAGTATATGTGTACACCAATAACCCCCAGTTTGCACACTTGTTGTTCCTTGTACGTGTTTTCGATTTTACATGAATTTTAAAATCACAATTTTCCAATCATTAAAATTTTAAACAAAGAAAAAAGTTATACTCGACTATTGTCGGACCTTTTATACCTACCTATCACTGTCACTTGTAAAGAAAGAAAACAAAACGGAAAAAAAAGCATTAGAAACATAAAAGCATTAGATGGAATAGCAGGCGAAAGTCGGCTTGATCTTGCTTGACCGTTTCATGTCAAGTTCCAATATTTGCTTTATAGAGTCTTTAAAGCTTGCTGCTGGGCGCCCCATGTTTCTTGACAAAATCAATGTACTCGCAAGACGTAGAAAGAGCAATTTTAACCTTACATTTATTGATTTCGAATCGGCTTCAATCCATTATGTTCACACCGCCCACTTCATTAATTTACAAGAACATATGACCACAACGGCAGTCTTGATTAAGATCAACGCGTTTTCCTATTTTATTTTGATTCTTACAATCAGTCGAGCGGGTAAGTAGTGGAGATCTGGCCACAACTATGTCTATAATAGCACTTCATAATTTTGTCTAGAAATAAAAAAAAATTCCTTGAATTATATGCGAACAGTGTTCATTAACTAAGGGTAACTCTCTTCTCGGAAACTGGAAAACTCTAGCGTATCCCATGTTGTTAAAATCAATCATTTAAGGGACGCTCTGTATACGTATGGCACGGGTATAGCAGGGTAAGAAAGAAGTGAGAAAAGAGAAAGATATCAGGGGGTGTATGCGTAATAGAGGTAAGTGTTACAGCTTTACCGACCAAAGTCAACTCAACCGGCGCACATTGACTTGCTAGTCGCACTTCTCATCTACTTGTCTCATGTACTCATGTACTATGAATATATAAACATTGAAACGTAACGACTACACTTCCATTGCGTGAACTCAAAACTCCTAGACCTAGAAAGTCGTAAAATGATTCTCGTAACGAGAATCGCTCGTTTCGCGAATTTAATGGCTTTAGTAATCAGCAAACGCAGTAGCGCAGAACATGCATCCGTTTTAGATTTTTTGCATACATAACAGGATGATAAACAGAATCATGGCCACAACAATGGGATGATGAAGGTCTATCTAAAGGGATTTTCGAACACTGCAATTTTCATTTATATGACAGTGATGAGCTGTCGATTAGTATGCGGTAGTGTTATATAAATAAATCCTTTTGGGAAAATGGGAATTTTCACTAGTATTTCACAGTCTTGGGAATTACTTTCCCCAACTTCTTAAAATTAAAGAGAATTAACATTGAATATGCACAAGGCTGCAAAAAAAAAAAAAAGGAAAAAACACTTTATCAACTTCTTGTGCGAATGCTATTTCAAGGGACTTTTGTTTACGAAACGGTCTAACGGTTAACGAATAATATGAACCTTGACCCCGTCTTTTTACATAAATAAATGACTTTATTCATAAAGCCGAAAAAAATGTATACACACACCATTCGTGCCATATGGATGCTTGGTGTAGTAAATGGATTGAGATCTAGACTACCGTTATATTTTCAGTTGCTCCTTTGACAAAGCTATCGTAAGTAGAGTCGTAAGTTATGATTTGTGTTATTTGCCTTTTTTGTTGATATTTTATTCTATTTAAGTTCTATGTTTACAGCTCGTGTAACCGCTTTGATGCTAGATTAACTGCCAACTGTTGTTGGTGGTGGTAGTGAGCTTAAGTTTTCTGTGTTATTTATATGGCACTTTTATAGTAAAGTATAAGCATAACAATTGCGGTTAAGTAGTAGTTGCGTTGGTTAGAGTTTAGTAAGTGAATGTGGATTTTGCATGAAATATATATAAAAATAAAGTGAAAACTAAACAAAAAACTCACTCAAACATAAATCATTTGTGAGGAAATATAAGTGCCGGTAAGCTGGTTTGTTACTCAAGTTTATAAAAAAATTTCATATAAAATATTTAAAGTTATTAATATTTTTTGGTTACATTTCAATATAAAACTTTAACATCACATCTATCTCCGTACACTTTCTCACTTAAGAAAAGTTATTATTTATTTTTATTTTTTCTTTTTTTTTGCTGAAAAAAATTAAAAAATTTAATAGAAAAAATTTAAAATTTTAAATCAAATGAAATTCTATGCACATCGTTCTGTGTGTATTTTTTGTTTCGGTAACCTTTGCCATTGCCATAAAAAAATTTGTGAATTTTGAGTTTTTTTGTTTTTCTCTCCCTTTTCATTTATATTCGCGAAATGTTTTAAAGATGTTCCTTTGTAGAGACAAGAAACCAAAAAAATAAAACAACATTTTTTTTTTAACTTTTGATTGGAATCTGGTTTATTTTGTAGAAATATTCCAACAAGGTAAAACTGACGACCAGCCAAACGAACAAGTTCAGAGACTGAAAAAAAACCCACAATATGCTTATGATTTTTTAGTCCACTTTAATTGCGGGGTTAACCGCGGGTACGGTCAGGCACAAATTTTCAAAGAATTATATGCAAAAAATAGATTCAGAAAAAGGAAAGAGATTAATAAATAAAATGCGTAGGAAGGCAATACGGGCGCTATAGAGCTTGTGCAGTGGGATCATTTCAAGCAAACTTATGCCCTCACATTACGGCCCCATGAAGGCCCATCCGCCAAAAACCGCGGCAAGCCGGTCAAATGAACCTGTCAATGTACATGGCACAGCTTAAATATTTTGGGATTTCCGAATTTTTTATATCCTGCACTACTTGTGGAACGAGGGTTTATCAAGTTTGTCCGGACGTATGCAACACACAGAAGGACTTAGACCCACTCTTTATTATACCCAGTATCACTTTCTGATTTGATTCAAACTTGTCCAACCGTCTGTCCGTCTCAACATTTTTTATATTCAATCTAAAGACATTTTGATGAAATTTCGTATTTATTATTATTAAAGATTATGCTAAGCGTTTCTTTTTTGCCAAAAAAATCACATTGCTTTCGTTTATATGCAACAGGTTTAGTCATCGATTTCAATAAATTTGAACATATATTTTCTTTTTCTTATACTTTAGAGACTCCAAAAGAATTTGTTAAACATTAAGTGGGTGCCTTATTGCTTAGTGTTTAGGACGCCCACCATACATATCCGAAAATCCAAATTTCGATTTCCGGTGCTGTGGGGGACTGAATTGTATCTTGTTCTCGCTTGGATACATGAAATACAAAGTGAAGTCGTTGTCTCACCTCAAAGGCCAACAATTCCGCTTTTTTTCTCTGAAGATACCTAATTATGCAAACGCCGCCGGTGGTTGTTCCCTTATGATGGTAAAATAATATATCGATGAGTTAAAGTAAAGTTTTAATCTACTTTGTCGTATTTTGATTATGCTTTTGCACTGATTCTTAGCAAGATAGGAAACATCAACCAAATATTATATGCTCCTATCTAGTCCAAGGGACTGACTAGGGAGAAAACTAAATAAAAATAGTTTAAAATGACGAATGATTCAAAATTTTTTGGAAAAAACGTCACCTAAAATTGCTTTACTATTGACTATACCGATGAGGAATTTAAGAGACATGTCGCTTATATATATATTTATATATATGCATGATGAAGTATTATCATTCATGGATGGGTACTCTGAAGGTTATTCAGAAAATATACTCAAATGTGAAAAAAATAGGGATCGCAACCGAATCACCAAAAAATGAGAAACCAAGCGCTTCCTTACACAAGGGTATTGCGATGCCCAAAATAGCACCGCCAGAGTTCCACTGAAGAATATGTATTCTGGACCAGCCTGAGATTTTGAGCCAATGTAGTCACATTCTTTTGCCCTTTACGTACCTTATTGCGCGTACGAGAAATTATGTTTGGATATCAAAGTTTAGATATTCACAAAGCTACACACGCCACGATATATAGTAACATGAATGTTTGCTATTAAAATATATATAATGAGACACACAAAGTTCAGGTGCTTGAACAATTTTCAATAGCAACTAATTCTTATACACTGTATATAAACGATATCGGAGCAGGTAGCTGATTGAATGTCATTAACTATCTATAGATCTAACACGAAACACAAGTACTGCAGCTGGCATGTAATAGCAAAACACTTGCTTATGTATTCAATCGGTTTGAATAGTGTTTGCCGACAGGCAATTGAATCGACCAATGAATACAAAACCTTCGATAAATTTCTATTATTTATTAAAGACCTTTTATTTATTTTATTGTGCATTAAATTGCTGGCCTCTGCTCAATCAAATGTTCCATTAAGATAACTGCTAAGCGAAAGTGTATATGGAAATAATACTGACCTCGTTCTTTTTCTTTATTTTATTCATTTATTTACACATGAAACTCAGCGAAAATAAATAAGCAGCCGAATTCAATTTACTCTTAGAAGTAAATCTTTTCCTAATTAGTATTAAAAGCTAATGAAATACAAAATATATAAAGAGAAGTAGAGAGAAATAAAGAGAGGAGAATAAAATTCGTATATAAATAACTAAGAGAGAGAGAGAGAGAGAGAGAGAGAGAGAGAGAGAAAGAGAAAGAAAAATAAGGAGAAGAAAAGCATGTTCAGATACAGCGCAGAGGCACACTCACAGATGGCACAAATCCGAGTTGCGAGTGAACCCCTAAGCCGTTGCAAACATGCAAAGGCTTGGCAAACGATTACTCTAATCAACACCAGTTAATTTTCGAATCATAGTAAGACGTTAAGATTGCAAGTTAGTCTAACTACCACTTAGGCAACTCGCGAATTGATAGAATTCAAAGAGTGCGATATCGAGATTAAATATTTGCACTGATTAAGCGTAACGAAGACAAAGTTCTTAGCGAAGCGATACGAGAGACTGATGTCTACCTCACTAACGAATGTGGGCAATTCGATCAAGAATAGATAAATCCACGCTTCTTAAGTGACGGCGAGGCTAGCAATAGCAATCTATTTTCATAAACAAGTTGGACGATGTATTGTTGCAAGTAAGAGTAGAAATAGCGATTAGTAGATGTAAAGTCCTCCTCCTGCATGACAATGTTCGACCACACGGTGCAGGAATTGTCACGAATACACCGTTTCATTTCGAATGCGACGTTCTACCGCACTCTACGTACTCACCTGACATAGCACCTTCTGATTACCAATTATTCAAATCGATGGAGAATGGCTTGGGTAGTACGCGGTATCGAAATACTGAAGAAGCGCGAAAATGACTGGATCGCTGCCAAACTCCTATCGTTCTTTAGACATAGTATCCACATATTGCCAGAAAGATGGTAAAGAGTTGTAAAAAATTATGGAAAACATTTTGGTTAATAAAAATATTTTTTCTCAATAAATGCCTTTTTTAAGTGAAAAAATGATCAAAATAAATGCAAGCGCCTAATAATCATAACATTTTTTACTTTCAATAAGAAGAAAACTAATCACACGTATGTCCGATGAAAGTAAACACTTTCCGGAACTAAAGAATAGATTTTGTTTTGAAATTATTAACTTGTGACGTTTCCTCAATTGAGCCTAAGAATATACGATCAACGTCAGCATTACGTACAATAAATATATTTGAGAAAACTTTCATACGAAATATATATACATTTAAGCCCCAATATTTTCCAATATTAAGCAAATCACGGAATCGATCTTTAATGTTTCCACTTTTGCTAATAGGGTAGAATTTAGCAGCGAACTCAATCTTTTCTTTTTTTCTAATTAAAAACTTTTGGATGTAATCGTTTGATTATTAGTCAGACAGAAAGACGGACACTTTGAAGAACTGCTAATGCGGATAACTAACAGATACTTAGTGTAATGTGGAAAACAAAATTGCGATTATTTCAAGTCTCAAATATAAATTCGGCGTCTTAAAAATAATACCTTTTTGTTCTAATTTTTGCTTAATAAATTTTATTTAAAATGTAAGAAAAGGATTTTTGCATCTTAGTGAAAAAAATGCCACGAAATTTTGTTTGTGCCCGCCCATTTTTAATAATGCTGCATATGTTTCTAGGAAAATAATCCACGAAATTCCGCCTAACATGACTGCTGTCTGCAGCTAACAGGGTGTTGATGATAATATAATGAATGCTATGCAAATCTTCGCAAGTTGTTTATCTATGGCAGCTGTTATGGGTGCTTTTGTGAGCGAATACTGCCTATTTTCAAAGGTAATGAAGTTAAAATATACAAAAGTTAATCAATAGGCTATCAACTCTGCACTGCTTCTGGGCAACCACAATAATGGAGAAATGGAAAGCGGAGAGACTAACAAGCGGAATGTAGCAAAACTGTAAGGCAGATCGATACAAATGCAAAAAAGTTCAAAGAGGAATAGCAAGCATATCGATGATCGGGAAATTGAACAAGGCATCACAAAAATAAAGGGGCGAACGTAGAAGAAGCGAAAAATTCGTTAGACGAACAGGTGAACAGACACGTAAGAGGTTAACCAGAGAAATGCCCAGCCAGAAAATTGGCAGCCAATTGGATTTCCGATCAGCTGAAAAGGCAGCAAGAAGCACGAAAAACGAGACGGACGATCGGCTAAAGGAGAATTGCAAGAACGAAGAGATTTGAAAGAAGCTTTGTAAACAGTTAGGACTGTAAACGGATAATAGAATGGGAAAGGATGATAGGAAACAAAAGACTGAAGGATAAGTGCGTAGGTAGTCGGAAAATTTGAGCAAAGGTAAGAAAATGAAATGGTGAACGGAGCGCCATAAAGGCAGGCGGCCAGAAAAATGGACAGACAACCAGATATACGAACGGCTCATAGTCGGTAAAATGAAAAGCTAAAAATGCGAATGGACAGACAGCTTAAAAGAAAGGGATTCGTGAAAAAATGAATGGAAAATGATCAAACAGTTAAACTTGTGGTAGGAGGAAAGTGTCGGATCGACAGACGGGCCCCTAACAGCCGAACCGAACACAAAGAAGAACACACTCAGCTAAGAATACTATTATGATTGATAGCATGCAGGCCTTGCTCCGCGATTTACATTCATCCTTGAGTGCTTCACATAAATGTTATGCATAAACCCTGCGCGCTTAAATTAAATTTGTAATATCAAGCATATAATTTAATTTAATTTAATATTTTGTACATTTTCTTTTTCTTTTTTTTTTTTTGCATTTAGAAATAACAAAAATTCTAATAAAATTTTTCAATTCAAAATTTACATAATAATGGCGAAAAGTTTATTTAATGATTTTTGTTATATTATTTATTTTTTTTTTAATGTATTTTCGATTTTCGTTAACAGTCCCTTTTTAGCTTATGTTGCGCGCGCTGTCAATTTGACTCATGTAAATTTTATAAATTTATTCAAATTTTCCACCGTACACGAACTAACCACGTATATATATATATATGTGTGTGTATGTATGTACGTACGTGTATGTATGTATTTATTTATTCATACTTATAAATCTGTAAGTGCATGCACATGTGCCCTGTTTTTATAATGAAGCTTTTTTTTGAAACCTTTTCTCCAATTTTGATAATAGTCAGACTGAATTATGGTAATTTTAACATTATTGATTACATTTTATTTAAGCTTTATAGGAGGCAATCACTTGTAAAATACGCTTGATATA